>JAMPIV010010324.1:0-495621 GCA_024509875.1 Oreohelix idahoensis | reverse complement strand
TTTCAGAACTAATTTATAATTTATTTCCACACTGAACACAATACATAACAAACACTGAGTTCAGAGCGGTAGGCCAACTGCTAGCTTCATCTGAAACAATTTACACCAGTATACTCCTCCCTAATGGTTACTACGCCTCTGCAATTCCAGCATTATTTCTTTCTAGTCAATAAGATAGGTGTCAGTGTACTGTTTGGCAATTCCATGCAGTTTTACTTTTCTCCGACACGTCCTGTTCAGGTTGGAGCAATATTTAGGCTTTGCCTTATGTTGGCTACTGAACCACACACATATACAGACATAAATTATCAATTCACATTCAATTTTCATTAAAAAGATCTCAAATATGTCAAGCTTACCACAATTCATGGAAATGATAACAAATACGTTGACTGGCGATGAATAATGGCACAAATTCCGATCTGCCTCTGTCCCAGACTTTTATTTAGAAAAATATGATCTGGTTCTCAACGCACTGTTTCTTAGTAAGTTTATTTTAAAATGTGGCACTGAACAGACGCTCCTAATTGACTATATTAGCGGGTCTAACCAATCGGGCCATGTTTACACAGCTTTTCAAAAAATTTTACCCTTCTCACGTTTCCCCTAACAACCAAAATTAGTAGTTGTAGTCCGACTAATCGTGTTTAGCCTTACATATCATTCCCGCCAATCAAATAGGATTTAACATGGTGGCCTATTTCCCGTTAAATAGTGGTTTCAAAACATGCCACTGTGCGATTATTATTTGGTGTTGTCTGACACCATCACTATTTTCTTTTGGCTATAATTTGTTAATTCCTAGACTATTTGCGTAACACTTAACATATTCTTTGTCAGCAAGTCCTAAGAAACCCAAATATATAAATTTAATGGGGCTAAGGGGCTGCGTTCAAAATATGCATTTTCTTCTAGGATAGTCGTGCTGTTTTTATTTTTATTTTATTTTTATCGATTTAGAACCGCCACCTGTCCTGCCTTTTCGACTGTTCTGTCAAACTAATGTCAGGATTTCAGACATAAAACAGTAGAATGTCATGTTTCCCAATAAGCATTTTACAGGTTTTAAACCTAACTCTCGTAGTTGTAGTGTTTTTTTATCACTGTCTATTTGAAAAAAGTTAGTGCTTCTGGCCTTACGCTTGGGGTGGCATTAATTATATATCGCGAGACGCGTGTTAGTGTTGCATGCGTTCCTGCTTTCAGCCCTCCCTCTCTCTATCCTAAGTTCATCTGTCTTTTCATCACGCAGTGTATAAAATAAAATTAATGCTAGTATTAATTTAGGTCATTAATCAGCTTGCGTATCTCAAGGTTTTTTTAGAAATGCAGTACACGTTTTATTTTTTTGTGGAAACGCGTGTATGCTGCTATAGGCTTTGTGACAGTACGGACTGTTACGGCGGATTAACACTAAGGTGCTGCCACTTAATTATAGTTAGGGTAAGAATACTTAGCAAGATTAAACACTAAGTATTTGAACGTGTCTAGTTAGTGTAATAACACTAGTCACAAATCCTATGAGTGATTTAATTAAAGTGTTCAAGAATGACGTCATCGAACTTGGGGTAGAATTGCTCAGTAGCTAGGACGGAAGTGATGGTTTGAGAGAAGGGGGTTAAGTGAGTTGGTTTTAGGCACGAGACGAGCGAGGCAGTGATTTTTGGGGTTTGGACCATCTTGTAAGTTCGATGGCTGTGTGTTATTTCATGAGATGACTGGTTTGTATACCACAGAAGCACATGTATTTATGAACTTTTATGAAGTTGTCAGAGGTTACAGACACTTAATAAAGGTGTTCATTCATATTTAATCCAGCTTGAACTTATTTCCTGAACGTCAGTAGGAAGTGTCATTTGTTTACATCAGGTAAGTGAGAAAAGAATGTTACCATATTTTCGACGATCATGCAGCCTAAAACATAAACACAGTTACGAGTCTCCAAAAGAACCACCTGGGTTATGTTCCAATTCCTATTCTGTAATCACCATCTCTGGCAGTCGCCAGTAAAACAACAGATGAACATTGATAAAAGATTCCACCCCATTCTCACCCTGTCACACTAGACTTGATTTCACCGTGACGAAGCCCGGTCACATCTAACTTGATTTGGTGCAGTTCCCGTCCACTCCCCCGGCCACATAACTTGATTTGGTGCCGTTAACCAGCTCGTAACTGCCTTTTTACGACGGATTCAGCTACTTGATTTGATGCCCGTGACCAGCTCCTAACTGTTTTTTTATGATGGATTCACCCATTCAACAGCTAGAGCATCAAGTATTTTTGTTGCAAAAGAAAAACCATCTGCTTCAACAACAATTGTCACAGCAACAAACAGCTGCTGGAAGGGCACACTGGAACAGTCTCAATAAAAGACACTGTCGCATTACAGTGAGAAACGTTATCAATGTAATCAAACAAGGAAAGATATTTGAAATAAAGAATGTTACCAGTGACAAAGAAAGATGTATGGTAACGACAGAAAATGGACTAAGAGCATATATAAAGCCAGTAACACAGTGGAGAAAAACCTTTAACAGACGTTATCATTCCTGTTCCACCGCTGAGGTTCATATCCCTCTTCCTGAGCTATACTCACGTATCCACTCCCGTGACGCTCGATTGGCTGAGTTACCCTCCGTTACTCCAGGCCCCTCTCATGCTTCGCCTCAGCATGATATTATTGTACCTCCTATTACTGCCACAGCTCCTGTCCATACCTCCCTTCCTCCCCCTGTTCACCTCTCTTCTGACCCCGCTTTTCCTCCCTCTGTTCACCTCTCTTCAGACCCCTCTTTTCCTCCCTCTGTTCACCTCCCTTCAGACCCCGCTTCTCCTCCTTCTGTTCATCTCTCTTCTGACCCCGCTTTTCATCCTTATGGTTATTTTCCTCCGCCTCCCTCCGACCTTGATACAGAACATGAGTCTGACTCTTCAGATGTTGAATCTTCTCTTTCTCCTTATGGTTATTTTCCTCCGCCTCCCTCCGACCTTGATACAGAACATGAGACTGACTCTTCAGATGTTGAACCTTCTCTTTCTCCTTATGGTTATTTTCCTCCGCCTCCCTCCGACCTTGATACAGTACAAGAAAAGTACCAGCTTGACATAGAATCAGAATTCGATTCGTCAAGTGGGGAGGATAGAGTTATGGGCCCCGACGAAATTGGATACAGGTCGGATGAGCTCCAGCATATAACGGACGACGAAGGCCGTAGAATTTATTGGCCGAAAAATGAGATTAGTGATCTTGACTCTTCCCCCGATTATTCTTCTGGAGATCCACCAACTCAGAAGATCTCTGCAGTCCTGATATATTGTAGTTGATGTAGTTCCCTTTTACACGCGTTAGCGTCATTATGTCACATTATTTTGACTAAGGTAATATTTGACCATCTTGTATGCCCCTATGATTTTTTTTGGTGTTTTTTTTGTGTTTTTCTTGTTGCCATGTTTCTGACGTAAGATTTTACCCAGATTTTTTTTAAGGTTTACATCGTTCTGTTGTACCAAATAAAAGTGATTAACTAATGTACATCTTCACCCGCCACTAATGTTGGCATCATTCACGATTCATTATGATGATGGCACCATATTGCATTATGATTGTTTGAATTTTCAGTCATTGTTACACCGACACTCATACATGTGATTTAACTATTTGCCCATTTATATATTCTATACCATTGTCCGTTGATTACCATGTTTCCATTCCATTCATTGTTTCCGGTAATTGTTATACCGGCGTAGTCATATTTTTTATTATGAGATTTACCCATTTTGCCCATACTTTGCCACCAAGTTTTGTGGTTCTATGTCCATTTGTTCCATTCATATTTTTTTCATCACCCACTTCAGTGAAGTGTAGGGTGACAGTCTTTATGTGCAACCGCTGTATTTTTTTTTGCCAGTTTTTTTTTCCTTGCGACGTTAACTCGCTTGTCATGTTATTTTATGTTTTATGATTCGCGTAAGTGTGAGAGATATTGATGACTATAAACCCATAAAGCGTTTTGTTAGTTCGTTGATGATTGTTAGTTACTGTTCTATTTTGCCCATATATTTTTTTTGCCACTTATTACTACTATTTGTAGCTACCATAACCTCCATAGTTTTTGTTTTTTTTTCTTTCCATCTGTCCCTCGTTTATGTTATGTCCATCAGTCCCTACCCCTTCATGATCGATTTTTGTGTGTGAAATGTTAATGGTGTTATTTCATCCATTATTCCCATCTATTGTTTATTGTAGTCCTTCTGACATGATTTATGGTGGGTTACATGAATCCCAAAAATTTTGTTTTAGAGTTAGTAATTTTTTTTCTAGGGAATAAAGTGTCTCCTACGGGATACACTTTAGTGGCCCCGGGCGTATGTGACAGTACGGACTGTTACGGCGGATTAACACTAAGGTGCTGCCACTTAATTATAGTTAGGGTAAGAATACTTAGCAAGATTAAACACTAAGTATTTGAACGTGTCTAGTTAGTGTAATAACACTAGTCACAAATCCTATGAGTGATTTAATTAAAGTGTTCAAGAATGACGTCATCGAACTTGGGGTAGAATTGCTCAGTAGCTAGGACGGAAGTGATGGTTTGAGAGAAGGGGGTTAAGTGAGTTGGTTTTAGGCACGAGACGAGCGAGGCAGTGATTTTTGGGGTTTGGACCATCTTGTAAGTTCGATGGCTGTGTGTTATTTCATGAGATGACTGGTTTGTATACCACAGAAGCACATGTATTTATGAACTTTTATGAAGTTGTCAGAGGTTACAGACACTTAATAAAGGTGTTCATTCATATTTAATCCAGCTTGAACTTATTTCCTGAACGTCAGTAGGAAGTGTCGTTTGTTTACATCAGGTAATTGAGAAAAGAATGTTACCATATTTTCGACGATCATGCAGCCTAAAACATAAACACAGTTACGAGTCTCCAAAAGAACCACCTGGGTTATGTTCCAATTCCTATTCTGTAATCACCATCTCTGGCAGTCGCCAGTAAAACAACAGATGAACATTGATAAAAGATTCCACCCCATTCTCACCCTGTCACACTAGACTTGATTTCACCGTGACCAAGCCCGGTCACATCTAACTTGATTTGGTGCAGTTCCCGTCCACTCCCCCGGCCACAGCTTTACTATCAACGTGGAAACGTTACAATTTGCAGATGAAGTAGAAAACAAGGGGGATTTTTGTACGCCATTGTGACAGCACTGTACTTTACCATTCTTCTTTCCCTTTTATTGAATTTATGTGTTAGGCTTTACATTTACCTTTTAATTTATATATGTGGATTTAGAATGTTTCACGACACTCTTACACGTGAATGGGACTTGATTCCCAGGAATTTCCTTCAGAGACTTGTGCGTTCCATGCGGAGCCGCTGCCAAGCTTGTTTGCAAGCACGCGGTGGACATACCAGATACTGAGGATAGTGTGAATGAATTTTTTTATTGGTTGCATTTTTTGTTTTCTCCCTTGCCTGCACAGAATGCAATGAATTTCATAACAATCAAATGTACAAATTAATGACCAGCATGGATTCATAGGAAAATGAATAAAGATTCCAAATATGTAAACTTGTAAACACTTATATTTACATTATACAGGTGATGCGTTTTTAATGTGCTTCAGTATATAAATAAGATTACCCTACAAAAACAAGTTCACGCCTCTCACTGAATTTGTATATTTTGTCAATGAAATGTTTTTATGTACCGTAGCTGTATTTGTTATACTTTCTGGGTGTCACATGATCATTTTATAAAGTTGTTGTGCTCTATGTTATGAATAAAGCACTGCAAGGAGTTGATTTGTTGTTTTAGACGGTACCGTACTTCTTATCAATAAAAGATTCGGTGTGGTGCGAGCAAATTTTAAATTCCGAAAGTGTGGCTCAGAAAAACAATTCTGGGAATCACTGTATTAGATAAACAACTAAACTGGAACTAATACACAGACCATCCAGTAGAAAGCTGTAGAGACCTCATTAGTGTGCGGAGAATAGTAAACGGTAATGGGTGGAGGAAAGGCTAAAAATAATGCTTCTTTCATCAGGGTAAAATAGACTACGCTAGCATCTTACAGAAAATCAAAACTTGACACAATTCAAAATGAAGCCATGAGATCAATAGTCGGTGCATCTAAGTCAACATCAACAGGAGCACTGGAAGTATGTCTGGGCATAATGCTGCTCCAACTAAGACGGGAAGAACTGAGAATAAATAACTGAACCAAGGGTAGCCCAATACGAAGCATTCCCTGCACATATCGCCTTTATTAGAAATCAACCTAAGTAATGGGACATCCTCTACGGCAGGATACTCAACGTGGTGCCCGCGAGCACCATGGTGCCCGCCAAGGCTTATTTATGTGCCCGCGAAAGATTTGTAGACGAAAGAATAAATATTCAATTTAGCTTGCATAGTAAGAAATTATAGGTTACCATCTACGAAACATATTCGTGATATTTAGTTGGTCTCCCCCCCCCCCCCCCCTCTTTTTAATTCTAAAATGTGCCCGCGGTGCATAAAAGATTGATGACCACTGCTCTAGGATAGGTGTCGGCAACCAGTCGATCCCGATCTACCGGTAGATTTCAGTGGATCATTCATGGTACCCACCGTCGTTTAAAATTATACACATAGCCACATGCTGCAATCGTCACCCAAGGTCAACAGGAGCTTCAGAGCTTGATGAATCGCTTCACCCAAGCATGCAAGACCTTTGGCCTCACAAGAAGTCTAAAGAAAACAAATGTGCTGGGTCAGGATGTGGATGTTGCACCAGTTATTATCGATAACTATGAATTGGCAGTGGTGCACCACTTCACATACCTGGGGTCTACTATCAACGACAAACTCTCTCTGGACACAGAATTGACAGCCGCATTGGCAAAGCTGCGGCCACTTTTGCCCGCATCACAACGCGTTTGTGGAAATCTCAAACTCACAACGAAGACCAAAGCTGCGGTATATAACGCTGCTTCACCAGCACACTTCTATTTAGGCATCTACGGTGTCTACGCCACATCCTCGGTATTTCGTGGGAGGACAAAGTGAGAAAAGTCGAAGTGTTGTCACGTGCTGGCCTTTAAAGCATGTATACATTGCTTAGACAGCGCAGACTACACTGGCTTGGCCATGTTCGCCGCATGGAAGATGGTTGCATCTCGAAAGATATCTTCTACGGCAGATGGCAAAAGAATAGTTGGGTGCCCGCAGCTGAGGTTCACTGATATGCGCAAGAAAGACATGACGTCTTACTTACTTACTTACTTAGTCGTTCCCCTTCTACCGTGAGGTGTAGAGGTTTGGAAGAGAGAGCGCCAGACCATTCTATCAGCTGTCTTCTTCCTGGCCTGGTTCCATTCTAGTCCTCGGTCCTTCAAAGATTGTCTAATGTTGTCCTCCCAGCGGACTCTGGGTCGTCCTGGAGGTCTGGATCCCTGGCTCTTTGTTTCCCATGCTTGTCGTGGTAGCATGACGTCACTGGACATAAATCCAGCAACCTGGGAGGATGAAGCTGCCGATCGCACCAAGTGGCGTTGCTCTTTACGGCGCCACCTCAGATTGGGCGAAAAGAAGCTCTCGCAGCAAGCAGCAGAAAACGTCGAAAGGAACACCAGGAAAATAAGCAGCTGAGGGCTGTCACCTCTGGGGCGCAAGCCCATAGTCATTTATGACTGAAGGGGCTATTTTTATTATTAGACACACACACACATATGACAGGAAACTCTATACAGAGTGATACAACAGGAGGCAATCTAATCATCAGAAGTAGTCCCCCCGTCGAACAAGTGTTTCGGCCCGTTATTCTCCTTTACACTCTAAGGGGGGCGGACCCACCTGATTCATGACTCCCAAGTGTCTCCGCCTCCTGCTGTCTTATGTAAAAAATGAACCCACTCCACCTTGGTTGCAGGTTTAAAATCCACAATTCTGCTAGCCGAAGGCTATTTTGAAAGTAACCCTCATGTTAAAAACAAATAATTGTGCCAAAGCACACCACGACTAGGGACAGACACTGACCCACCTGCGCAAAACCAACGAGGCTTGAAGCCACTACACGCTAGCAACTGAAATCTACTTGCACCCCACACCTAATATAATATGCGCCCGACACCTCATAAAATAACACGCCACGTGTTGCCTGTAAGCCACTGCCCTTTCACCAATACAACGAAAAACTCAATGTATTGCGGACTTTGAAAAAAATTTCATATATATGGTAGATCTTTAGAGGGCTCAGTGTTATTAAATTAGATCCCAAAAGCTCCTGGGTTGCCGACCCCTGCTCTAGAAGGATGCAAATAGATACCCCACAGGGTGAAGAACAGTTGGAAATCTAAGGGGGCGTCCACATAAGACGTCATTCAGTGAGGGGATCTAAAATGTTGGGGCGATGTGTGACGAAGAGAAACCATTCACCGATAACAACTTCCGTTTTTTAACCCTTGAATCGCCGTGGATTTTCTATCAAGTTTAACATTATTTTATGACAGTTTAATATAAGTAAAAACTTAAGTTATTTGTGTGTTTACTTTACACCTACTTTATTTTGTATTGTTTGAAATTAAATTAAGCCAAAATGTTCGACATTTTAAATAAATTTAGCAACATTTAACCAGCAAAGCAGTTGCTGTAAAAGCCTGATTAATTAAGCACTATTTTACTTGAGAGATTGTTATTTTGTCTGCATTCTGCATTAGTTAACAAACTTACACTGGGTTTCATTCTTCGTTTTCAGTGATACCAAAAAAAAAAAAAAAAAACTCAGGGGGAGGAGGTAAAAGAGATTTGTGACGTCGCATGAAAGGGGGTCTGCCTTTTTATGACGAAGGGGAGTAAAAAGGGGAGGGGGTAAACGTGGCCAAAAATTGTTTGACGTCATATGTGGACGACCCCTAACTCAGAACAAAGAACTACCAAGCACAAATCCTCAATGCGGGTCACATCTACTATTCTACACCTTTTCAGCCTCCTGTGGAGAAAAGGCCTCCAACCAGAACTGGCTGTCAACTTTTCCTGGTCACGAGCACCCCACTCGTGTTACTCCCGAGGTGTTGCTCTCCTGATTTCCACCATTCAGCTTTCACAGTTTCCAGTCATAACCCCCTTTGTGCTAGACGTATTCCGGGATACGTTCTGTGGACATTGCTTTTTTTAACAGGTGTCGTAGATTTTTGATAGGAGAATTAAGACTTGGGTTGGTCCCTTCTGATTAGATTAGAATAAGTGATAGTCACAGTGAGAGATAGTAATAGAAATAGATTTCCACGAGTGAGATGGTAGACTGTGATAGAGGCTGTCTCTGAAATCGAGAAATCTTTTCTCTTTCACCTATCTTCTACGACAGATTTAGAGGAGTCAGACAGTCTAAACACACATATATTAAAATATATCTATCCACTCACATGCACACACATTCAAGTGACGACAGTTAGACACACATACGTGGGAAAACTATAACAAATGATTATACCGATAATTTGGAACGAGCTGACCAACGCGCTGATTAAGTTAAAGAGAAATTTTAATTATCATCTAAAATTTCATCACAACACATACAAATTACATCAAAGCATATACAAATAGTCATAAAGATCAAGGAATTGCTACAAGAAATGATAGTCCCACAGTTATGATCTTCCCTCGATGTTTAGCCCACAGTCCCGTTAGGAGAAAGATGATAGCCCAAAGAGTCCCAGATACATATGATTTGGGTCTAATATTTCCCCCTGTTAAGGTATGGACAGACTTGATATCTCTGCTCTATTCTAAGGGAAAATATGGTTAGCAATACTTGCATAAAGAACGTTAAGACTGCAAAATGGGTGCCAAATTACAACGATAAAGAAATCACTCAGTCCTGCATTCACTCTATTCATTCAGCCGTGATCACGTGCATTTGTTCATACTCACAGCTTTGATAGCCACTTCTGGAAACACAATTTTTAGGACATTCACATACAGAATCGTCAATGGCAGTCTTTGACCAAGAAATCCCCAGTTCCAAAAAGACAGGTTGAATTCTCTGCTTCAGGGAACGATTCCTTGGGTGTTCTTATTTTTCGGATGTCTGTTTAGGTCACATAAAAATTGTCCAGGCACGAACATTAACAACGAGCACAGTGTCAATAGCTGAGGTGTCTAGAAATGAGGAATGTCAGATCGGTGTCTACCTTCAGGAAAGGACTATATTTGGTCACCACACCACTAGTCAAAACTCCGTCGGAATGTTACTGACGTTAATATGTTACTTGCCACATAGGCTAAAAATGTACTTGAGTTGTTTCTCAGGAAGAATTAAATATGGCGCGATAGGCCTGTTACTTCATTTAACCTATAGAGTACTTGTAAAGATTATGCACCAAGGCTTTCAAGGAAAATGTTTTAGTTCTTCACAGATATCACTCATCAGTACTTAACGCTGGCAAAGTTAGGGTTAACCCCAGTATTCACCGAATAAAGGAAAAAACACATATAAAATAATTATACATACTAGGTACTCGTTATAACTTACATTTTTAAACTGCAAGCGTACCGCTTGACTTATCATTTAAAACTTCCCGTAAAATAAGTTATATACATAAAATCAATCATCATGAATTAGGGATACCTACGTTTCCCGTCAATACTCACTGATGTAGCATTTCAGTTATAAGTTAATTTTAAAATATATTCTCGTCTGATTATTTAGCAGTTAAATTTAATTCCTGATAGCTACCTGGTTTTAAGCTAGAAATTATACTTTATTCTGCATTCCACTGAAACACGTCACTAGAAAATAATACAGACTATATTTTAATTAATCTGCACAAAAGAAACTAGTAGGATAAAATAGGCGATTTAACACTTAAACACTCTCAAAATACTAGATATCTAATATATAATATTTACCTCCGCACAGAACTACAGATTAATACCACGAACTAGAATCATTCAATATTATGGTAGTCTAGAACTCGGCAAAATGTTGCCCAGAAACTAAAGACTTTTCAATACGCAAGATATTTTTCTAGCCTGGCGATCTGTCTACTACAGATTTAGGAGTAAGAATGAAAATCTAGTTTCAAACTCTGGTTAATATCTTAAAATCAGACAAAAGATCCCACGATATTGCGAAACCCCGAAATAGTCTCCCCTTTCTCGTCTTAACACCTACGTCTGCTTAGACGCTAGCTCATAACTGCCAAAACGTGCGTCTACGCACCTTACGCCAAAAACTGGCCGTGGAGCGCGAGTGTCATATGAGAAATGCTAGACACTCTGTCTGCTCTGATCGAGCATGTCTGGCGCGATTCACACCTCACCGAGCAACTTGGCCGAAGAAAACGCGCGTGTCAGCTGAAAGTGCAGACACAAGTCTGCTCGTATGTCTGAGATAGATGCATATTCACAACTTCTCGTCTACCTAAGTGGCTGACGTCTTACATAATAGAAATGCGTATCCCAGTATGAGAAAGAAACGGTAAAGTGAGAATGTGAAAGAAAATATTTTTCGCAAACGAACGAATGCGAAAAATACGGGAAAAGGATACAGAGTGATAATAAAATAGAGTCTTCTTCCTATTCTTTCACCCGAATTCTCTCTTTTATTATCTCTGTATTTCCTTTTTTTCCTGTATATTTTTCATCCATTCGTTTTGCGAATATTATTTTCATATAATTCGCAAACTTTACCTGTTTTCCTTTCTCTAAAACTGAGAATCGCACCTGGGTGGTATTGCGTACATGTCAGTCGCGCTGGTCGGATGATAGGCGTGAATTTACAGCATTCGCTAGACATTCGTCTGAGGGTCTCTGGCCTGGGGCGTGAAAATTCACCCGAGGGACATGGAAAGTAGACAGAGAGTCTGCATTTCAGTAAACGCATGAGGTTTTTCGTCAGGAAAAACCCGGCTTAGCGTGAAAATCCACTCCGCACTGCAGACGGTGGTCTGAGATTTGCAACTCATGCAAGCCCTCGGCCACTGATGGCTGTTACGTCACGCGATAAGCGGACGAAGGTGTTATACGGACAGGGGAGACTATTTCGCTTGGCGAAATAAGATTAGGATCCTGTGTCCGATTTTAAAGATATTGGCCAAGTTTGAAACTTTAATTTCATTCTCGCTCATAGACTCACAGTAGATAGGTTGCTCGTAAACAGAATAGCTGTTAGCGAAGATCTCAGTTTGTTTCGGCAATTTGTCGAACTTCTAGACTTCCAGAATATTTTCAGCATTTTTATTCTTAAGTTGTGCGACTACCTGTAATTCTGTGGTTGAGGTAATTAATATGATAGATATATAGATTTTGTGAGTGTTAAAGTGTTTAATCGCTTAATTCATTTTAATCTATTTCTTTAGCGCAGAAGAGAAATAAAGTGGTAGGCTATTATATTTTCTAGGGAAGCATTCAGTGGAAAGCAGAATAAAATTAAAATTTCTAGCTTATAACGGCAATTGTAGCTATTTATGAATTTAATTTAACCGCTAATACTCAGTCGAGTGTATTTTTCTAAACTAACGTATAAACTCTAGAATCGAGCCTCATGAATGGTGACGGAATACGCACGTGTTCCTAATTCATGAGGATTGCTGATTTTTAAATATAACTTACGTCACGGGAAGTTTAAATGATAAGCAAAGCTCTCTGCTTGCAAGTTTAAATGTAAGTTATAACCAGTACAGATTCTGTTTATTATATTATATGTGTTATTTTTCCTCCACACAGTGAAAGTTTTGGGGTGACCCTAACTTTACCAGCACCTAGTAGTAGTTTCCATACTTGTGAAGAAATAGACAGTCCTTATTTTGAACCACGTGGGTTTCTTAAGTACCACTGGTCTAAACAGTGCATATGCAACCCGAGTTAGCCAGAAATACTATATCCCAATAACGGGTTTTCAAAGACTGTAATGATAAATACTGGACCTTGGAGCCAGATCTTAATTTCTTCTAGAAAAAAAAAACTCTACGTAATTTTTCTGCCTGGTGGCGCGAAATACTTCAAGTATTAACTAACATTTCCCGACTATATATATATATATATTTTTTGTGGACAAATCTGTGGTGTGACTAAAGTGAATCCTATACTGAGGGAAGGCACCGACCTGACATTCATCATTTCTAGAAACCTACGCTATTGACACTGTGCTCTGCTAACTCCCGCGCCTGGAATAATTGTTAGGTGACTTAATCAGACATTTGAACAAATTTGCACACCCAAGTAGTCGTTCCCGGAGACTCCGAGTTAAATACGTCTTTTGGAACTGGGGACTTCTTGGCAGAAGACTGCATTTTTTTGAGTCTGTGTGAAAATCTAAAATCAGTGTGTTCCAAGAGGCAGCGAGCAAAGTCGTGAGTACATGTATGAGAGGCCATGGCGGAATGAATGAGTGTACGCTGGTTTGAGTGATATTTTCACTATTATATCTTTGACACCCTGTTGCTGTCCTAATTTTTTTTTTTCAATCTGCATAATTTGTTGCTAAGGCTAGAGTTCTTGTGTTTTTGTCTTAGGTTAAATCAGATTTTTTTTTTTCAAACTCTGTGCATATAATTACGAGATAAAACAAAGAAAACTCTTAGACTCAAACCCTATGTATCTGTGACTCGGGCGCCATCATCTGTTCTCTTAACGGGGCCGGGCTAAACCTAGAGTTAACACTATAACGGGGCTATCATCCTTGCAACATTTCCTTGAATTTTTATGACTATGTGTATATGTATTTTCCTTGATGTACTTTCTTTGATGTTGTGAGCCGATTTTTTTCCTGATATTAAAATCGCTCTTGAACTTAATAATAGTGTTTGGTCAGCTCGTTCTAGATAATATATATATATCATTGTTATAGTTTTCCCACGTCTGTGTGTTTACCTGTCGTCACGTGTATGTGCGTGCCTGTGAGTGATAGAAATATACGTAATATGTATATTGGTGTAGTCTGTCTGACGCTGTAACAACTGTTGTAGAAGATAGGTGAGAGAGAGAAGAATTCTTTTCGCTTTCAGAGACAGCCACTATATCAAAATCTATCATCTCACGTGTGTGGAAATTCTATTACCTTTCACTAACTCTCACTGAGTCTATCACCTATTCAAACCTATTCAGAAGGGACCAAACCTAGTCTTAATTCTCCTATCGAAAATCTACGACAAATGGGTTCTCGTCCGTAGGATTTTCGAACTTAGAATAGGAAGACGAGTACGACAAATGTGGACTCGTCTATCTGGATTTTGAACTTAAGATTCTGTATTCTGATATAGAGTAAGAGTGTGATGTCTTGTGACTGTGTATCTTTTAAAAAAAATATTACCCCCTAGACTAGCGATCTGTTTACGGGCGTGCTGACCACACAAACTAATAAGTTTTTTTTTTTCCACAGCATCTTTGAATAATATACATTTTGGTTACAGGTTGATTTTGTCGGGATATATGTTAACTGCTGATTGTAATACTAAATGCTGGTAAAGTGGTGAGTGTATAACATTCACTGGGTACTGAGGCAGAACGGTTTTTGAACTAAGTTAAGGAGTGTGTTTCGGACTTTTTGTCCAGATTAATTCCCTCCCTTACCCGATCTGACTTCAGGGGCGAACTTATAGTGGATTTTTAAAAATTAAGGGATTATTTTTCTCTTTAATTTTTGCAATATTCTTTTGCTTTTCCACTGTAGCAACTTATTTTTCAGAAGTTATCTTTACTACCATTTATTTGGCTAGTCGTGTTTTGCATTGAGTGCTTTATTGCCGATAATAGCAGCGATAGTTAGATTTTACTTTGGAGGAGGTGTCCCAGGGTTAAATATATCATCTTTTGATTTTTTTTGGTAATTTTTTTCTCGTAAGTGGTAGGAACCAGGTTATTTTTTTTTCCTATTTTCTATCTCCACGTAGTCTCAGTCACTGACATAATATGGCCGAGAGGGCAAAGCTTAGACAACTTCTCAGGGACGAAGCGAGAGAGGAGGGACTGGAAGGAGAGGAAGCGAAAGCTTTTGTCAGAGACGAACTTGAGAGATATGATGCGAGAGAGGAAAGCAGCTGAAGCTAAAGAGGAAAAAAAGAAGAACAGCAGAAGAAGCAGCGGAGAGATGAAGAAATGGAAGACCGTCTATTACAGCAGAAGAAGATGGATGAGAAATGGAAATTCGCAGGATGCAGCATGAGGAAAGAGAGAAGGAGAGACAGCATGAGGAAAGAGAGAGGAGAGACAGCAGCAAAGAGAGAAGGAGAGCATGAGGAGGAAACAGAGACAGCATGAGTTGGCTCTTAAAACTCTAGAATTCCAAAGTCGTGGTGCTGCCTCTACCTCCAGCAATGGAGAGTCTTCTCCTCATTCTTCCTTAACTGACCCTGCTAACACTCAATCTCTTCAACTAAATGCTATGTCTTTCACTCTTGAATCTTTTCCTTGTCCAAATGAGAAGATTGACACATGGTTAGAAAAATTTGAGAAAATTGCAACTCTGTACGGGTTAGAGAGGTCGCGTTGGAATATGAAACTTTCCCAGGCCCTAAAAGGTTCTGCTTATGATGTTTATTCTAAGCTGGAAAGTAGCCAACAAGACGACTACGATGTGTTGAAGAAAGCGTTACTGGAGCGCTTTGAAATGAACGCTCGCAAGTTTTTGCAACTGTTTCGCAACAGCCGGAAAGAGAATTCTGAAACTTTTCACCAGTTCTCATCTCGTCTTAAGGGATATCTAACAAAGTGCCTTGAGCTTTCGCAGCTCCCCTCTACCTATGAAGGTCTTGAGGAACTTGTTCTAACTGAACAAATAAAGAACACTTTGTCTGCTGATACCCGGAGATTTCTCGCTGAGCAGGGGGCAGAAAAACTTGAAGACATTTTGGAAAAGTCTGAGCGTTATCACAATGCGCTGGCTGAACTACCGGCCACAAAGCGGAAACCGACAGAGGAGCATTTTCGAAAACATAACCTAGAGCAATCTTCTCAGGCTTCTAACCAAAACAACCACAGAGAAACTGGACCTCAAAACCCCCCTCCTGAAAAATCCAAGTTCTACAAGAACAAGTACCCCAACCACCCCCAAACAGTCTGATCAACCCGACCGCCCTACATGGCAGCGCAGCCAGAAAGGACAAGGTGGCAAAGGGAAAACCCCTGAGCACGGGACTAAGGATCAGAGCAAGCACACCGAGCCAAAGCGCATCGGATGCTTACAAACAACAGACTCGCAGGAAAGAATTATTGTCAGTGATTCTCAACCTGAGGGAGAGAGACCCTCTACGCGAGGTACGGTTGTTTTAAACGGGACTTCAACATATTGTTTGTTTGACACGGGGCTTTCTTTTGATTGCATTGTTGCCAGGCACCTGGTCAAACCCGGTCAAGTGACAGAAGAAACCGTTAAACTGTGTGGAGTTCTTAGGAGTGATGCACCAACAACGCTTCCCATCGCATTGGTGGAGATACACTCTGACTTTGTCAGAGGTGTGATCAAAGCGGCTGTTATGGACGACCCCATCTACCCAGTCATACTCGGCTGTAGATATGTGTTTATTGGGAAACCGGAAGAGCCAATAGTGGCAACAGTAACCACAAGAGGGCAAGCCAAGAAGGAACGGGAGCCTGCGCCAAATTTGTTACCCATGGAACTTAAAGAGGCGCAACAAAAGGACCCTACTTTGGAACCCTGCTTTAGGAAACTGCCCATGGCCAAAGACCCTAGACAACACGGGGACATCTTTTCTAAGGATGGCGTGCTTTATCGGAGAACGGGCAAGCCTGAACAAGGCTCTAATCAGCTCCTAGTACCGAAAAAGTACAGAAGTCAAATCCTAGAAATGGGGCACTCTCTCCCGTTTAGCGGACATATGGGACAGAACGCCACACAGCAACGTATACAGACTCACTATTGGTGGCCAGGGATGAACACTGATATACTCAGATATGTAAAATCCTGTGCCCAGTGTCAACGGGTAGCACCCAAGCACTGGACTGCCCCAGTTCCCCTGGGGCAAACGCCAATTGTGGGGACTCCATTCGAACGGGTTGCTGTCGACATCGTTGGACCCCTAGAAAGGACCAAACGAAAGCACAGGTTTATCCTGACTTTAGTCGACACATGCACTATGTGGGCCGAAGCTATACCGCTAACATGCACAGACTCGAAGCATGTCGCAGAAGCCCTAGTGCAGATCTTTACACGGTTGGGATTCCCTCAACAAGTTTTGACGGACAATGGATCCCAATTCCGTAGCCTGTTAATGGAGGAGATCTTTAAGATCTTGAGGGCCAAACACATCCACACCAGCCCGTACCATCCGGCCGGAAATGGGCTCGTGGAACGTTTCAAACGGCAGCCTCACCACCATGCTACGCAAGCTGGCACAAGAAAAGCCGGAGGACTGGGACCTTTTTATTCCTGCAGCCCTATTCGCTTACAGGGAAGTTCCCCAGGCCTCTACAGGATTTCCTCCAGCTACGCTTTTATTCGGCAGACCTATAAAGGGGCCGCTTGAAGCATTACTTCGGTCCCTGACAGACCAGAAGGCGGATGAGACAGTCGTCTCAGCCAGTAGATATGTATCGGAATTGAAGGAAAGGCTACAGCTAGGATGGGACCTAGCAACAGCAAACCTTAAGAAAGCTCGTGCAAAGCACGCTAGACGATACAATCAAGCAGCAAAGGAGAGAGAATTACAACCAGGTGATAAAGTCTTGTTGTTGTTGCCAACCGGAAGCAACAAACTACGCATCGGGTGGCAAGGGCCGTTCACCGTCCTGAAAAAGATCTCGAGAACCAATTATCAGATCTCTATCAAAGGAAAGGAGAAGGTCTACCATGTGAACCTACTAAAGAAATACTTGGAAAGACCAGTGCCATCCCCCCGAACATCTCCTGGCGATCGCCATAGCTACAGAGGATGTGGAAGATGACGATAGTTGCATGGAATATCCATTGCAACAAACTGAATCTGTAGAAGATGTAAAATTTGGGGACACTCTCTCTGAAGCACAACAGACAGAAACGAAGGCTTTACTGAACCAGTACACGGCGGTGCTAACGGATGTACCTGGACGAACACATCTCGTAGAGTTCGAGATGAAACTTATAAACGAGACCCCTGTCCGAACCAGAGTTTACCCTATTCCGTATGCGAAAGCTGATACGCTACGTGCAGAGATAGACAAGCTACGTAAAACAGGAATTATTAGTGAGTCTACGTCTCCCTATAGTGCGAGCGTAGTGCTGCTACAGAAGCCCAATAAGGAAGTTCGGCTGTGCATCGATTACCGGCTACTTAACACAGTAACGGAATTTCAGCCGGAACCACTCCAAAGCGCTTCTGAGCTGTTTAGCAAGCTAAGCAAGGCACGGATTTTCTCAAAGATTGACTTGAGTAAGGGCTACTACCAGATACCAGTCAAAGAGGAAACTAAGCCTTTGCTAGCTTTCAGCACCAGCGAAGGACACTATACGTTTAACGTGATGCCATTCGGATTACACAACGCACCAGGAGTGTTCACAAGGATGATGAGGAAGCTGTTAGAGCCATTGCACAGTCCACATATCCACAATTTTATGGATGATATACTAATTGCAACGGACACCTACGAAGAACACATTGCGACGGTCGAGATGCTCCTCAGGAGACTACAGGAAACTGGACTCACAGCTAGACCTAGCAAATGTTTAATCGGCTTTGAAAAACTTGACTTCCTGGGGCACACCATTGCTCACGGTGCTATGTGGCCAGTTGCTAAGAACGTAGAGAAGATACGGGCAGCGAAGAGGCCAAGGACGAAGAAAGAAACACGATCGTTCCTATCGCTATGTGCTTACTACCAGAAATTCATCAAAAACTTCAACGGTTTAACAGCACCCCTTACGGACCTTACGAAAAAGGGGCGACCGGAGAAAGTTATCTGGGATCCTAAGTGCGAACACGCTTACGTCACGCTCAAGAAGCAGTTGTCTGAATATCCAATTCTGCGACTGCCGGATATTACCAAACCCTTCGTACTGCGCGTCGACGCATCAGGGCAAGGCATCGGGTCAACTTTGCTTCAGGCTGGCGACGACGATCCCAACCAGCTATTCCCAGTGGCATACGGTAGTCGTAAATTGAATAAGGCAGAGCAAAACTACTCCACAGTGGAAAGAGAATGTCTGGCATTAGTTCATGGCATTAGACGGCACCATGAATACCTTTACGGAGTGTCATTCACGGTGCAGACGGACCATGCCCCACTGGCGTTTCTCGGGGCTAATAAGGAATTTAATGCGAAAATAATGCGCTGGGCATTGCTGCTAAGCGTATATTCCTTTAAAGTCGAATACATTCCAGGGAAACAAAACGTTGGGGCAGACTTCATGAGTAGGACTTGCACAGAGATGGAGGGGGAAGATGAGAGGGAAGAGGACAGACACCCTGAAGCTACGGTTATAGGAAATTAAACTCCATAACGTAGACATGGAGTGCTTCCATATCTTAAAGGGGGGAGGCTCTGTCACGTAGGGTTTATATTCATTTAATTTCCTACATCTTCTTCCTATTCTTTCACCCGAATTCTCTCTTTTATTATCTCTGTATTTCCTTTTTTTTTCCTGTATATTTTTCATCCATTCGTTTTGCGAATATTATTTTCATATAATTCGCAAACTTTACCTGTTTTCCTTTCTCTAAAACTGAGAATCGCACCTGGGTGGTATTGCGTACATGTCAGTCGCGCTGGTCGGATGATAGGCGTGAAATTTACAGCATTCGCTAGACATTCGTCTGAGGGTCTCTGGCCTGGGGCGTGAAAATTCACCCGAGGGACATGGAAAGTAGACAGAGAGTCTGCATTTCAGTAAACGCATGAGGTTTTTCGTCAGGAAAAAACCCGGCTTAGCGTGAAAATCCACTCCGCACTGCAGACGGTGGTCTGAGATTTGCAACTCATGCAAGCCCTCGGCCACTGATGGCTGTTACGTCACGCGATAAGCGGACGAAGGTGTTATACGGACAGGGGAGACTATTTCGCTTGGCGAAATAAGATTAGGATCCTGTGTCCGATTTTAAAGATATTGGCCAAGTTTGAAACTTTAATTTCATTCTCGCTCATAGACTCACAGTAGATAGGTTGCTCGTAAACAGAATAGCTGTTAGCGAAGATCTCAGTTTGTTTCGGCAATTTGTCGAACTTCTAGACTTCCAGAAATATTTTCAGCATTTTTATTCTTAAGTTGTGCGACTACCTGTAATTCTGTGGTTGAGGTAATTAATATGATAGATATATAGATTTTGTGAGTGTTAAAGTGTTTAATCGCTTAATTCATTTTAATCTATTTCTTTAGCGCAGAAGAGAAATAAAGTGGTAGGCTATTATATTTTCTAGGGAAGCATTCAGTGGAAAGCAGAATAAAATTAAAATTTCTAGCTTATAACGGCAATTGTAGCTATTTATGAATTTAATTTAACCGCTAATACTCAGTCGAGTGTATTTTTCTAAACTAACGTATAAACTCTAGAATCGAGCCTCATGAATGGTGACGGAATACGCACGTGTTCCTAATTCATGAGGATTGCTGATTTTTAAATATAACTTACGTCACGGGAAGTTTAAATGATAAGCAAAGCTCTCTGCTTGCAAGTTTAAATGTAAGTTATAACCAGTACAGATTCTGTTTATTATATTATATGTGTTATTTTTTCCTCCACACAGTGAAAGTTTTGGGGTGACCCTAACTTTACCAGCACCTAGTAGTAGTTTCCATACTTGTGAAGAAATAGACAGTCCTTATTTTGAACCACGTGGGTTTCTTAAGTACCACTGGTCTAAACAGTGCATATGCAACCCGAGTTAGCCAGAAATACTATATCCCAATAACGGGTTTTCAAAGACTGTAATGATAAATACTGGACCTTGGAGCCAGATCTTAATTTCTTCTAGAAAAAACTCTACGTAATTTTTCTGCCTGGTGGCGCGAAATACTTCAAGTATTAACTAACATTTCCCGACTATATATATATATATATTTTTTTGTGGACAAATCTGTGGTGTGACTAAAGTGAATCCTATACTGAGGGAAGGCACCGACCTGACATTCATCATTTTCTAGAAACCTACGCTATTGACACTGTGCTCTGCTAACTCCCGCGCCTGGAATAATTGTTAGGTGACTTAATCAGACATTTGAACAAATTTGCACACCCAAGTAGTCGTTCCCGGAGACTCCGAGTTAAATACGTCTTTTGGAACTGGGGACTTCTTGGCAGAAGACTGCATTTTTTTGAGTCTGTGTGAAAATCTAAAATCAGTGTGTTCCAAGAGGCAGCGAGCAAAGTCGTGAGTACATGTATGAGAGGCCATGGCGGAATGAATGAGTGTACGCTGGTTTGAGTGATATTTTCACTATTATATCTTTGACACCCTGTTGCTGTCCTAATTTTTTTTTTCAATCTGCATAATTTGTTGCTAAGGCTAGAGTTCTTGTGTTTTTGTCTTAGGTTAAATCAGATTTTTTTTTTTCAAACTCTGTGCATATAATTACGAGATAAAACAAAGAAAACTCTTAGACTCAAACCCTATGTATCTGTGACTCTGGCGCCATCATCTGTTCTCTTAACGGGGCCGGGCTAAACCTAGAGTTAACACTATAACGGGGCTATCATCCTTGCAACATTTCCTTGAATTTTTATGACTATGTGTATATGTATTTTCCTTGATGTACTTTCTTTGATGTTGTGAGCCGATTTTTTCCTGATATTAAAATCGCTCTTGAACTTAATAATAGTGTTTGGTCAGCTCGTTCTAGATAATATATATATCATTGTTATAGTTTTCCCACGTCTGTGTGTTTACCTGTCGTCACGTGTATGTGCGTGCCTGTGAGTGATAGAAATATACGTAATATGTATATTGGTGTAGTCTGTCTGACGCTGTAACAACTGTTGTAGAAGATAGGTGAGAGAGAAGAATTCTTTTCGCTTTCAGAGACAGCCACTATATCAAAATCTATCATCTCACGTGTGACCTGTCGCGGCACAGATACCGGGATTTTGAGATCTAAATCTGGTATCGTAACGCTCCAGTCTACCCAGCTGTAAAGGGGTACCTGACTCTGCTATTGAGTTCGGAAACACAGTGCCTCCGAAGAAGGGAACTTGTAACTCCATCATATAAATCAGGAAATAGTAAAAGAAAAGTCTCTAACACTTCACCCCCCCTCCCTACGTCAGTATCTGCTATAGTACTAAAGTTACTATCTACTAATAGTGTCACGCAAAGATTTAAGGGCAGTCTTTGTTCTGAAATCTCTATGGTAAGAAAGTTAGGGAGAAACTGGAACAGACACAAAGAAGATAACTGGATGCAGAAAAGAAAGAGATAAAGGAGACTCTGACCGGATGGTACAGGACAGAAAGACATGGCGTGGATTTGTTGAAAATATAAGTACCCAGGACAGGGCCGGATTACCCATTAGGCTAAGTAGGCTGAAGCCTAGGGGCTCGGAGATCTTGGGGGCGGGGGAGCATGCATGTTTAAAAAAATAAAAAAATGCAAAGATTTTTCAATAAAATGTGTTTATTGTGTTTACCTTAATAATAAAAATAATACTATTAAATATTAATTTAAAAAATTACTATTACTAAAAGAGATAAGCAATGCTAACAAACTAACATACCAGTCTATTAATCAATATCACCATCACCATGCTAAGGGGTTTGGAGAAAAAAATTATAATTATTGCTTATTAGGCGGGACCCAAAGACGCAGCAATAGAGAATGCAGTCAGCGACCCATAGCTTGACTGCTTGCGTCAGGGTCAGCGAACCAGAGCGGACCAAGACCCTACTCCACCTCCACGTGGTGGTCCTGGAAACAGGCTGCATCACTGCAGTCTGGCTGAGAGAGTAGGGATCGAAGAGGGAAGGCAAACCCGGTCCCAAAAAATGCCGTGCTGAAGTCGGATGTGCCGACCGAAAGGCGCAGATATCGCAGCTCTGCTGTAAACGGACACAACGCAACCAACGTCCTTTTCAGGACGAACGAGAAAGAAGAAGAAGTTTATTAGGCGAAAAAAAGGGGGTGCTGCGCCCAAACACCAAAAAGGCTAGAGGTCCTTCTTGGCTTAATCCAGCCCTGTCCCAAGGGAAGCTGAAAGGTAATGCGTAATAAACGTGTTCATAGATTATACAACCAACAACAACAAGAAGAGAAAGAAATTTAAAAGCTAGCTCAAACTGACAAAGGTGATAGTGACAGAAAGAAATGACACAATTTTTTTAAAGTAATATAGAAATAAATCAAAGGAAATATAGAAGCAAAAAAGGACTGGTGAGTACAAAATAAAACATAGAAAATGTAATAAAATAAAACACACAATTAACAAATGTTAACGAAATAAAAACAAACTTCAGTGAATCCAAGCCGCTGGATTATTCTTAAGTATATATTACAAGGTCTTATATTTGGGCATACACCCCAATATAACCGATAGACCTTGCGTCCAGGTTGCATAGACGAGCCTCTCCAAAACGAACCAAAACTCCAAAAATAAAATATTTCGCTGAATGGTATCTTCCTAAAATGGGTACGAAAAAGAAAAATGGAAATCGGACGACGAGTACAAAGAGTCACAAATGGAAAAAAAGAGAAGCGTACGAAGAGGTAATACTGGCAGTTACCAGCTATTCTTTTGATCAGGTCGATCTTGATCTACCGCTGGATCCCAAAGCATCGTTCGGTAGATCTGTTAGTTGACGGTGGGGAAAAGAAGAATTCTTAATCTAGAATTTCGAACCAGCCTTCTCCCCTCGGCAATTAAGAAAGCAGGGTGCCCCCAAGTTTATAAGTATTTTCAAGACTTTCAAATGAAAACCAGAAAGTTACTTTCTAAAATTCCCTTTAGTCGTGAACTGCACAATACAGAAAGCTATATTTTCTTTGAATTGCACTTAACATTCGATAACATACTTAGTTTTTATTTTCCACCACTCCATATTGAACGAAAATATAAAACCAGAATCTTCAGATAGAAAACATGTCACTCTACACTCAATGGCCACAGAATTAGAATGTATAGCAAAATGCAGACAATGCCCAAACCGGTTGGAGACAGTAGAGCACCATCTTCTACTATGCCCTGCGCTCTAGGCAGGGCCGGATTAAGGCCAACTGATACCCTAAGAACAGCCCCACCCCAATGCCCCCCCCCCCTCCCGAGCTTCCATTGCTTAAATGACAAGACATTAAGACTCAATAAATGCTGAAGAGACTGAAAATTCAATTTTCTTCTACGCCAGACTCCACTGAAATTCATGCAGAAAAACGTTGGTGAGACAGGCAAACATATTGAACTCTAGGTCTATGTCTGACATTTTCAGTCACTCATCATACCAAAGAAAACGTTTTTTATTATTTTTTTTTTAACAATTCAGATTAGAGTCGAACACGGCAGATATTGAAAATTACAAAACATTCGACTAAAGACGACAGTGGCAGTGAAAGAGATGAGAGTTAAGGGCATGGTAGCTAGAGGTAAAATTCTGTGGTGCCCCCCTTCTCTTGGTGCCCTAAGCACGAGCTTATTTTGCTTAATGGTTAATCCAGCCATGGCTCCAGGGAATAAGACAACTCCTCCTACCACACAACCCATCTGTCACGGAATTGCCTCCCCTGCTTTGCAGTAGTGGTCCAACAGTGGCCAAAACTCAAGAGTATCCAATATGGGCCTTCAAATGTGTCTACCTTCGCACAAGATCACTTTTGGCAGAGTTGTAGATAGAAGGATAATGATGCTTCTATCTCAAGGGAGTTCCATAAGATATTTCCGAAGTCAAGAACAATGCTGCATTGGCAGGGCAATTGTTAACTTATATCGGTCCGCCGCCTTTAATAAAGAATTACGCAATTATTAATTTCAGCTCGAACAAACTTCCACCCTGATATACTCAGTGGAATTCTTATTATTATGGTATAGCTCTGTTTAGAGTGTATTTAGTAAATTGACTGAGACAAACATGCAGTACATTCAAAATGATTAAATCGATGTTAAATTTGTATATTTACAAATAACAGATTTAATAGTCATTTAGGTTTTAACAAGGTTTTAAAGAAATGAATAATTATTTATAAGAAAATAAGTTTATCATCACTGTTTTGATGGGATAGAAATGTGTAAAGGAGGTCGCTTGGCAGTTTTTATGTGTTACTTAGCTGTCAGTGACGGTTATGCTCCTTCTGAGGGTTTGGTTCTTGGTAGACTGATCACGCTCGTCGCTGGTCAAGGTTGTAGGGCGCAGCACGTTCCAAGAAATGTCAGGGAGTGTCTACGAAGTTGGTCCCTCGTCTTTAAGCTCAGGCCACTTTTCCCTTCTTGTTCCCTCAACTGGTACCACTAACAACTATAGTAAAAGAATAGAAACAAAACGCTCTCCTGAGTGTTGCGTTTTCCGACACATAGTTTTGGGTCCCTTTTTCCTATTCCACCATCCCATTTACCTCAGACTTTACCCTCGATGAGAATTAAACTTAATCCCTCGAGAGGAAACTTTCTTTACATTTAAATTGAAAGGCTTTATATTTAATTTACATTCAAATGAAAAGGTTAATAGTATAGATAGAATATGTTTACATTAACATCTACACTGATTGAAAAGTGTTCACAATATAGATTGCATATGTTTCTATTTACAGCTACTTACTTACTTACTTAGTCGTTCCTCTTCTACCGTGAGGTGTAGAAGTTTGTAAGAGAGGGCGCCATACTATTCTACCGGCTGTCTTCCTCCTGGCCTGGTTCCATTCTAGTCCTCGGTCCTTCAAAGATTGTCTAATGTTATCCTCCTAGCGGACTCTGGGTCGCCCTGGAGGTCTGGATCCCTGGCTCTTGGTTTCCCATGCTTGCCGTGGTAGCCGATCTTCACCCATTCTGCAGACATGGAGAAAAAAAACCCAGCTGGGACTGTTCTACTTGGGTCTGCAGGGATTAGGTTTTTAGGCCATGACGTATCGTCTGGTTGCGGACCATGTCTCTTCTTGTTACTTCAACCACCTTCCTCAGATATCTCATTTCTGAGGTTTGGATCTGGCTTTTGTGGGTTGTAGTCATTGCCCATGACTCGCATCCATACGTCAAGATTGGGACATAGATGGAGCGGTACACAGCCATCTTCGTCTTCTTAAAAACTTCTCTTTTGCTGAGGAATCCCCGATTTATGGCTTGAAAAAGTCTCCCAGCTGCTGCTCTTCGGGTAAACAACTCTTCTTTGATGCCTCCCTTCCGGTCTATGGCAGCTCCAAGGTATTTAAAGTGGTCGACCTGCGCCAGGACCTGTTCTCCCAGTTTAATCTAATGTCTTCTTTCCTCTCGTGATATCACCCTGGTTTTTGTTTTCGAGCTGCTTATGATCATCCCTCTCTTCTCCAGCTCTTCCTTCCAGACTTGCAGGTTGGATTGAAGATGTGCCTCTGATTTAGCAATCAGGGCAACATCATCAGAAAATGCCAGATCTGAAATACAGACCTGTCTCATCTTCCAGTACCCCACTGAATACTTTCTTGTCCTCTCCTTACATGCCTTGATGACATCGTCTATGAGGAGTATGAAAAGAAAAGGTGGCAGGATATCACCTTACACCAGTGTTGGTCCTGAATTCTTCTGACTTATGGTTTGCCGTCCTCACATAATTTCTGCAAAACATGTAGAAGCTCTGTATAGCATGAATCAGAGGTGTTGGAATGTTCTTCCTTGCCAAACAGTCCCAGAGTTTGTTCCAGGGGACCTTGTCAAATGCCTTTTCCAGATCTAAGAAGCAAAGATGGATCTCACTCTTATACTCAAGGGCCTTTTCATTCAACTGTCTGAGTGTGAAGATTAGGTCTTGAGTACTTCGATTTGCTCGGAATCCGCACTGAACCTCATCCAATTGTGGCTCAGCTAGGCGTCTGAGTCTCTGCTCCAGTATTCTAGAGTAGATTTTAACAGTGACACTGAGAAGGGATATGCCTCTATGGTTTCCACATTGTCGGTTGTCACCCTTTTTGAAAATCGGTGTTATTATAGCAATCTCCCAATCCTTTTGCGTGGTCTTATTGCACCAAGCTGCCTGTAGGACCCTTAGGAGTAAAAGGTCGCCTGCTGCTCCCATGTACTTAACCATTTCTGGTGCTATGCCATCATGTCCTGCTGTTTTGCCCATCTTGATTTTCTCCAGTGCTGCCTTCAGTACTTCCATCTACATGTCATCTTCATCACCATTGGTTTCCCCTTCTGTGTCAGTGGTTATCATTTCTGATGCTTGACCTTGCTCACCATCCAGGAGCTCTGAACAATATTCTTTCCATTACTTCTTTTGGGGCAGTAAGGAATTTGCCTTGCTTGTCCTTTATAAATTTAAGAGGGAACTGTTTTACCTTCCTCATATTCTTTAAGATCTTATAGAACAATTTCTGGTTTTCTTGCGCATCGCTTTCTAGCTTTTCTCCAAATTCTTCCCAGGACTTCTGTTTTGCTGCTAGCACCTTGTTCTTTACTTCTGTTCTGAGTATCATATATTCTCTGTATTTCTCTGTTTTTCCTGATGGCTTTTTCTTCTCTCTTATTTTCTCTTTAACCTCATCTGTCCACCAAGGTGTCCTCTTTCTCTTGTTCCCAAGTCGAACTTCACCACATGCTTCTGCTGCAGCTGTTTTTATGATGTCCTTTAATTTCAGCCAGAGTGTTTCCAGGTCATCAGGTTGTTGTTCTGTGTTTTTCACTGCTGTAGCAATAAGCACCTGGTTTCTGGTCTTCACTTCTGGCTCTCTCAGCTTGTAGGTCTTAATGCTTGTTTCCCCTGTTCGTTTACTTAGCTTCTTGCGTGATGTTAGGCAGTTCCTCGGCCGAGTAACTCTTTCAGTTGTTCTTTTAATTGTTTACAAGTAGTGGTCACTTCCAATCTCTGTCCCCCTCCACACTCTAGCATCCCGGACATACTTTTACATTTACATCTACACTGATTGAAAAGCTTTGAAACTTTCATTAATTTTAAAGTGCATATGGTTAAATAGACATTTACACTGGTTTGAACGTGTGAATATTATACTTCTTCTTCTTCTTTGATCGTTAGCCGCCGACCGTCAAAGCAGTCAGTGGCCATCACGCCTAGTGGCGTCTTGTAGGGCAACAACAAATTGATTCCACTTTGCTCGGTCGGTGGCCATCCTTCGTACAGTGCCCCAACTCTGGTTTATTCTTTGCATCTCAGCCTCCACAGTCCTCCGCCAGGTTGTTTTTGGTCGGCCTCTCTTTCGTTTTCCTTCAGGGGTCCAAAGCATAGCTGTTCTTGTGATGGCATCGGGGTCTCTTCTGAGGACATGATCAACCCAGCTCCAGCGTCTGCCAGCTATGATGGTGTGCATGTCCTCTTGCTTGCTACGAGTAAGCAGATCTTGGTTAGTGATGGTATTTGGCCAAAAGATTCGGTGAATTTTTCTTAGGCATGTTGTGTGAAAAGAGGACAATTTCGACATTTCCTTCTCTGTAACTCTCCAGCATTCCGCACCATAGAGAAGCACAGAAAGCACACAGCTCTGATATAATCTTAATTTTGTGCTTGTGCTGTATTGGGAGGACTTCCAGATGTTGTTTAGGCTAAAGAAGGCTGTTCTTGCCTTATTCATTCTGATGTTGATGTCTTTGCCTGCCCCGCCGTCTGGTGTTACTATGCTTCCTAGGTATGTGAAGGTATCTGTCTGTACCAATTGCTGATTCCTTACTGATATGGGCTCAGGGCTGCTCACATTGAGCGTCATGACCCCAGACTTCTTTAAATTGATATTCAAGCCCACCTGCTGGCTAAACTTATTAAGTCTATCCGTTCTTTCCTGGATGTGTTGATGTGAATGTGTTAGTAGTAATATTATACTTAGAATGTACATAATTTCTTTCATCTTTCCCACCCTGCTCCATATGGAACTTGGGACTACATATGTTTTTTTAGTTCTGTTTATGAGACTAGCAATAAAGCAGTTACCAGCCCTTGCAGTGGTGGTTCATGAAATCATCATTCTATATGATGAGTCTCACGGAGTGTTTTGAGGGTATTTTGCATGTATGAATGTTCCCATGCTCCAGCGGGAGTTTATTAGTCATTTGGGTTGTTGTGAGTTGGGAATGCTTGCCTTGTAAAATTTAGCTACAAGCAATGTTGTGAGCAGAGACTAAGACAAGCTGCTAGCTATAGTTATGCGTGATTGAAGCTCAGTGGAGTGTGGAAGGTTTTCACGTGTTTGGTGAATACGAATGAAAGGGGTCAGTGAGAGAGAGAGAGAGAGATGTGTGTTGGGTCAGTAGTGTGTTGGGTCAGTAGTGTGTTGGGTCAGTAGAGAGTTGAGTAGACAGGAGACAGCGAAGAGCGTAGAGAAGAGAAGGGTGGATGTCTATAGTAGGGCGCGAGTAGAAGGCCAGAGTGGTGCAGTGGATTTATGAAGTATCCTATTTTGTGTCTGTAGATATTCCGAGAATCACAGTGATTGTAGGATACTCAGGATTTGTTATGTCTTCAATGGTTGTAATAGCCCTGCGCCCATTGTGACTTATTTGTGATATAATATATTTACGGAGATTGATATGGTTATTGGACTTGGTGTATTACTCCTTAGACAGTGAGTTAGACGAGCGGTGTATAAGAATATACTCAAGTTACTCTGAAAACGTAAAAACAAAAACATGATTTTGTCTATGTAGATCCTGTTACTGTTATTGTTGAAAATAAGCGACACCAGTGAAGTCTGGGCAAACCGACATGTGCTCAGTCTCCCTCAGTATATGTCGAAAAGTGTGAATACTAACTGTTCCTGTAGCTCGCTTGTTGTATACACGACGGATGCATCCTCTCATACGTCCATCTCTGCAAAGCTTACGTTTGATGCCTAATTCCAACAGTCTTAACATTGATGATTCATCTATTGCAGTGTCATTCTCTAAAAGGCGATCATTAATTGTTCTCAGTATCTCTCCCTTATCCATATCCAGTGTCCCCACAGTGGGTGATCTTGATGCTAGCCTGTCAGCTCTCTCATTACCGTGTACCCCTGCATGACCAGGACTGCAGATCCACAACAGCTCCTGCATATTCGAAGCTTCTATGGAGGTTTTCCATTCATTCGGTAGCCAACCATTTTGAACCTTTCGAAGGATGGACTGAGAGTCCGACACAATGACTGCCTTTGTTACCGAAGCTTCAGTTATCCACCTTAAGGCTGCAGTAGCTTCCTCTACCTGCATTCTCATGCTAGAAGTTGTTATCTTGTAAGCCCTGCTATGTTCGGCGACGATTCTGCCCTTTACCCTAGCAGAGAAGCCCCAACCTGATTTCTCACCACGGATCACAGTCCCATGACTATTCACAATGGCATCATTATCGCCGGCATGCTCATGTATTAGTTGAGTGATTTCCTGTTCTGCTTTCCCGTTGCCCCTAGTTCTACACTCTCTGCCAAGGCTGATGATGACTTGCTGGTAGTTAATCCAGTTCTCATTTGACTTACTCCACTCTTCCTCTGTGAATATATTTTGAACAATGGTCACCTACTTGATCGTTGTCTCTGCCTGTGCCATCCACGATAAGGTAGATCTTAAAAGACCTCAGTATTTCTAACGTAGATCCCAGCAGCTGCTGGGTTACCTACCGCTGCTTTAGATGACTTATTGTTTGTTGAAGTCGTAAATGAACATCGGATTCTACTGCTGAGTTAGGGAACGCAAAGGTTGCGGGGAAGAGAACTGGCCACCCACCTCATACAGCTCAACCTAAAAACTCTAACATCTCAACCCCCTTACAACAGTACTTGTTTTTGGACTAACATTTTTTAGAGATTTTTGTTTGCTCTGTCGAAAACTCAAAGATGAACAACGCTCTCACTGGCAGAACCAAAATAAGAAATAATAATATGGTGTGTCAGCAATAAAATTCAGACACTTTTAAAGTAAAATACAGGTTTTATTTTTAAGAAGCGCATAAATCTGCACCCTATATGAAAGAACATAGGATAATATTCACCGTTCTGTTAAGAATTAGGTCAAGGATGCCAGTTTTACAACCTGATCCTCGACTGCAGAGTTTCTCAACTTTTCAAGAATAACGGACTCCCAGCTTCTCACCGAAATAGAAATCTTGAAGAGATTAGGAAAGGCCAGAGCTACATTCAACAACATGAAATAGATACTAACATCTAAACCACTAACTGACAAATTCAAACGAAGAATCATCAAATGCGATATATATTCTTTACTACTGTATAATGCTGAGACATGGACAAAGAACATGCAATGAGAAGAAAGAATTGAGGCCACTGAGATGTGGACATATAGAAGAATGAGGCTCCAAACTGCAATATAACCAAAACAGTCCTTGTTAGGACTAAATCTATTGTCTCATCTAACTCCAATCTATTGTCTCCTATAACTCCCACCTGATATATATAACCAAACAGTCCTCGTCGCATATATTCCTATCATAAGAACATAACGTTATTGTTAGGATATATGTTACCAGCTTGTATAGCACTCGTCAGAGGGGGCCTGGGATTATAGGGGGAAGGACATTGTTGTATCACACCTAGGTGTACATATTATTGGATTTATTCATGTATTGATTTATATTATGGGATGTATTAATGTATTAAATGTATTCATGTATTGAATCTATATTATTGAATGTATCCATGCATTAGTTTATCAGAAAGAATGTTTTGCAAGTAGACACCTGTCTTGTCTCGCTATTGCTAAATCATACTGAGCCATGTTGTCATTCATCCCACATGCAGACACTGAGACACGCTCATATCATATACAATAGAAATAGGTGGGCTTGAGGACAGAAATTAGCCCCTATTTTTCCTTGTTACAGGTTTCATTTGTGTCCTAAAAACCTGAGATCGTATGTTCGAGTCAATCCCGCTGCCTGGAACTTCGCAGGAGCATAGAGATTGTACAGAAGCTACATCTTTAGTCCCCCTCAGTCTTGGGTGGGCTAAAGTAACGAGCCTCAGCAGGAGTTGTGTGAACCAAACTGGGGAGAACAGAACGTTTTAAGAGATGAGTACACATTAGTACCATTTCTGTCAGCATTGTGAGCATAGAAACTGTCAGTGATGAGAAAGTGAAATTAGCATAGCAAGAGACAAAAATTAACAGCATAGCTGATAAGTGTTATATCCTTAATTAACAGCACAGCTGATATAATTTTTTTGTTCCTATAATTGGAAAACTTGTTGTAATATTTATTTACACACACATATATATATATATATATATATATATATATATATATATATATATATATATATATATATATATATATATATATATATATATATATATATATATATATATATATATATATATATATATATATATATATATGTAAATAAATAAGAAGGAAATTGTATTTGAACGACTTGTCAATTTTATCTTAGTTAAGTAAAATCTGTTTCCTTGTTTATTAATATCACAGTTAGTTACACAGCGGAGGTGGCGCTTTATGTCGGTCTCCTCTCTACTATTGTTTCGAGATCAGAACATTCACAGCCGTAACTAATTTGTGATACCAGTAGTCCTCTCAGACACTGGGACTTCACCATTTTCTGCAGAAATTCTATTTCTGTAATTGTCAGTACTATACTGATCCAAGAGCCAAACAAAACCTCTCGCCACACTGGGGGCTCGTTCCTGGGATATTTCTCTATATCTTGAGCCATACTTAGTCTATTCATCTATCTACATTCTATCTTGTGCCACCCATAGATAACATAAGAAACAAATTTTTGAAGAAAAAAAATAAATAAATTTAAAAAAAAAAAATTCTATAATACGATTTTTTTTTTATTGTTTTCTTAGGAGGAGTACCATTTAGTACTCAGTAAATAGTTGATGCTCACAAAGTTGCACGGAAATTTTTTGTTCATTTAAATTAATTAAGTTTAATTACAATAAATTGGTTATAGTAAATATACATACCCTATCTAAGTAACGCCATGGCTGATCTAGTGAAGTTCAGAACTGCGATCATGCAGATGGGTAAGGAATTAAATTTGACAGGTGATGCTCTCACTCAGTATGTCACAACAGAAGTGGACAAACACATGGATAGGGAAGAAAGAAAGTTGCAATTAGAGACTGAAGCAAAGAAATTAGAGGCTGATAGAGAAGCAAAGAAATTTGAGGCTGAAGAAAGGAGGTTGCAAGCTGAAAGAGAAGTCAAAAGACTGGAAGCTGAAAGAGAAGTCAAAAGACTGGAAGCTGAGAGAGAAGACAAAAGACTGGAAGCTGAGAGAGAAGACAAAAGACTGGAAGCTGAAAGAGAAACTAAAAGGTTAGAAGCTGAGGAAAGGAAATTACAAGCAGAGAGAGACCATCAGTTGAGATTAAAAGAGCTTGAAATTCAGGCAAATACTGGCAATAATGGTGGTAGCTCACCTCACTCTGAGAGTAGCTCCAGCCAGAGCACCTCAAGTGGGGCCATGAATTTTCATCTGGACCCATTTGTTGAGAAAAAAGACGCCATTGAGTCGTACCTGGATAGATACGAAAGACTAGCCACTACCTATGGCTTAGTGAAAGAAAAATGGAGTCTTAAACTATCTCAGGGATTGAGAGGTGTGGCCTACGATGTGTATTTGAAGCTCTCAAGAGATGACCAGGAAGATTATGAAATCCTAAAGCAGGCACTGCTTGTGAGATATGAAAAGAACTCAGAATCATATAGAAAGAAATTAAGAACAGCTAAACTTCTTCCAGGAGAAAAATATCACCAATTCTCTGCTAGACTATAAACCTATTTGGAAAAATGGAGTAGTTTAGGAAAGTGTCAGGATCTGAAAGAAATGATAATGATGGAGCAAGTGAAAGAGTCCATGCCTCAAGAAATGAGGAAGTTTATCATGGAACAAGGAGCAGAGAGATTGGAAGATATTGTAACTGTTGCTGAGAGATATCAAGCAGCTCAGGCAGAATTATTAGGAAATAAGAAGAAGCAGGGTGAAAACTTCAAATCATCACAAAACTATACCAAATATGAACAAAAAGACTATACCACAAGGAATAAACAAAGATTTGACCAAAAGGACAAAAACCCTCTAAGATCGGATAAGACACCTTACCGGAAGGAAGGAAAGTGGTGTAAAACTTGTCTAATGAGTAACCACAATACTGCGGACTGCAGAAGGAAGAATCCTCCTCATCATGCTGCATGTCTTACAACAGGGAATCAGGGAAGGAAGGAAATGGCAGTAAGTCAGAAAGACTTCCATCATCCCCCTGTCTGTGAGGAAGTGACCGTGAATGGCACTCAAGTACTGTGTTTATATGACACAGGATTGGACTTTGATTCAGTTGTGTGCTCTTCTCTAGTGAGTCCTGACCAGATAACCACAGAAACAGTGGAAATCAGAGGACCGATCAAGGGAGCAAGAACCATGACACTACCCATAGCTCGAATCAACATAAGATCTCGTTATGTGGAAGGAGAAATCAAAGCAGCAGTGATGGACGACCCTATTTACCCTTTGATTTTGGGGTGTAGGTATGTTTTCCTTGGAGAACCTATAAAACCTGTAGTTATGGCAACAGTCCAGACCAGGGAAAGCTCCAGGAAAATGGAGGAAAATCCTATCAATACTCATCCAGAAGAGATGAAAAAGGCTCAAGCAGCAGACAGCACGTTGAAGCCTTGTTTTGGCAAATTGCCAAAAGCCCATAACCCTCCAGAGAAAGGAGACTTGTATATGAAGAATGGCCTACTATACAGAAAAGCTGGAACAGGACCTAAAGGGCATGGACAGCTTGTAGTGCCAAAATCTTACAGGGAGAAGGTTATGACGCTAGGACATGCTATACCCTTCAGTGGACATATGGGAATAGGGGCCACTGGACAAAGGATAGCCTGTCACTACTTTTGGCCAGGAATTACAGAGGACATAAAAAGATATGTAAGATCCTGTCCAGAATGCCAAAGAGTAGCTCCTAAGCATAGGACTGCACCAGCAACACTGGGAGAAATGCCTATTATGGGAACCCCTTTTGAACGTGTTGCAGTAGATATTGTTGGACCCCTCACTAGGACCAAGAAGAGAAATGCTTACATCTTAACCTTGGTTGATACTTGCTCTATGTGGGGAGAAGCAGTGGCCATGTCAGCTATAGATTCAAAGCACGTGGCAGAGGCCCTGTTGACAATATTTACCCGATTAGGTTTCCCGCATCAGATATTGACTGACAATGGGTCTCAGTTTAAGGGAAAGCTAACACAAGAAGTATTCAGGATATTTCAAGCCAGGCACTATCATTGTAGTCCCTACCATGCCCAAGGGAACGGTCAAGTAGAGCGGTTCAATGGTACGCTAATTTCAATCCTTAGAAAGCTGGCGAGTGAAAAACCTGATACTTGGGATACCTACTTACCCGCTGCACTATTTGCATATAGGGAAGTACCCCACAATTCAACTGGATTGGCTCCAGCTACATTGTTGTTTGGAAGACCAATAAAAGGTCCACTGGAAGCATTGCTGCGGACATGGACTGATGAAAAGGCAGAGGAAACAGTGACTTCCTCATACCAGTACGTCAACGAGTTGACATCTCGATTGAAAGCAGGTTGGAAACTGGCCAATGATAACTTAAGACAGGCCAGGAGGAAGCATGCTGCCTACTACAACAAAAAAAGCAAAGGATAGGGAACTGGAGGTGGGGGAAAAGGTGTTATTACTGTTGCCAAGCAGCAATAATAAATTGCAGATTGGATGGCAGGGACCCTATGTCATACTGGAGAAACTTTCCAGGACCAATTATAAGATTGACAAGAAAGGAAAGGAGAAGGTATATCATGTCAATCTTCTTAAAAAATACTATGACAAGGAATCATCAGAAGTTGCACATATCATGACCCTAGCCATTGCAACAGAAATGCACGGTGAACCACTTCACTCTATGGAGTATCCACTCACAACTACAGAGGATTATGTTCAAGTAAATATTAGTGAACATTTAACTCCAGAGCAGAAGAAGAGGGTTCAGAAAGTGTTGGAAACCCATGCTGATGTGCTCACAGATAAGCCAGGTCGTACGAATCTGTTAGAGTACGACATGAAGGTTACAGACCCTACCCCAGTATGCATGAGAACATACCCTATACCCTATGCGAAAGCCCAAGCACTAAGGGAGGAAGTTGATTATCTGTTGAAGGAGAAAATTATCTCGAAGTCAGACTCTCCCTATAGCTCAAGTGTGGTGCTATTGAGAAAACCGAGTGGTGAACACAGGTTATGTATTGACTACCGGAAGCTTAATGCGATCACAGAATCTCAGGTGGACCCATTACCTGACACCAACCAGCTATTCTCTACACTGAGTAAGGCTAGGTATTTATCGAAGGTAGATCTAAGCAAGGGATACTACCAAATACCAGTGAAACCAGAAGTTAGGAAAATGCTGGCATTTAGTACATCAGACGGACACTACGAGTTTAATGTACTACCCTTTGGGCTGAAAAATGCTCCCAGTATCTTTTCAAGAATGATGAGGAAATTATTGGAACCTCTACAAAATCCCCATATCACTAACTTTATGGATGACATTCTTGTTGCTACAAACACATTTGAAGAGCATATAGTAGCGCTCTCCATGTTGTTTGACAGACTGAGAGCCACTGGATTGACTGCACGTCCAACCAAGTGCTATATCGGTTGTAAGGAGTTGGAATTCTTAGGTCACACTATTTCTACAGGTCATATGTCTCCTGACCCAAAGAATATAGAGAAGTTAAAGAAGGCACCCAGACCTCAAACGAAGAAAGATGTGAGATCATTCGTGTCTTTATGTGGGTTCTATCAGAAGTACATACCCCACTTTAACTCTCTGTGTGCACCATTAACCAACTTAACGAAGAAAGGACAGCCTGACAAAATCCAATGGAATGCTGATTGTGAAAAAGCTTACACAGAGCTAAAAGCAAAACTCACCAGCAAACCAATCCTTACACTACCCGATATCACACAGGAATTTGTATTAAGGACGGACGCTAGCAGTATAGGTATTGGTGCAACTCTCTTGCAGAAATCAAAAGCCCAGCCGGAGGAACTTTTACCAGTCGCCTACGCCAGTAGGAAGCTGAATGCAGCTGAGTTGAATTACTCGACCATAGAGAAAGAATGTTTAGCTCTAATTTGGTCCATCAACAAATTTTCACCTTATCTGTATGGGACACACTTCATTGTCCAAAGCGATCACAACCTTTAACATTCTTGGCTGCATCTAAAAAAGCTAAATTCGAGATTGTTAAGGTGGAGTCTGCTTCTGGCGCCTTATTCCTTTACCGTGAATTACATTCCGGGAAGAGACAATGTAGGAGCTGATTTTTTAAGTCGACACCCTAGTACTCTGGAAGGACAGACGCAAAAGGATTAACCACAGCAGGGGTTTACACGTCAGCTATGACAAGTCACAGCTAGGAAAGGAGGGGGCTATGTCGTGAAACGAGTGTAAACCACTACTTGGTTAATCACTATGTCGAAATACAGATTTGCTTCAACCAATCAACGATCACCGTTCACCAGTCTCTGAGACAGAATAAATTATACTGTTCACGCAGTTCACGCAAGATGGCGGCGAAAAACTGAATAAAATTAGGCGGTATGAGCAAAAGACGAAACCGGAGGAAACCAATCAACTTGCTCCGCCAGGAACCAACCGAAAGCTTTCCTTAAGTATTTACCTGCCTATATAATCGGGCGGATTTTATGCTAACCACGCAACCCCGAACTTGACGCCAGAGATACTGACTGAAGAGGAAGAAGCTGTCACCTTGATTTGTTGCTTACCTGAGGGCATCGACCTGCAACCTACTTCACTAGTCGAGTCAAACTGGCCTTTTTTTTTAAATCTTGGAGGGTAAATATAAATTTACGATAACCTTTAGGAAAAGAGGCTTACAGCAGACCTGTATATATTAAATATATTTTTATATTGTTTTACTGATTGTATCTTGGGGAAATTTAGTATAATGATTGTATTTCCTATTATGATTGAATAGACGAAGACTAATAGGACTCATACTTCAATCTATTGTCAGTCTATAACTTCAGTCTATTGTCTCTGATAACTCCAAACTGCAATATAACCAAAACAGTCCTTGTTAGGACTCAATCTATTGTCAGTCTATAACTTCAGTCTATTGTCTCTGATAACTCCAAACTGCAATATAACCAAAACAGTCCTTGTTAGGACTCAATCTATTGTCAGTCTATAACTTCAGTCTATTGTCTCTGATAACTCCAAACTGCAATATAACCAAAACAGTCCTTGTTAGGACTCAATCTATTGTCTCATCTAACTCCAATCTATTGTCTCCTATAACTCCCACCTGATATATATAACCAAACAGTCCTCGTCGCATATATTCCTATCATAAGAACATAACGTTATTATTAGGATATATGTTACCAGCTTGTATAGCACTCGTCAGAGGGGGCCTGGGATTATAGGGGGAAGGACATTGTTGTATCACACCTAGGTGTACATATTATTGGATTTATTCATGTATTGATTTATATTATGGGATGTATTAATGTATTAAACGTATTCATGTATTGAATCTATATTATTGAACGTATCCATGCATTAGTTTATCAGAAAGAACCTTTTTGCAAGTAGACACCTGTCTTGTCTCGCTATTGCTAAATCATACTGAGCCATGTTGTCATTCATCCCACATGCAGACACTGAGACACGCTCATATCATATACAATAGAAATAGGTGCGAACCACAATGGGCTTGAGGACAGAAATTAGCCCCAATTTTTTCCTTGTTTTCTATCAAGTTTCATTTAGTGTCCTAAAAACCCTGAGGTCGTTAATATGTTCGAGTCAATCCCGCTGCCTGGAACTTCGTGGAGCATAGAATTGTGGAAGCTACATCTTTATTGTCCCCCTCATTTGGGTACAAATAAGGAGGGAAACAGCAGAGGCCTGCCAAACTGAAACATCATTTTTTGATGATGCGTAGATGGCAGAGCGGATAGTGTGATTCGCTTGCATGGCTAGGCGGGGTTGTCGCACGGAAGGTCCAGTGTTCAAATCCTGGGTAAGCCACTCATGTCTGTTGTTTTCTGTTGTCTGGTGTTCTACTTCTTTATTTCCTGTGAGTGCCTGATAACATACCTTTATATTTGTTTCATATTAATATAACTTCAGTCTATTATCTCAGATAAATATAATATATATAATATATAACAGTCCTTGCTATTACAACATCACCCATTGTGCTGGTACTTCCTCACTTTCTTCATCTTCATTGTGATCACGGTCATCGCTACTGCCAGCATCATCACTGGTACTGGAATCATCTGTTGCAGAATCGCCTAATATAAAATCACTGTCATATACTCGTATATTTACCTCATCACTTTCACTACCACTATTATCAGTCTCCTCCAGAAAAGCCCCTACGTCGGATGCAGTCATTTGCTTAGCACGTTTGCTTGTTGATGCAATTGTTTCGCCAGTACGTTCTACTTTTCAGTTTGCCACAAATAGTTCGTTTTTCTTAGAGCCCCTTTATCATATAAGAGTTACGCGAACTAAAATTTGGCCGCCATTTTCGGCTGTACCCGTATTGCAGGAAAATGGACCCAATCGCGAGTTTCAGACCCAATATGCATTTTCGTTTAGGTTAACTAATAATTTGAAATAAAATTAGATGCAAATACAGTAGCACATATTTGTACTATTCTTTGTATTTCAACTAACAAAACAAAAAGAAGAAAACTAGTTTACTTACCGGTTTGTTGAATAGAATCAGTAGCGTGAATTTTTAACACATACTCCGATGAATTTTATATTTCGTTAGAATTCCACTATTTAGCAACAAATATTCCGTTAGAATTGCAACACCTCGCAAAACATACTACCTTATAAAATAATATAATAAAAATAAATTATAATTTTATTAATTATATATATATAGAGTTATCTACCCTTCCAAGATGGAGGTGAAATTCGTTTCTCACCTTAGACGCCGAAAGAAAAACATCAGGAATGTGTATATTTCGATGGATATCACCATGTTATGTTAAATTATAGAATAAGAGATACACCAGAGTATCTAGTGGTGTAGATATTTTCCTATAACTGACCTCGAAACCCTTGAATCGGTCGGTTGGATCGGAGGGTTGATCAGTGAGTTAACAATTCACTATCGTAAAACAAGCTATTGTTACCGAAACAGAACCAGGCTCGACAGTAAACATGACTCACTCTGATGTCTTGGGGGCTAAGGAGATTTCTAAAATTGGATACTGGAATGTAAGAACTATGTATCAAGACGGAAAATTGGAAGAAGTAATTAAAGAAATGGATAATTATAAGTTGGACTTATTGGGTGTCAGCGAGTGTAGATGGACGGGGAAGGGCATAAAATATATTTCAGAAGAAAAAAAGCAAATTATATACTCTGGTAGTAATGATAATCGTCACACAGAGGGAGTAGCCATCCTAATGACACAGAAAGCAGCAGCATCGCTTATCAGCTGGGTACCTATCAATGAGAGGCTAATATTAGCTAGATTTCAGACACGATTTTTCAAGCTCTCAATTGTACAATGTTATGCACCAACTAACGACGCTCTTGATACCACAAAAGATGACTTCTATGAAGCACTTCTAAGTACCATCAACACAATACCCAAGCATGACATAATAGCAGTCATGGGTGATTTTAACGCCAAAGTAGGTGACAACAACGATGGAGTACAAAGATATCTCGGTACTCATGGCATAGGCTGTATGAATCAAAATGGCGAAAGACTTCTAGAACTTTGTGAAATATCAAACCTCGTTGTGGCAGACACCATCTTTCCACATAAGAATATCCACAAGATAACATGGAATTCACCTGATGGCAGAACTAAGAACCAGATAGATCACTTCTGCATAAGCGCTAAATTTCGCTCATCAGTTCAAGACGTCAGAGCATACAGAGGTGCAGAGATCGGAAGCGATCATAACCTCTGCATAGCTAAAATGAGAATTAAACTGAAGAAGTTATACCAACCGAATAAAAATAGAAGAATAGATGTACACAGACTGCAATCAAATGATATAAAGAAGGAATATAATGTCAAAATGAACAACTATTTCGATGCTTTAGGCAAAATTGACAACGAGATCAAACAAGCCGTTAAAAGATTAAAAAATTTTAAAGCTGCTGGAGTTGACGAAATTTCAGGGGAAATGATTAAAGCAGTTAATGACAACAACCTCTTGAGAATTTTAGATATTATAAATGAAGTATGGAGAGAAGAACAACCACCACAACAATGGAAAGACAGTATTATTGTAAAATTACCGAAGAAAGGTGATCTATCAGACTGTAATAACTGGCGTGGTATATCTCTATTATCAGTACCTGGAAAATTATTATGTTGCATGATGTTAGAAAGACTTAAATTGCATGCTGACGAAAAGATCAGAGAAGAACAAGCGGGTTTCAGGCCTAAACGATCATGTATTGATCAAATATTCACACTAAGAACAATTATAGAAGAATCAGTGGAAAGGCAATCGCCACTTATTATCACCTTCGTCGATTTTCAAAAAGCCTTTGATAGTCTACAACGCCCATCATTGTGGAAGATACTTACAATCTATGGTTTTCCAACAAAATATGTGAATATAATCAAAGCGCTATATGACAATGCAAGATGTTGTGTTAGAACAAATAAAGGGAATACAGAATGGTTTACAGTAGAAACAGGGGTGAAACAAGGCTGTATTATGTCACCACTACTTTTTGGAATAGCTATTGATTGGGTTATGAGAAACTATACCCACAATGAACAATTGGGTATAAAATGGACAAATGGAAATTCCTGGGGGACCTGGATTTTGCAGATGATTTAGCATTCTTAAGTTCAACACCAAGACAATCCCAAGAAGCAATAAATAATTTGTGTCATCTCTAGGTTAAAATTGGTCTCCAAATAAATGCCTCTAAAACTAAAGCTATGAACTTTTCTAACGAGACCTTTGATATCATCTTGAACGGGGAAAAACTACAGAAAGTTGAAAGTTTCAATTATTTAGGCAGTAAAATGACTCAGGATGGTGACACAACAAGAGAAATCCATACTAGAATTGCTTTGGCAGCTAGCGCCTTCAATAGATTATCTAACATTTGGAAATTACGATCATTGAATATACATACCAAGCTTCGTCTGTTTAATTCAAATGTTATCTCAGTGTTAACATACGGCTGTGAGAGTTGGAAAATAACAAAATCATTGGAGAACAAGCTGAATACATTCGAGAACAAATGTCTTAGAAAACTCATGAACATCAGTTGGAAAGAATTCAAGACTAATCGACAAATAAGAGAAGACTCTAGGCAGAAATATGTCTCCGACTATATAAGGAAAAGACGATGGTCATATATCGGTCATGTCCTACGAATGCAAACAACAGAATACCACTACAGGCGCTCACTTGGGTTCCTGAGGGTAAGCGGAAAAAAGGAAGACCAAAAGAAACACTCAGAAGAACAATAATAAGAGAAGGAAGAACGTTGGGCCTAAATAATGTGCAAGAGCTAAGAGGAGTGGCGTCACAACGAACAACCTGGAGAGCACTGGTTTCTGCCTTATGCGCCGTGTTTGGCGCTTAAAGAATTTATTATTATATATTATATATATAAATATTAATATAATTAATACATTAATTATAATAACATATATTTTTTTATACATATATACATATATATATATATCACATTTATATATACACATATATATATATACATATTATATACAATATATATATACATATATTATTATAACATAATACATAAACATATACAATACATATTCTCATAATATTACATATTTAATAATTATATTAAATGTTAATATTCATATATATACATTACATCCATTGGTTACATACATATAACATATACATATACATATATATATATTTATATATATAATATATATATTAATATATTATATATTATATAATTTTTATACTATAATTATATATAATATATTATATATCGTTGTACTGGCGACAAATTACCATTTTCAAGGTTCAAGCCCGGGTCGTCAGCGTTTGAAGGAATGTTTTACGACCGGGAATTTGACTGAATAACCTGAGCCCGGCTCCTGTAAATATAAACCCCCTGTGGATGGGAAGGAGTGAAGCTCCTGACCGGGTTGGAAGGAAAGTCCACTGACCCCCAAGCCTCGCAATGACATGTCATTGGGCCAAAAGGGGCTGGAAAGCTCGAGTGCCGCTGGTTAGAGAAGAAAAAAATAAAATAAAATTACATATATATATATATATATATATTATTTTATAATATATTATTATATATATATATATATATATATATATATAAAGAAATATATATATATATATATATATATATATATATATATATATATATATATACAAGACAGTCCTTGTTCTGGAATCCCCAGGGCAAGAGAGGCAGAGGTAGACCAAGAAGCACATGGAGAAGAGAGATGGAAACAGAGGTGAAAATGATGAGGAGAACGTGGAAAGAACTTGAGATGATGGCACGTGACAGGAGCACTTGGCATGTGTTTGTTGAAGGCCTATGCTCCTTTGGGAGTGGAGGGTTATGAATAAATGAATATAAATAAAAATAAATAAATAAATAAATAAATAAAAAAATAAAAATATAAATATATATATATATATATATATATATATATATATATATATATATATATATATATATATATATATATATATATATATATATATATATATATATATATATAGCCTATATATATATATAGCCTATATATATAGCCTATATATATAGGCTATATATATAGGCTATATATATAGGCTATATATATAGGCTATATATATATATAGGCTATATATATATATATACAGTAGAACTCCATTTATCCGAACCCCATGGGACCGAGCATCGTTCCGATAATCAAATGTTCGGATAATTGGATTACATAATGTATCGAGTACATGTACACATATTTCTAAAAATAATTAACCATCACAAGGAAATTACACTATAAAACATATTTACTTGTACTGTAATAATAATACCCACACTGTATTAGATCACTGTATCACCAAAATCTTTCATTACACTGCAGTGCATGTACTACTTGTATTAATTATTTTTTTTTAAGAAAGAGAAATGTTTTCAAAATAACATTACAAACGATTCAAAACCAGGCGCAACTTACGTATACATGTACTTGCACAGATGTAACCCACTATTTAAATTAATGAGGAATCCTCTTTTGCACCAAACTGGATAGTCTCCTTTTGGCTGCTAAGTCCCGCATTCTCTTCAACAGCAGAAGCTGTATAGGACAGCTGTCATCTTCTTGCTCGTACCAAGCCATCGCTGTTTCTAGTGCTATAAAGGCCTCTTCAGGACTTGGTCGACGTTTTGGGTTTTCTTCATAATCTACAAGTACATCATGTACTTCTGAGGTGTCTTCATCATCGGTCACTACATGTATTTGGTTTTCTTCTTGCACAAAAGACAAAATTTCTTCGTCATTCAAAAACTGAAAACCAGAATCATTATCATCTTCTAGCCACATGTGTGCATCATCTTTGTCACAAGCCGAAAATCCGGGCATTGCTTGAAACAGTTCCACAACTTCATTTATACAATCATCATTTGTGTCCACTACAGTAGTTTCATTTCCTCCTTTTTTCCCAAGCAATCTATTCCAAGCCTTGTTGAGATTATCTTGTGACAGGGTGGTCCAAGCATCAGCTAACATATATCAGCAGTCTTTGAGATTAAGCTTTTTGGAAAACGCCACCACACTTTCTTCATCTTCAGCCAACAATAAACGACGCATGACTTCCTTCTTGTACATCGTTTTAAGCTTTGCTATAACACCCTGATCCATTGGTTGAATCAGTGCTGTTACATTGGGAGGCAGAAAAATTACTTTAAAATTTGCATCAACTGCATTCAATGTATCCGTCTCTGGATGAGATGGTGCATTGTCCAGTAGAAGAATTACTTTTCCAGTTTTCTTTTCTTGTTCTCTCAACCTCTTCACATTTGGGATGAACTGATTTGTATACCAATCAAGAAATATTTCACTATTCATCCAAGCACTCTTCTGTGCTTTGTAGCACAATGGGAGACATGTCACATTCTTTAAACAACGTGGTTTTTTGGCTTTACCGATCATTAGCACCGGTAAACGATGACTTCCACTGGCATTCGCGGCTACCAAAATTGTTACTCTCTCTTTGCACTTTTTAAACACAGGGGAAGCTGCTTCGCGCTGAGATGCAAGTGATTTTTGAGGCAATGATTTCCAGCATAAGCCAGTCTCATCGGCATTATACACATCGAGTGAATAATCTTCTTCTTCCAAAAAAGCCAAGAATGTTTCTTTAAAATTTTCAGCGGCAGTTGCATCTCAAATTCTCGTATGCCATGACGAGATTTAAAGTTTCTTAACCATCCCTGGCTAGCCTTAAAGTCAGGAGGACAGTCAAGTTGATTGTTGAACTGAAGTGCCTTTTCACACAATAGAGAACCAGAGATAGTTTCCCCTTTGCTTCTTCTTTGCACAAACCATATATACAAAGCCTCTTCCAATTTCAAATCTTTCGCATGTCTCATGGTTTACGTTTCTTCGACCCATTTTCACTATCCAATTTCGATGCAAAACTCATAATTTTATCCTTGTTACTTTTGATGTCAGAGACGGTAGCTTTCCCCAACATTGAAAATCCTCGCAAGTGAAGACACAGTTTCACCTTTTCCTAGTCTCTTGATAATTTCTGTTTTCGTTTCAATTGACAAAACATTGCGGTTCCTTTTATATGCTTTAGGCCTTCTGGAAGATTCCATATCGCACAGAGAAATACTTGCACACCAAAATTATTCTGCTGTAGTAGCAGACACAATTATTTTAAGTTGAACTGTCTGTTTAGCCAGTGTTCTGCCTAGAACGCATACGTACACTAGATTGGTAAACCAGATATTAACTGACTTTATGATCTGACTGACTTCCTGTACGTAAGCGACGACCATTAGCCCATTCCATCCTCTACAAATTGTTCGCACACATTTGAAGCTTGCAGCATCAAAAGATTCAAAAATAAAGTCTAACATGACTGGTGGCGCCTGATTTTTTTTTTCTCGAAAAAGTGTTCGGATAATTGGATGTTCGGGTAATTGGGGTTCGGATAAATGGAGTTCTACTGTATATATATCTATATATATATATATATATATATAGATCTAAATATATATATATATATATATATATTTATATTTATATTTATATATATATTTATATATATATTTATATATATATTTATATATATATTTATATTTATATATAAAATATGAGATCATAGACCAATCATAGACTACTCACTTACTGAAAAGATCAAACAAAACATAGAAGATAAGGAAGCCAAAATAGAGAAAAATATATAATTTATTTTATATTATTTATATAATTTTTATTATATAATTTTATATTTTATATATTACAATTATATAATTATAAAATTATATAATTTATATTATGTAATTTATAAATTATATATATATATATATATATATATATATATATATATATATATTATATTATATATATTATATAATACATATATATATATATATATATATATATATATATATATAAATTTATAATTATATATTATATTTATAATATATTTATAAATATAAATATATATAATCTTATAAATATAGAAGAGGTGTTAAGAATAGACAGTCCTAGGGAAGTGTATAATATAGTCAAACAATATTTAATACGAACAAAGGTTAATATATAGTGGCTGGGAATGTGAAGGTCTGGTGCTGGTCTTACAATGCATATGACTTTTAACCGATGAAAGTCAATTAAGTATATGTTAAAGTCCGTTATATAACTGGAACCACCAGGCCTTTACACCCCTCCATTGTAATATTATTCTTGTTCAGAGTTTCTTCTTTATTTTGTTTGTTTGTTTTTTTATTTATTTAACGTATAAGCATAATTGTGATTGTCCCTATTTACAATGATTTGACAAATGTGATGCCACTTTCTCATATCGGCAGTTGTTCATATTATTTGGAATTGAAAACAATATAGATCCTAATTATAACCCATCAGAGGTCGAACGGGATATTTATCTTCATTAATTAAAAAAAAAAAATCATACTCGATGCTTATTCTCGTTACTAGCCCTGGTATTGTCCAGCCGAAAATGGCGTCTACGTCGTTCAGCCTCGTTGTCAATTCTGACATAGTTCGCGTAACTCTTATATGATAAAGTTTTCCTGTTGCACCGCACGCATTTTGTGCCATAAAATAATGGTACAATACCTCGGCTAACTGGGAAAGACAAACGACCATAAAACCAGTTGTTTCGTCTTGTGTCTAACTAGGTAAGACATTCGACCAGAACGGGAAACATCGATTGTCTTGCCCAGTCGGAAACACGGCCGGAAAGGGTTAACAGTATTGTTAGTGTTGAAAACAATGAACTGGTTTTGTTCTCATATTTCTACTCATTATTCTGGTTTCTCACACTTCTCACTCTCTTAACACACCGACACTCTACACTCTGCGCCCCTCTGAGGTCTGCGCCCTAGGCGGCCGCCTAGTTGGCCTAATGATAGCACCGGCCCTGCTGGCGAGATTTAATTTCATGCCACTGAGTTGGATCACACTGTAATTTCAGCAAATAATGTTAACTGTAGCATTTAACATAAAACATAAATCATTTGTGTTTTTAAAATTTGATCGTAAATCATTTATTTTCTTTAATCGTGTTGAATTACAAATGGGTGCTCAATGCGCCGTTTTTTTAAATGCAGGAATAATTTAAACACAAAAGGCAACGATCAGTTTTAGGTGGGCAAATAATTTTTTACTTTGAAATTTTGTTTCATTTTTCTTGTCCTTTTAAAATGTTCATAATGCATTTTAAAATAAATTGTACGCGTCCGCTGTGACCGCACCGCTCATACTGCCTAAACGCCGGCCCTGTACCCCAGAACACTTGATTGTTTTTCTTTTTCTTAAAGTTTTTGCTACGTTTCTGCGAAGCGCTCTCCTTTCAACCATTATCTAAATACATGGAAGTGTTGGTTATTTATTCTTTATTGATTAGCTTGTTACTACTGACTGGTGGGTAAAAAAAAACTGAGTTACTCCGTTTTTTGTAATGGGTTTTATTTTGCATCTCTTAAATGATGATTTTACGTAGCTTCTTCTTCTTCCTCGTTCGTCCTGAAAAGATGCGTGGTGTTGTGTTAAAAAAAATCCGACTGATTTTTTGAGTTTTCCCTCTTCGTCGATCCCTACTTTCAGCCGAATATTTTTTTCCAGGACCACCACGTGTTAGGGTCTTTTCAGCTGTTCGTCCCTGATGCTTAAATTGTCGATTTATTGCTGCATCTTTGGGTCCCTTTTTGTGGTATAATGTTTTACTAATTTGTGTGTGCTTGTCACTTAAAATTTCCACATTTAGTTCTATTTTGCAGTAACTTTTTATGTTTTGTCTGTGCTGGTCGTATTTCTTGCATTCCAGCAGCAAGAAGTGATCTCTAACCTTTCACTACCCTGCGGGGCAGTATCTGCTATAGGGTTACCTATATACCTATACTTCCCAATAAGATTTCTCGGTAGTGCGGAGGTTAGTGCGCCCGCTTTTCACGCCGGAGTTTTGTGTTCCCTTCTTAACTCCCCAGAGCAGGCCAACTGCGACACACCTAGCAAAGCAGCAGTGTACGTTATATCGCTAAATAAAAAGAACTAAGCAAATCTCCCCACTATTCTTTACTGACAAAATTTGTTTAACAATGTAATTTACGTTTATTTTGGGTTTTTTTTTAAATTTCAGACATGGTAAAAGGTAGTCCCATAACAGATACTGCCATAGGGGAGTGAAGTGTTAGAGACTTCACTACACGAGGTCCAGCGTGGAGAGGTGGGGTCACCAGTTCCCTTCCTCGCTGCCTTTTCCTTCTCTAACTCAAAGTCAGGTATCCATTTACAGCTGGGTAGACTGAAGCGTGTCGGTACCGTGATTCGAACCCTGCACCTCTGCCGATCTAAACACTCGGTCAATCGGACGCTGTCAGACATGGTATCATTTCAAAATCATTTCAGGCACTGCTAGAGAACGCACCGGGGCTCAAGAATCACGCGCTGAGAACCACTGATCTATTACAACAATCTTCTGGCGACATTTTCGCCAAACTACCCCCCCCCCCCCCCCTTTTTTTTTTTCACCCCAACATTATCCCAAACTGAAATTACTGATTCGTATATAGCAAAACCACAAGTACAGGTATGCCTCGGAGATGTTGCGGGTTCGGTTCCAGACCACCGCAATAAAGCGAATATCACAATATTCCCAGTGCTAATAAAAGTCTATATAAAATCATGTTTACACTATGTCTATTTATTGCGCACTAATACCAGCTCTAAAAGGAAAAACAAAATGTACTGTAAAATTAAATAATACTTTATTACTAAAAAAAAAAAAAAAAACTAATCTTCATCACCTGAGACAAAATCTATCCGAAGAAGGCACGTTTTAATAAATAAAAATAAATAATCTGAAAAAAGCGCAATATCTGCAAAGCGCAATAAAGCGAAGCGCAATAAAACGAGGATCCCGTTACACGCCCATTGAAGCATAATGGGAATATGGTGTTGGGCCCATATTTTATTGACAATCGGCACACTAGGGGTGATGTGGTCAGCATCACGCCGGCCGCCTTGACCTTCCCAGAGGTATACCCGTATAAAAAAAAAAAATATTGTTAGTTATTTCATAACATGAGATTGTAACCGGAGGTCCCACGTCCCTGGGGATTGTTAGAAACAGAATGCGGTTGGGGAGGAAAGACAGGTCACAGGGGAAGGTTGTGCAAAAAGAAAAGAAAAACTACACACACAAATACACACACAGACACTCTCTATGGTCAAAGAACAGTGTCACAAAATGGCGGAAACTCGCTTCCGTGTTTTGTGTGATCTGGAAAAAAAAATTTTCAGTGCTTGTACTAATGATTACACATACTCCATATCTAACAAACAATAGCAAGTAGTCATAGCAACAGCTCAGCAGAAAGTCGGATTCAGTTTATGTGGCTCGCAAACATTAATATGTTATATTCGTGATCAGCATTCGGCGTCTGGTAGCATATGGGGACTCTGGACCAGGATTGCCAGATCAAAATTCTAGGGTAAAAAAGCCAAACACAGCCAAAAAAAAATAAATAAAACCAAACGCAGCCAAAAAAAAAAAAAAAAAGAAAAGCCAAACACAGCCACAAAAGAAAAAGAGGCCATACAAATTCTATTAGGGTTATTACACAAATAAAGTTAACGGCGGCGAGCTCTTAAAATACCTCAGGTTGAATTGTGCCAATTCATACCACTTCCTTGCCCGTGGAAGTCCATCATTTTTGTCTTTATAAATTAAAAATAAAATAAAATTCTGAAATAGGGCTTTTTCTCTCAAATGGACAAAGCGTATTTATCTGTATTGTTCTTTTTCCAAGGTAATGTTGTTTTCTGCAATGTGTATAAAGGGTATTAATGACAAAATGGGGGTGGGGGGTGACTTCTTAATTAATTGCGAAATAACTTTTTCTCCGATTTGTTTTGCATGCGGTAGTTATCTCGTCCCAGCTAAAAATCACAAAACCACATTTTCAATTACTAAGGCTCGCGCGAAGTGTGTAACTATTATTGTAATCCAGAAAATCTAGAAATGCCATTTATTTTTTCAACCTAAATAATACAGTGCTTATTCTCCCTCTCTTTCCCCCCCCCCCCCCCCCCCCAAACCCCCGGGCACGTTTCTAGCTAAACATGTCGCTGTTATTTTAGGTCCAACTCACTGGCTTAGGGAAATGAAGAAGAAGAAAAAAGCCTAAAAGCCAAATGATGTTTTTTTTTAAATGCCAATCACAAACAAAACAAAAGAAAAAAGAACCCAGATTTCTGGAACTTGGCATTAAAAAAAAAAAACAGAAGAAATAAGCCGAAATTGAAATCCTACTCCGAACCAAACTACTGGGGTCAGAGAAAGGGGCGAGCCAAAGTGGCAGTGGCTAGGAGCGCCGAAGTTCAAGGGCGCCAAAAGGGAGAAGTTGAAAATACAAAACTGATACATACGAGCTGGTTTTTAATTGAAATTTTTTTTTTTTCGAAACTGATATTGCCACAAATATAAAATTGTTGTTCTTAAATGTACGGCCCGGGGGGGGGTGGGGGGGGGGGGAATTGAATAAAAATGGATTGCAACTCTCTGCCCCCACCTCAATCCAAGATACGCGCCAAAATTAAGGAATTGCATTTAAAGAGCACTGAATTGTTCGCTGTCAGCTGAGAGCGAAGTAAGGCAATAATGGTTAATACAGGGCAATATAGGTTGTGGCTGATATTACTACGTAGCCGAGATGATAAAGTCGTCAGATATAAACCGATCGACGTAAAACTAGCCGCTAAAAGCCATCGTTTACTAGTAATAACGTATAGTTGCATCGAGATGTATGGTTTGTATGATAAATTAATACGAACAGACAACATAAGCCCAACTTATCAATAAAGCGCAATATATCAGAATATCTTGGACCAAGAAGAAGAAAAATATAGACATCCTACACGACCTGAACGTCGAGGAAAACTGGCTCATAAACAATATCATGTCCCGGAAACTGAAATATTTTGGCCACATTAAACGTCATAGTGGCTTAGAGAGAGCAGTGATGGAGGGTATGGTACCTGGAAGGCGAGGCAGGGACCGACCAAGACGACGGTGGACACAGGACATTGAAGACACCTTGAACATGACAATGGAGGAGGCAGGAGGGCTGGCTAGAGATCGAGAGTCTTTCAGGCGGGCTGTGATGAGAGCGACGTTCTGCAAAGGACATGCTACATGATGATCAATAAAGCAGTGTGTTTGCATCGCAAGCTAGTTCAATGCTGTCAAAATCTATCGAATACTATCCAGATTACAGAACAGGCGACACATTTTAAATATTGTTTTAGGTGAGGCAAAAAAGTTAGCAACTGAACTGGAAATAGAACCAGAGTTTGATCGATCAACAGCTTGCCGCCGAATAAGAATGTTTGATTAAGAACATCGATGAAATGACAGACGACGGTGTTTAGAATTTCGCTTATTTTAGACAAAGCCGCCCATTTATCAAAATACGGGTTTTAAATGATAGTACAATATTATGATCAACTTCAATCGTCCGCAAGTAACGAGCTCTGAATGAGGGGGGAAAGGGGGGATGGTTAATATTTTTTTTTAAACTTTCATATACCAAGACGCTTCGACAGTGTAGTGGTTTGATTCCCGGCAGAGGTGTTTTTTTTTTAATTGGTTTAACATTCAGTCACCTGTCTTCAGTTTTTAATAAGTGTGCTTCTGTTAATTATAGTTTCCAAGTATCTGTGTGTGTCGACGTGCTTACCTGTTCGGTGGAAGGAAATGGAAAAGAAGAAATGGAATACATGAGAAAAAGTGTTATCCTTGGGACATGATACAGAAATCGCATACCATAACTGTTTCCGTCATTCTTGACGGGTTAATTACAAGTTTAAAAACACTATTACTGTATTTGAATCATGCCGTAGTAATCAATGACGGGAAGCTACGTGAAAACCCAGTGAAGTTAACCCCACTTGCAGGCGGATCAACAAGACATTTTTGGAATCGGTTTATATAAGAAATTGAGGTCAGAGTGGCTAAGAGGTCTGACGTCTGCCTCTAATTCTAAAGGTACCAGGTTCGGTTCCTTGGGAATTTATTTGATGGAATTTTTTTTTTTTCAGAACCAGTGGGTCCTAATGATGTTATAAGTCCCCCCCCCCCCCCCCCCCCCCCCCCCCCCCCCCCCCCCCCCCCCCCTGATCTCCTGAGCAGTGAGATCGGTTACCTAGCCTTCTCGGATAAGGGTGAAAAAATAGGATGTCCCGTGTGCAAGTTGCACACGTTATAAATCCCTCGACAGTTGGAAATCGTAAAGAGTAGGCCATACGACCGCTGCCCTGGCAACATTTACAAAATCAGGAAACCTACCCACCACAAAAGCGTCCGATTGACACCGTGGTTAGAGCGCTGGTTTCTCGCGGTAAAGGTGCACGAGTTAATATCATAGTACTGTACCGACACGCTCTAGTGTCAAACGGTACCTGATCTGTGAGTTATGGAAGGAAAAGGCAGCGAGGAAGCGAACTGGTCACCTCACCTGTTAGATCGACATCATTGCACTCCGTCAGCAAACCCGATAGGTGCTCATGTGTTCAAACCTCAGCAAATTGTCCGTGGGTATGAATGCTTAAAAGTTCCTTTTATTTCAGTTGTCCGATTGCAGAGTGGTTACTGATTGTACATACGCTCCATTCTACCCAGATGCATCCTCTCATACGTTCATTCCAACTCCTGCCGAAGCCTCTATCCCCTCCCTACGCCTAAAGGGTATGAATGCTAACAGTTCCTGTTGCGCGCTGATTGTACATACGCTGGATGCGTCCTCTCATACGTTCATTCCTGTCAGTCCCACGCCAAACTCCAGCAATCTCAGTCGTTATGATTCATCGATTGCAGTGTCATTCTCTAACAGGCGATCATTAATTGTCTTCAGTATCTCTCCCTTATCCATATCCAACGCACCCACTATAGGTGCTCTTGAAGCTAGTCTATCAGCTCTTTCATTGCCGCGTACCCCTGCATGACCAGGACAGTAGATCCACACCAGTTCCTGAAGATTTGAGGCTGCTATGGAGGTTTTCCATTCATGCCGTAGCCATCCATTTTGGATCTTCCGAAGCATGGACTGAGAGTCTGACACAATAACTGCTCTTGTCAATGAAGTTTCAGACAACCACCTTAAAGCAGCAGTAGCTGCCTCTACCTCCATTCTCATGCTGGAGGTTGTTGTCATGTAGGCCCGCTATGTTCAGCGACGATCATGCCCTTAATTCTAGCCGAGAAGCCCCATCCTGATTTCCCACCACGGGCTACAGACCCATCAGTGTACACAACGGCATCATTATTCCCAACATTTTCATTTATCAGTTGATCAATTTCCAGTTCTGCTTTTCCATTGCCCCAAGCTCTGCATTCTCTGCCAAGGCTGATGATGACCTGTTGGTAGGTCGCCAAGTTCTCACTAGACCTACTCCACTCCTCTCCCTTGAATATGTTTTCAACTGTGGTCACCTGTCGAATAGTTGACTCAGCCTGCGCCATCCATGACATCCCCCTCTTTATTCGTACTCCCTTGATGTCAGCTATGTTCATGTGTAGGGGATGACTTTTATCTGTGGTTACTCGCATATAGGCTTTTACCTGAGCCATCGCATATCTGGATTTAATAGACAGCAAGCCAAGCATATACCGCATCGTCACAATGGGGGTATCTCGCGTACAGCCCAAGACTAAACGCATCCCTTCATTTTGAATGCGTTCCAGTCGTTCACATTGCGATACTGACAGCGTGAGTATTCCCAGGCCATACTCAGCTACTGACAAGACCAGATGATGATATAGAAGAAACAGTAGTCTCTGCTCGAGGTGTGCAACTGCCATTGTTTTCAGGGCTGCTATGCCTCTTTTGCATTTCTGTATGATGTGATCAACATGGTACTTGTATGATAGCCCGCGATCGAAAGTAACTCCAAGATATTTGAGCTTGTTGTGTCTTTCAATTGACTGCCCATTGAGAGTAATGTCTGGGAGATCTGCTTTCAATATGGAGTTGTTCAGGGAGCACCATAGCACACATGCTTTGTCAGGATTGATTTTGGAGTAGGTTTTCCTAAATATAACACGAATTGATGAGACTACCTTTATCTTTAACTGCCACAGAAACAACTCAAATTTCTTCCGGTGATTAATGATGGCGGTTCCATTGTTGTTTTCCTTGTGATTCTATTTCAATCGTGCAAAAGCTTTCTGCAGAGAAGTTTAATTTGTTTGTTTAAATTCGTTAAGAATTATTATTATTATTTTTGTTTTTCATAAGAATATTGAATAATTAAGATGGGTTAACACTTAGTTTTAATTTTATAATTACTTTTGCATCCGCGATTCTCCATGTTTTGAAAGTCAAAGGCGCCATTTTTGAATTTAGAATTTTCGTTACTTACAAAACTACTAAATATTATACTTTATATTTAAAGTTAAATAAGAAATATTATTCAAGAAGACATGCTGGCTCTTACAAGATTGAAAACAGGTAGTATCTCCAGAAAATCATGGGCTGAAATAGTACAAGCTGACTCACAGAATCATGATCAAGGGAAGATCTGGAATACAAATAGAGAAAAGGAAGGACGTAAGATACAAGCTCCAAAGGAAACAATTAAGAAAAAAAGGAAGATGTCAGAGTAAAATGATAGAGAACACCAATAATCTGAACATTGATTCAAAGAATAATGGTGTTGAGAACCAAATGAAAGACCAACAATCAATAGGCCTACTCATAAAGTTGAACAAAACCTCCCAAGGTTAAGGATTTTCCAAATCAGTGGCAAAGTGGTAAGTATTAGAGCATTACCGGTACCAGACAGTAAGATCATCAATGTCATAGAGACAGTTATAGATACAGGGTCAATAACACACATAAAAAGGACAAATTATGGCATAATACTCACAATGAACATGACTGAAAAATCAAAAGCTTTAATAAAACAAATTGAAGTAAGTCCTGTTCAAGTGGAATTGGCACACATCATTAAAGCTAGGCTAGAATTAGTCAAAGAAACCAGGAAATGTGTAATTAAAGGAATACCTGTAACAGTTCCAGAAGAAGAAATAAGAACTAGACTACAAACAGAAAATCCAAAACACAGGATTCTTAAACTGGAAAGGATATCACAGCGATTAGGAATTTCAAATGTAATAATAGGTTACATTAGAAGGACGAGAAATCCCATCACATTTCTTCAGTGGCAGTACTAAAATCAAAACAGAAGCTTACATACCACCAGTCATTCAGTGCTCAAACTGCCAGAAATTTGGCCACACCAAAAAAAAACATGTAGAAGTAAGCCTAAATGTCGATATTGTGCAGGGGACCACACCTATGATCACTGCAAATTAGTAGAAGATGATAAAGATTACAGTACAAGAAATATAAACAGAAAATGTGCAAATTGTCTAGGAAACCACAGTGCACGTTTCCTAGGATGTCCACATTACCAACAAACAAAACTAGCTCTAATAAAACCAGTCAGTACTAACACACCATTTCTTCTTCTTCTTCGTTCGCCCTGAAAAGGACGGTGGTTGCGTTGTGTCTGTTTACAACGTAGCTGTGATATCTGCACCTTTCGGTCGACACATCCGACTTCTGCACGGCATTTTTTAGGACCGGGTTTGCCTTCCCATTTCGATCCACACTCGCTCAGCCAGCCTGCACAGCTGCAGACTGTTTCCAGGACCACCACGTGGAGGTGGAGTGCGGTCTTGACCAGCTCTGGTTCGCTGGTCCTGACGCAGGCAGTCAAGCTATGAGTCGCTGACTGCGGTCTCTATTGCTGCGTCTTGAGGTCCCACACACCATTTAAAGTAGCACTAAAACAACATCAATCATCAGTCGCTACATCTACAACTCCGTCACCAAGAGAAATCACAGTCAGAACCAGAAATGCTAAAATAATCCAAAATGAAAATAAAGTCCAAAAAATACTGACAAAAGATAGCAATCTACCAGAAGAAAGTGAAATAATCAAATCATTGATAGCAGAAGATACAGTGAGAAAGGCAGAAGAAATCTTAAAAACCATGAGAAAAATATAGCATGAAATAGCTAAAGATGTGGCTAAATTAGCAGAACTCAAAGAAGAGAATGAAGATTTACTGAAAAGGATTGAGTCAGAAAGAAAACTCATAAGGAGTGAGCAAAAACGAACAAATAAAAACCAACAAGAAGAAATGTGGAATGAAAAAATGACAGATTGTCAAAAACTTATTCATTCTGTATCAAACATTGTGAAAGCCTTTATGCTGAATCTTCAAAGTGAACTACAAACTAACAGAGAAACCGAAAATCTAGGAGACTTTGTTGTTAACAAATAAATAAATATATTATACACTTCTCAGAGTAAAAGAGTACAACGCTATTTATAATAAACTTAACAATTAAATAATGGACGTACAGAACATTAGAATAATGCAGTGGAATTGCAGAAGTGCCAAAAAAAAAATATACCAGCATTAATAGGCATGTTTAAACAATCTAAAGTAATATTTGCCATTCAAGAGACTAATCTTAATCCGAGTCAACGTTTTATCATACCTGAATATAAAGTCTTTCGAAGTGATAGGACAGAAACTCAAAAAGGAGGAGGTGTGGCATTTCTAGATAATAAAACATATATAATAACTGAGTGGGAATCATTTAGACAGAAAATTTTGAAGGAATAACTATAACAGTGTCTACTGAGCTAGAAGAAATTAAAATAGTTAACCTTTACTGTTCAAATGGAAACATAAACAAAGAGATATCTCAGACGTGAATAAAAGAATAAACAACAGAATTATCATAGTGGGAGATTTCAATGCTCATCATACAGCTTGGGGAGGCAATATAATAGACAAATCAGGAAAACTACTGTTGGACTTCATTAAAAACAATGAACTAATAATACTGAATGATGGATCAGTAACAAGAATTAACCCTTGTGCCAATCAGCAAGACACAGCCATTGATATAAGCATTGTAACACCAAATCTTGCTAATGCAAAATGGGAAGTTATTGGGGATACAAATTCGGATCATTTACCCATTGAAATAACACTAAAAGATAATTACAAACCTAACAAACTGGTAGAAAAACCGAAATTTTACTATAATAAAGCTAATTGGGTAGCTTTTCTGGTAGAAATGGAAGAGATAAAAATGAATAATATAGAAAATGAAAATATAGATGTATTTGCAGATAATCTCACAAAAGAAATATTGCTAATAGTACCTCTACACCTCACGGTAGAAGGGGAACGACTAAGTAGTAGCTAATAGCTGTTAAACATATACCAAATGCATATATGCCAGACCACATAATTCCACACCGCATTAAGGAAACAAAAAAGAATGAACATTGGAACAAAAACCCAGTACCATGGTGGACAGTTAGATGTACAGAAATTCAAAAACAAAGAAAACAAGCTCTACAAGAATATAGAAAGCATAGATCTGAAGCACAAGCACAAAATTAAGATTATATCAGAGCTGTGTGCTTTCTGTGCTTCTCTATGGTGCGGAATGCTGGAGAGTTACAGAGAAGGAAATGTCGAAATTGTCCTCTTTTCACACAACATGCCTAAGAAAAATTCACCGAATCTTTTGGCCGAATACCATCACTAACCAAGATCTGCTTACTCGTAGCAAGCAAGAGGACATGCACACCATCATAGCTGGCAGACGCTGGAACTGGGTTGGTCATGTCCTCAGAAGAGACCCCGATGCCATCACAAGAACAGCTATGCTTTGGACCCCTGAAGGAAAACGAAAAAGAGGCCGACCAAAAACAAACTGGCGGAGGACTATGGAGGCTGAGATGCAAAGAATGAACCAGAGTTGGGGCACTGTACGAAGGATGGCCACCGACCGAGCAAAGTGGAATCAATTTGTTGTTGCCCTACAAGACGCCACTAGGCGTGATGGCCACTGACTGCTTTGACGGTCGGCGGCTAAGGATCAAAGAAGAAGAAGATCTGAAGATAATTTAGATGTTTATAAGAACATAAGAAATGAATCAAATAGAATAATACTTAAGGCAAAAGAAATCATTGGAGAAATTTTTGCCAAACACTGAACCAGTGGTGTATTCTCTATGTGTGCTGTGCGTGCTGCGCACACCTATGCCCGAAGGAAAATAAAAATTTAATTTATTATTCTATAAAATATTTCTCTTCTAATGTTCTGCTTTCGGACCGCACGCACCAGGATAACGGATTTTCCCGCATAGAATCTACGAGTATAATCTAGTTTCAGTTTCCCCAGACGCTTTTTATAGTGCAGTTTTTAATTGGTTAGTAGCAATCGCCCGAAGTTTCTCGGGTAATTCCGTCACAATACGTGCGGCATCTTTCGGATTCACGTCTGAACACTGGTTTGATTGGATCGGGGTCATGGCCAGATACGTAAATACAATGCGAACATGCGTGCGGTGGTCCTGCAGCTCTCGAGTTGTAAAAATCGGTTGTGTCCGTTCAGTGTTTTTTGTGATTAATTTTTGTTTTATTTCAATATCTATTTTATAACGCAAGGGCAACAACTGCTTGAAATTTATAGTCACTTTTCTCGGTAAGCATTTGTCTTCTCGCGTTGGTATCGAATGCAGTTAAGTTTGAGCTGTGGTCATTTTGCGCTGGACTGCGCATGACTTGTCTTGCTTCTTGGTCGATCGGTTTCCGCCCACCACTAGTGGAGTGAGCGATTTGGAATGGCGAAAGAGATGCCTCGTTGAAGAGGGGATCTCCGCTATTTTTTTTGTTCTGTCAGGAATGTGAGAGTCCTCTTATGGATATTTCGTTTATTCGAGATAATACCTCTAGTGTATTTGCACATGCCGGGAGGCATAATATTTCTGTGTATTTCCGGAAGGCAAGGTAAATTAACATTTTCATTAACTCTATCGATTTTTGGTCGTGAACGATTTCTGGTTCATAGCCTGTCTTCGAAAGTCGTCGTCACGAGATGTTTTCCTAGCTCACATGTCGCTGTATTGTACTGCATCGGTTGATGCAGGTTCCAAGGACCATTACTTGCTACTTTGTTAAATGAACTAGGTTTGGAAAACCTTTATTATCTAGAGGATATTTTTGAGGACATTATTTATACTTCGGCAGACGTGTCTGTCTTGCTGAAGTCAAACTAAGGAGAGTGAACTGATCTCATACATCTGGTTATCTCCTGGCTGTTATAGAAAAGGATGGAGTTTTTCACCTGACTACATTTACAGCACTTTGAAATATAACATGCATCTGACTCATCATTGTAATGCTGTCTACCGTCTATTGCTGTATTGAATGTTGCTGTGATAATGACTGTTTGATGTGCCTACATATTCGCGTAACCATTTTGTCACTGTGGCGTCCACAATAAATAATGAAGAAAAACGTCAACGGCTGTTACAAGAATCATTGACTTTATACGTCGTGAGTTTACTGACGTCCTATGTGGATTGCCCTGTTATTTTTGTATGAACATTGTTTTGACTGAACACATCTGCACACCACACAAAACCAGACATGCGGATACCATCCATCATCATATGGCATCACGCATCATTTGGTGGCCATAAGCTGGTTTGATTCTGGTACCAGCAAACACGGGGTCCCTTACCCACTTCATTTTCAACAAGAATTCATCAGCATCCTTCAAGAAATTAACATTCTTCAATACAGTCAACATCTTCAAAATTTTCAAAGTACTCGGCGTTGCCCGGTAAAAGTCAAAATTTCAACTTTTTGACGGAAACAAGAATTTGACAGTACCCGGCGTTGTTACATGTTGCCGGATAACTCGGACTGCTGTTATCTTTTACGCAAGTCAAGCAAGTTGCTGCTGTCAAGGTTCCAGTGCTGTCGTTTTTGTGAAGGTCAAGTGCCGGTTGAAACGGGTTGTTTTCTGAAGAAGGCCAAGTACCGATTTCCATCAACTTACTTTTGGATTAGAAGGTCAAGTGCCGAAACAACTCAACACACAGTATTTCAGAAGCTCTTGTACCATCGTGTTAGCAGTGGAAGCAGTTCAGATGTGCCATCATCGTTGGAGCTTCGCTCTTTAGGACGTTGATTGACATCCGTTTTTTCTGCTGTTCTACGATTGGAAGCCTATAAGTTAAGTGGCCTGTTTGTATGTAAACTGTGCCCTTATACTTCTGCTGAGTCTTCTGTGTATCATCTCATTCTATATGTTATATGTTTATATGTTATTCGTATATTTATATGTTTATATTTCAGCGGGTTCTCGGTTGGGTGGTGTCTCCGTTAGATTATGCCACGTCATAGAGGTCGTCTATTGTGAGCGTTTTCTGTAAGGTTTGCAAATTTCCAATACTGGAATTTGCTAAGCGACTTCTGTTGCTATTTATGTTAGCTGTGATGACATGTTTTAATATTGTTTTCGTTATTATTTCGCATTCTTTAGTTTTGTTTTGATTTGTTTGTATTTGTTAGCCTACTCTTGTCTATAATTTAGTTTCATACAACATTTTTGTTTATACACTGTGGTGTCATGTATTTTGTTTAATTCTATCGCAGATATCGTCACATTTTTTGTGATATTTCATTAATTTCTGCTTTATTTTTAGTTGATTTCTGCGAACGTTTTTGTATTGTTGCTGATCTTTGTTATTGTTTACATTGTTATTGTTTACATTGTTTGTATTGTTTACATTTTCAATGTTTACATTCTGCATGTGTTTACATAGTCATTGTTTACAGTTATAGTAATTAGTTAATGGGCTATGCTAATGCACTGTTACTACTACACTGATGATAAATGAATGATGAATAGTGTCGTGCACTATTGAATGAGAAGTGCACTTATGATCAAGAATTGATTGTTGATATTTCATATACAAGTTCTTTGATTGGAGACTTGTTTCCCACAGAGACTGGGATAATATAAGGTGATGTGAATATACAAGTGCTTAATTAAGACTTGTTACACTTAGGTTTGAAATAAATTAGTTAATTATTTCAGGTTTTGGACTCATATGTTAGACAACATGTCTACATTTGAGCACTTTATTGAGCAGGGTAAATTGCTTGGCAAGACTGGTGATAAGTTAGAAGAATTTGCAACTGCTCGATATGATAAAGCAATGGAAGCTGAACAAAAGAAACTGCATATGGAAGCTGAACAAAAGAAACTGCAGATGCAGGTGGATGAAAAAAGATTCCAAATGGAAATGGAAAAACAAAAAAGGGAATCAGAAGCTGAGGAAAGAAAACTCCAGCTAGCAGCTAAAAAGAAGAAATAAAAGACTTGAAAAAGAGGCTGAAAATAAAAGACTTGAAAAAGAAGCTGAAAATGAAAAAGAAGCTGAAAATGAAAGACTTCAAAAAGAGGCTCAGGCTGAGGAAAGAAGATTACAGAGAGAGTCTGATGAGAGGAAAGAGAAAGCAAAAATGGAACATGAAGAAAAGGTCTTAGCTTTAGAGTTGGAAAAATTGAAATTGACAAGCATGAGTAATGGTAATGATTCAAACAAGGGTTCATCTTCTGGTAAGGCTAATAATGATACTTTTAAGATTAAGTTACCAACATTTAGTCCTTCCAGCGATGACATAATGTTCTATCTGGACAGATTTGAACAAGCATGTACAGCTCATAACATAGACAAAGCAAAATATGTTTATCAGTTATCAGGGATACTGACAGGTAAAGCTCTAAGTATATTAAATATGGTGGATGAACCTGACAAGAACAATTATGAGGTTGTCAGGGCCGCTTTGTTAAAGAAATATCAGCTTAACGAAGACGGCTATCGTCTACAATTTAAAAACATGTTACCTGAAAATGGAGTTGAATTCTCCGAGTTTATTGCAAGAATACGCATTACTTTCTCACGATGGGTTGAACTATCTAAGACGGAAAAAACTTATGAAGGACTTATGGACTTAATACTTAGAGACAAAGTCATGTCGTCTGTCAATGAGTCTTTCCTTGCTTTCCTTCATGAACGTAAACCTAAAACAATAAAAGAAATGGAAGATTTCTGTTGCCAATACGTAACTGCGCACCCACACATAACCATGGGTAACTCTAAGGTGAAAGAAGGTTTACCAGTTGCTTCGGCAGCTCCGTATGGCCAAAACTTTGCTCGTAGATTCCAACAAAATTTTGATAGAAAGAGTAGCGGTAATTTCTGTCAAAATCATGGAAATCAATTTCATGGTGATTCTTCTTCGAAGAATTGGAGACAACCTGATAGTACTCGTTACTATCACCCTAATAATTATAAGCATTTCAAAAGAGGATATGGTAATAGAGGTTATTCCTGCCGAAGACCTCAGAACCAAACAAATAGATGTTCGCATCAATGTGAACATGATAGTAATCGTGGAAACTGGAATTCGAACCAGGATAACAATTACAATAGAGACAATAATAACTGCAGAGATAATAATAACTTTGATAACTTCAGAGGTAATAATAGTCGGGGTAGATCTCAACACAAAAAAAAGAGATATCAGCAGGCTAATGCTGTACAACAGGAAACTGAGGGAGCCTGTAATCATGTTGTTGATAGTAAAAACTTTGACGCTGTCACTGGTTCTGCTTTTGACTTTGAGAGAGCAAACAAATGCCCCCAATGCAGTACTTTATTCGAACCGGGTACCATAACTACTTTGAGTTGTGGTCACCCACTTCCCGCTCTTCCTGCTGCTGTTGCGCATGACGGGAGGGGTTCTTTAATCCTACATAAGGGTCTTGTTAATGATACTCCGGTCTCACTACTTTTCGATTCCGGATGCACCACTATTGGTGTTAGACAATCGCTTGTAGATCCATCTTGTGCTACAGGAAGGGTTATTAAATGTGTCACATTTGGCGGCACTCTAGAAAAATATCCTACTGCTGTAATTCGCATTGCCACTCCTTTCTTTACTGGAGATGTGCATGCTTGTCTCTTACCTAATCCTATTGCGGACCTTATTATTGGTCGTATTCACGGAGTTAGGGAGTGTACCCCACAGCAGATTGCTGCTTGGGAAGATAATAACATGCAAGCTACAAATGCAGTAGTTACAAGAGCACAAGCTCTACAAACACCCGAAACTTCACTGAATAGTGATAATGAAGTTGATAGCCAAGATAGTCACTTAGTAATCACTCGTGACTCTTTCATAAAATTGCAAGAAGAAGATCCTTCTTTAAAAAAATTCTTCGTTCTTGCGAAGAAAGGTGATCCGAATCAGGATACAAATAGAAAATCTTGGATTGCAATGAGAAACGGCGTACTTGTACGTATGGTACAAGATTCGACTACGTCGGCACATTCGCAAATTCTTGTTCCCAAGAGCATGAGAGTCCAAATATTACAACATGCTCATGACTCGCAATGTGCTGGACATATGGGTTTTGCCCGTACGAAGTCGAGAGTCCTTGCGGCTTTCTTTTGGCCTTTTGTCAATAAAGACATTCGTATTTACTGCCGATCATGCAAGGTATGTCAGGAGGTCAAATCTAGAGGACCACGACATGCTGCGCCTATCCAGGCTGCTGACATTCCTATTCGGCCGTTTCAGAAAATGGCCATAGATATTATTGGCCCTTTTAAGGTCAAGTCGGCCAGAGGACATCAGTTTATCCTTACATGTGTCGATATGTGCACACGTTGGCCAGAGGCTATTCCTCTTAAGAGCATATCTACTACAGATATCGCAGATGCTCTTTGGTTGATATTTTCTCGCTTGGGGTTCCCCAGAGAAATATTGTCAGACCATGGCACTCAACTCATATCTGACACTATGTCACAGGTAATGTCTACCTTACATATTGAACGATCTCTCAGTAGTATCTACCATCCTATGTCTAATGGGTTAGTTGAGCGTCTGAATAGAACGCTCAAGACTTTGCTTGGTAAGATAACTGAAGATCATCCTCAAGATTGGGACAGGGTTTTACCCGCGGCTCTCTTTGCCTATAGAGAAGTCCCTAATGAACACACAGGATTTTCTCCCCTCGAACTTGTCTTTGGCGCGCGTCCACGCGGCCCTATGTCTTTATTACACGATCTCATCACTGCCGATGATATTAGCGATGAAACTCAATCCTCATATGAGTATGTCATTGCTCTTAGACAAAAGATCATTGAGGCATGTAAGCTAGCAACTGCTTCATCAGAAATTGCTAAAGAGAAGGCAAGGCAGTTTGCTAACAAGAATAGATGTCTACGACAACTTTGTCCAGGTGACAAAGCATTCGTCCTACTCCCCAGTAGGGAAAATAGACTTCTTATTGCATGGAAAGGTCCGTATGCAATAGTCTCTCGGATTTCCGATGTTGACTATGTGGTCGATATTGATGGAAAGCATAAAACTTTCCACATAAACATGCTTTCGGAATTTCACGAACGTCCGGACTATTTGCTGCCTATTTTCCAGGCAACGGATGATGCTCCTGCACCTCACGGTCATTATTCATCCCTGTCTGTCATTCAGGATGAGGAAGCTACCTTCTCTGATGTCAACCTTCCCCTTCCAGTGGTTCCATTACATTCCACGGAATCTTGGAAAAACGTTTCTGTTTCTCCTAATCTTTCTGGTGACGAACATCGACAAGTCTCGTCGATGTTACAAACATTTCAGGATGTTCTCACTGACATTCCTGGACACACAGATGTCATAGAACATGACATAATTCTTACCGACAATAATCCAATTAGGGTTAGGCCGTATCCTATTCCTATACACTTTCAGTCGCAAGTGGAAAAGGAATTGGATGAAATGATTCAATTAAATATAATTGAACCATCGACTTCACCATATTCTTCTTCCATGGTTATTGTCCGGAAGAAGGATAAGAACATACGAATTTGCGTTGATTATCGCAAATTGAATCAGGTCACAAAGTTCGACGCTGAACCGATGCCTTTGTTAGAAGATCTACTGATTAGACTTTCTAATTCTAGATTCTTCACTAAACTTGACTTGTCTAAAGGTTATTGGCAAGTGCCTTTAGCAGAGCATGCCAAACCTCTTACTGCTTTTTCTACACCTAGGGGTCTATTTCAATGGAATGTTATGCCTTTTGGTCTCATGAACGCCCCTGCCACTTTCGTTCGCATGATGCGTCGAATTCTGTCACATCGTTCGGATGTCATCGCATACTTAGATGACATCTGTCTCTTCAGTGATACCTGGGAAGATCACTATTTAGGGTTATATGACTTACTGTCCACTCTACGTGAGAATAATTTGACAGCAAAACCTTCTAAAGCTTTTGTTGGTTTTGGTGAAATCTCTTTCCTGGGTCATCGTGTTGGTCATGGTCTCTTGAAGACAGAAGACCACAATACTTCCAAAATACTGAACATCTCTGTTCCTAAAACGAAGAAACAAGTTAGGAGTCTCTTAGGTTTAATTCAATTTTATGGGAGATTTATTCCAAATTTATCTTCGATCATGGCACCTCTATCAACATTGTTGAAGAAAGGTTCGCCTAATCTGGTCCGTTGGTCTGAAGAATGCCAATCTTCACTAGACCAAATCAAGAATATATTTTTCTTCTCCTCCCATCTTAAGATTACCTACTCTTGATAGGACTTTTGTTCTTCGGAGTGATGCTTCATCCACTGGGATTGGAGCAGCACTGATGCAAGAATATGCAAATACTCTGCATCCTGTTATGTACATTTCTAGAAAACTAAATGCGGCAGAGAGGAACTACTCGGTTTTAGACCGTGAGTTGTTAGCGATGGTTTGGTCAATTCTAAAACTACAAAGATTCCTCCTGGGCGCACATTTCATTCTAGAGACTGATCAGAAAGCTCTTACAGCTATTCAGACTAAGAATTTGAAGAGTTCGAGATCCACTCGATATGCTATAGCTCTTCAACCTTTTCACTTCACGGTACGAGCTATCCGTGGTGCGGATAATGTGATGGCTGACATTTTGTCTAGATGCCCACATGACTCCAACTAATACTTCTGTCCTATATTTTCCATATATTACAGAGTCATAACACACCTATATTTCTACAATAGATTAGCACATCTGTACTTACTTTATATGTACACACTATCGTGCTTTGTTGTCATCTTCTTCTGTTCGTTTTTTAAGATGATAGAGGAGGACTGAGTAGTTAATATAAGGGCCGTTAGTTTACTAAACAGCCACAATTATTAATAATGTATTGTACCTTATGAAGCATATTAGTTATTAATTAGCATTATATTGCTTGTACTTTCTCAGAATGTCATTGTTGAGCTGAGGACTTACCTTACTAGTATCAAGCATGACGAGTTCTAGATTGTGTACTTACCCTCGGAATACCAGAGCATATGTCCTGGATCGTCATGTAGTTTAACTTTACTATGTACTTATGTCATTACATGTCAAAGAATGTACTATTTAAATTTTCCTATCAGATTTGTACATCCATTTTTAAAGACAATATTAGAGTATGCTGTTTAATGATGATTATAGTAACTTGCATACGTATATTGTGTTTACATGCTAACGTGATGTGTGTTGGTGACACCTCCCCGATGTGAATATTTTTTGAGACATATTTATTTTTCTGTTGAGGTATATCCTCACCAGACACTCTATAATTAGCCTATTGTTTGGCAATTTAGTTAATTATCAGCGCATAATTCGTGCGTTTTGAGCCGCTTATCGCATGCTCTTTGATATTGAAAAAAAAAAAATATGTTCCACATTTTTTTTTTTTATCGGGAGGAGGTGGTGATATGTTGCGTGATAAATTCTCGCAACATCGTTTTATTTCAATATCTATTTTATAACGCAAGGGCAACAACTGCTTGAAATTTATAGTCACTTTTCTCGGTAAGCATTTGTCTTCTCGCGTTGGTATCGAATGCAGTTAAGTTTGAGCTGTGGTCATTTTGCGCTGGACTGCGCATGACTTGTCTTGCTTCTTGGTCGATCGGTTTCCGCCCACCACTAGTGGAGTGAGCGATTTGGAATGGCGAAAGAGATGCCTCGTTGAAGAGGGGATCTCCGCTATTTTTTTTTGTTCTGTCAGGAATGTGAGAGTCCTCTTATGGATATTTCGTTTATTCGAGATAATACCTCTAGTGTATTTGCACATGCCGGGAGGCATAATATTTCTGTGTATTTCCGGAAGGCAAGGTAAATTAACATTTTCATTAACTCTATCGATTTTTGGTCGTGAACGATTTCTGGTTCATAGCCTGTCTTCGAAAGTCGTCGTCACGAGATGTTTTCCTAGCTCACATGTCGCTGTATTGTACTGCATCGGTTGATGCAGGTACCAAGGACCATTACTTGCTACTTTGTTAAATGAACTAGGTTTGGAAAACCTTTATTATCTAGAGGATATTTTTGAGGACATTATTTATACTTCGGCAGACGTGTCTGTCTTGCTGAAGTCAAACTAAGGAGAGTGAACTGATCTCATACATCTGGTTATCTCCTGGCTGTTATAGAAAAGGATGGAGTTTTTCACCTGACTACATTTACAGCACTTTGAAATATAACATGCATCTGACTCATCATTGTAATGCTGTCTACCGTCTATTGCTGTATTGAATGTTGCTGTGATAATGACTGTTTGATGTGCCTACATATTCGCGTAACCATTTTGTCACTGTGGCGTCCACAATAAATAATGAAGAAAAACGTCAACGGCTGTTACAAGAATCATTGACTTTATACGTCGTGAGTTTACTGACGTCCTATGTGGATTGCCCTGTTATTTTTGTATGAACATTGTTTTGACTGAACACATCTGCACACCACACAAAACCAGACATGCGGAAAACAAATACATCAGCAGGGCATGACATCTTGAGCTATGAAATCTTGAAACACATACCAAAAAGTACCATAGAAATTATAACATCCCTTTTTAACAAAATTTGGAATACAGGAAAAATTCCCAAAACATGGAAAACAGCAGTAATTATTCCAATACTAAAACCAGAAAAAAGATGCCCATGATGCCAGTTCATACAGACCAATTTCTTTAACTTCCCACCTAGGTAAAATATTAGAAACCATAGTAAATAAAAGATTAAAGTTTTATTTGGAAAAAAATAATTTATATAGTCAAACTCAGTCAGGATTTAGGAAGAACAGATGCACTATGGATCAGATAATTAAATTGGAACATGAAGTAAAATCAGGATTTCAAAAGAAAGAAAAAACTGTGGTATAGTCCGTTCGGAAATTCGTGCCCACAGAAAGCGTCAATTTTCTCCAAAACTGTTTGTTGTATGGACATGAATTTTTGCATGCAGTCTTAGATTTTCCATGCAGTTATTAATATATTTTTTGCCCTTACAAAACTCATGTCATGTTCGAATTTTCTTCTTTACGTTATATAAAAAACCCTTACTGTTGTCTGGGTTAATTTTTAGTAGTTTTACAGGAAAGTTACAAGATCCGTTCAAAAATATTTTTTTTTGTTTGAATTAGTTACTCGCAACTGTGTACAATAGGTGCGCACTCGTGCGGACATGTAGTCACTACACTAATTTTAAAAAAAAATATATTTTTGAACGGATCTTGTAATTTTCCTGTAAAACTACTAAAAATTAACCCAGACAACAGTAAGAGTTTTTTATATAACGTAAAGAATAAAATTCGAACATGACATGAGTTTTGTAAGGGCAAAAAATATATTAATAACTGCATGGAAAATCTAAGACTGCATGCAAAAATTCATGTCCATACAACAAACAGTTTTGGAGAAAATTGAAACTTTCTGTGGGCACGAATTTCCGAACGGACTATAGTATTTTTAGATATAGCTAGGGCTTATGATGAATGCTGGAGAGATGGTGCTCTCTTTAAAATGAAGAAGATAGGAGTAACCGGTAAAATATATAATTATTTAGATAATTTTCTGCAAGATAGATATTTCACTGTTCAGGTAAACAATGATAAATCAGAACTGTATGAACAACAAAATGGAATAGCCCAAGGATCAGTAATGTCTCCTTCAATTTTTACAATAATGGTAAATGATTTAGGTGAGGAATTTAATGATATAACAAATAAATTGTCACAGTTTGCAGATGATGTTGCTTTATGGAGGACTGGGAGACATCTGCCAAAATTATATAAGGATCTACAGAAACAAATAAAGTATGTAAATGGATGACAAAATGAGGTTTTCAGCTGAATACAAATAAAACATTGGGAATGATCTTCAGTAAAGGTAGGGTTGTAAAAAATAAAATTATAGACATAAATATCCAAGGGCAAAACATTAATACAGTGCAAACCACTCGATATCTAGGGATGATATTGGACCAACAGCTGAACTGGAATAAACACATAGATAAACTAGTGGAATCTTGCAGAGGATTGACTAACGTATTAAGATATTTGAAAGGTAATGGATGGGGTGCAAGCACTAAGACAATGCTCACATTTTATAAATCTTTTGTTAGAGGAAAAATAGATTATGGAAGTATAATATATGACTCTGCTGCTCACAGTAACAAGATTAAATTAGACAGAATTCAACATCAGGCTTTATGTATAATAGCAAGTGCAATCAGATCAACATCAATGGGAGCTATAGAGGTGGCTTTAGGAATTCTACCCTTGGAGTTACGGAGAAAGGAGTTAAGACTAAATTACATGAACAGAGTTATGTTAGATAAGTCTCACCCTGCATATACAGCTTTTACCAGATGCCAACTAACAACTCAGGCCAAGCCAATGAATACCACTAGATACCCTACAGGATGGAAGTGTATGGAGGAAATTGTCCATCTGGATACATTACTTTCATCAATTAATAACAGTTGTGAATACAAGCCAGTGATTCCACCAGACACGGACTACCACCTAGCAGAAATACTTAAGAAAACAAATAAAATAGAAAATATTAAAAACACAGCCAATAAATATATACAACAAATATCAAAAGACAGCCTAACTGTGTATATAGATGGATCCAAGGGAGAGGATGGCAAATTGGGGATAGGAATATATATTCCAATATGGAAAATGGCAAAAGAATATAGCATCACGGAAAATACATCCGTTTTCACTGCAGAGATGGTGGCAATACTAAAAGCACTAGAAATATTCTCTAATAACCCTCCCAAAAAACTAACAGTTTTAACTGACTCTCTTTCAACAATTAAAGCACTTAGAAACTTGCGAGAATGTATATAGTAGAGGATATAGCAGAGGAGATATTTCTGGCTACTACATACTTATATTCCAGAGGATGTTCAGTCTTAATTGCTTGGATACCTTCATATGTTGGCATAGAGGGAAATGAAAAGGCAGATAAAGAAGCCAAGAAAGGTAGATCTGATAAAAATCTAATAAATGTAGGGACGAGTAAATCAGAGATTAAGAGCTTAATTAAAGATTTAATAACAGATGAATGGAAAGCAGAGTGGGATAAAAATCTGAAAGGAAGACATGCTTATAAGTTGTTCAAGGCTCCAACAAGAAAATGTCAGATATCTAGGGAATTGAAAATTCCCAGTAATAGGAAACTTCTCAGACTACAGCTGGGAAAAGGCTATTTCAGAATAGAAGAACCTTACTGTGCAGTATGTCTTCAAGACAATAATATAGAACATTTCTTGTTAAAATGTAAGAGGTATGAACAAATGAGAATACCAATATTAGATTATTTGCAGGCATCCAACTTACCTATAAATATAGAAGAGGTGTTGTAGCAAAGTTTAATTTGCTGGAGAGGTTATGATGGTAAAAGATAAGAATGACAGAGTTAGATGTGTTAACCGTGTGAGGTCAAGCTATGTAAGACCTTGAGTCTAGTGGTTGAAGAAGATGAATTCTCAAGGAACCTAACGCTACCTCTCAAGATCTCACACGGTGCTGTAAATTACTTCTAATGTATGGTGTTTGATGTGGCTAGTGTCTAGGGGATGCAATGAAATGATGGTACATCAAAACAACACAGTATAACTCTCTAATAGAATCTTAATAACTCTGTTGTTTAGTTTTCAAATTGGAAATATTTTTTTTGTGTACAATTTATTGTGCCTGTCCTGCAATCTCTTTTGGACAGGTCTTTTAAAACTGAAGAAAATGTATGTTACACTGAAAAGTGAACTGAAAATAAGGACTCTTGGTCCAACAATAATACTATTAATATTAAAATGTTCCGTAAGGTGTTTCACAACCTGTTAAGTAATAAGTAATAATGTGAGTCAGTTATTGGAGAGACTGTTTATGTCATCATTTCCCCGACAGTTTCTGTTAATGGGTAGGGAAACAGTTTTCTCCAGATAAAGTGTCAGATTTCCCGGATTGTGGCACATAACCTGAAATTTCCTTCGTGAAGATTCAATCGTTGATAAGGCTCTGTAAAGAACATCAACTCTCAGAGCTCCACTTGACAATTATGATACAGAATACGCTGTACTGGAGACGTTACTGTCTTCACTCGTACTTCAGCTTTCCTGTCACCGGCTGGTAACAGGAAATAAAACCCTGCAACATAAAAGACACCCTGGCCTTTTCATATCTGTTAAATTTTTCCCTCAACTCTCTACATGACATGATGGGGTTCAGCCTCGTGTGCATTATAAGTGCACCAGCCCCTAAGTTTTTTTTTTACCTCACATCATATTGTGACCACACCTCAGGTCCATATGGCAGATACGCCACTGTCATTTTACATAGTCTTCTTCAACACAATTTAATAGGAGTATGTACATCTCCTTATATGCATATAATTTTCTTCTATTACAAAATATAAACGCATGTAAAATGTCTAGGGTAATGATATGTAATGTGGTGTGATAGTTATGGATACACCCACAGATATTTAAGCAGACTAATAATATTTAACAAATATTATAATACACTGAACTAACTCAAGAGTGTAAAATTTTTGATAGAATTATATTACATTTATTTGTTCTGGATCAAGTTTTATGTTGACCAGAACTTTTTTTTTTTTTTTTAAAAAGGATTTAAAAATTATGAAAGAAATGCATGGAATGTTACATAATAAATGCAAGAGTGTACATATATAAGTACTAGACTAGTTAGTTTTATTAAAATGTTCTAGTAGTCATCTACTTGGGAGGATAGTTAATGCTTGTGCTGTTGGGGTGGCCTCATCACACCTGTCTATATTGACTACACAGTGTCCAGTAAATTACAGGAATTTTATGGGGTATTAGTAACTAAAAGGCGTTGGTGAACTTCCAGCAGACCAGAGGCTCACTCAACTTGCATATGTAGCTCTGGTGCTGAAATCTGGTGGTCCCACCTCTCCGTGCTGGCGGGCAATAATAGTGGTCTCTGTCACAACGTACTGCACAGATACACTCGAGTAAAATCACCAACTGAATGGACACCGCCTTGTTGACAACTGAAACTCACAGCTCTGCAATCAAAGTATTGGCTATGTGTCAAAATTCTATTCTCTACCCACGTCTGGACACAACACGGACACAACAACCACATCATACAGACAGGTCAGATCTCTCTGACCAAACAGCACATTTACCATGGTGGTTTTACATCAGATAGGTCCTCCCAGACTATAGATTCTGAAAAATATTTATTAGTTTCCTTCCCTAAAAGTGGATAGGTAATATGTTTCATTATTCTCAACACTTGATCTGTCTTTCCTAACCCTTGCTGGAGTTTATGTATATTGTTGGTCCCTAGACCCTGACTTGGGCGGGGGGTCTAGAGCAAATCCCTACTTGTTTGTAAGGCTAGATTATGATATGGCAGTATCAAATCACTCGAACATTAAACAATATTCAAAATATACAAAGAAATAATTTCAATCTTACCAGATTATGAATAAAGAACACAGAAATGCTAGCAAAACTCAGCTGAGCTGCTGGCTATAGTATGGCGTCCCTGAACTTATTTCACTTTCTTTCATTTGGAAATCACCACACTTTAAAATACTGTGTCTATCATCGAACAACTATTGAGGAATGGCCCCACTTGCGCGTCTGAGCGCCGATAAAATGATTGTCTGTGGCCAATCACTGCCTAGGTTTATTTCAAATTCAAATTTCCTACCCTAAAGTCATTTCAGTCATGCTTCAGTCAAGTATGGATGTTTATCTGTTAGTCTGTCCGTCTCTACTTGTTTTTTTTTTCAAAAACGTACTTGATTTTTGAACCAACCTTTCTCTCCCCTCCAAAATTTTGTCGTTAAAAGTTATATTTAGACACAGCTCCCACCAATGTCCCTTCGCTTCCCTACTAAGTAGATTTGAACACCTGCGTCTCAAGGTCGTGTTTTTTTGTGCAAATAGCGACACTTTTTATTCCATACAGTCTGTCGCTGATGTGAACAACACTGTCTTTTGTCATTATCTTCAATATTATCTATCCGTCTGTAAAATTAAGAACATATTAGTTCACTGCTCAGAATGGGCCATCCGGCCAGCTAATTTTTATATTCCTAACATTAATATTACGAAAAAGTTACTTTTTAATTTTTGTAATATTCCAAACATCTGCGTTTTGCCGCTGAATTCAAATCAAAGGCTTGGTATCGCAAAAGCGACCAATAAATGACTGTGGCGTAACATATCCAAGGTCCCTTCTGTCGAGTTCCTTACTTTATGTCAACTTGGGAAACGTGACTTTTCTCCGTTTCCCCCCCAATTGCGTCTCCTTAGCCTTTCTAGTCTCACGCAATCTTTCCAGTCATATTTTTTCCTTTTTATCCGCCGTTCCCCTCCTGTCTAGCAAGTCAATTTTTATGGAGGGTGATGACCCGCGGTCTGGGCGATCATGTACTATCAGCAGCCTACGCATTATGTTTTTATCCTTACATGTTATCTTTGGAGGTATTTTACCGTTGTATCTCTGTCAATTTCACTACACATCTCCCCACTTGAAAACATGCCTATGGCAAGTTCCAAAACCAGCGATACACATAGGTAAATTTACTCCTCACGTCTGCCACTACTCTAATTTTGATCACAGGGGTGCCGACTGAGGAAATCTGCACCGACATTCAATTTACGGCTTGCATAAGCGACTGGTTTCAGTTCCCCATCAGGTGAAGATGATCTTTGCAACAAAGCCCCTCCTAGTCCTACATTACTTGCATCGGTTCTTAAGACAAAGTCCTGTGTCAAATCAGGCAGTTTGAGAATAGGCTTGCTAGTGAGTTTTTCCTTTAACTCTTGGAACGCTAGTTCACATTGTGCAGTCCAAATAATTTTATCTGGAAGTCCCTTGCGAGTCAGATCAGTCAGAGGAGCACAAATAGCGTTAAAATTCTTGATGTATTTCTGATAAAATCCGCATAACGACACAAATGATCGCACGTCCTTTTTTGTTTGCGGCCTAGGTGCTCTCTGCAGTTTTTCCAAGTTCTTAGGATCAGGGGTCATATTACCCTGATATACAGTGTGTCCCAAGAATTCCAACTCTTTGCATCCAATACAACATTTTGTTGGCCTAGCAGTTAAGTTCGCCTCCCGAAGTCTATCAAACAACATCTCCAGAGCTTCAATGTGTTCTTCAAATGTCTCTGTGGCGACGAGAATATCATCCATGAAATTCGTGATACATGGGTTATTCAGGGGATCCAACAATTTGCGCATCATCCTTGAAAACACACTCGGAGCATTTTTCAGTCCGAATGGTAGCATATTGAATTCATAATGTCCATCCGAAGTGCTAAAAGCCAAATAAGGTCTCACTTCAGGCTTCACTGGGATCTGGTAATAGCCTTTACTAAGATCCACCTTTGAAAAGTATTTTGCCTTGTTCAGTCTGGCAAATAACTGTTTTGTGTCTGGTAATGGATCCACTTGTCCTTCTGTGACAGCATTCAGTTTCCTGTAATCTATGCACAGTCTGTGTTCCCCAGACGGTTTTCTCAACAAAACGACACTAGAACTAAAAGATGATTCACTGTGCGAAATAATCCCCTCCTTCAACAAATACTCTATTTCTTCCTTCAATGCCTTCTCCTTCGCGAACGGAATAGAATAGGCTCTCATACAGATTGGGTTTGAGTCTACCAGTTTCATGTCATACTGTAGCAAATTTGTATGGCCTGGTTTATCTGTTAATACATCTGTATGTTCCTCCAGAACCTGTTGAACTCTCTCCCTCTGGTTTTTAGTCAGGTGCTTACTGACTTTTACCTGTGCTGCGGTTTCACAAGGATGTAATGGGTATTCATGTGAGGTGAGTGGTTCTTTTTGCATCTGGGTTGCAATAGCCAAGGTCAATAAGGGGGTGCTTTCCTGGAGTGGTCTGTCCAGATACTTCTTTAACAGGTTTACATGATAAACTTTCTCCTTCCCCTTTTTGTCAATTTTATAGTTTGTTCTAGACACCTTCTCTAGAACCGTATATGGACCTTGCCAACCAATTTGTAATTTATTCTGGCTTCCGGGTAGTAGAAGCAGCACCTTCTCTCCGACTGCCAGTTCCCTGTCCTTTGCCTTCCTATTAAAATATGCTGCATGTTTCTCCCTGGCTTGCTTCAAATTATCATTTGCCAGTTTCCATCCAGCTTTCAAACGAGTGGTCAGTTCGTTCACGTATTGATACGATGAGGTAACAGTCTCTTCCGCCTTCTCATCTGTCCAGGTCCTTAATAGAGCTTCTAATGGACCTTTTATTGGCCTCCCAAATAGCAGAGTTGCGGGAGCCATCCCGGTTGAACTATGTGGTACCTCCCGGTACGCAAACAATGCGGCGGGCAGGAATTGATCCCACAGATCCGGTTTTTCGTGTGCCAGCTTTCTCAGGATAGAAATGAGAGTCCCGTTGAACCTCTCTACCTGGCCGTTCCCTTGTGGATGGTACGGACTACAATGAAAGTGTCTGGCTTGAAATAGCTTAAAAACTTCTTCCGTTAGTTTCCCCTTGAACTGAGAACCATTATCCGTCAAGATTTGATGCGGGAATCCTAATCGGGTAAATATTGTAAGTAGTGCCTCTGCTACATGTTTTGAATCAATTGATGGCAGGGCTACCGCCTCTCCCCACATAGAACAAGTGTCCACCAGAGTAAGGATGTAACTGTTCCTCCTCTTGGTCCGAGTGAGAGGTCCTACAATATCCACTGCAACCCTCTCAAAAGGTGTTCCCACTATGGGCATTTCCCCTAGAGTTGCAGGAGCAGTCCAGTGCTTTGGAGCTACCCTTTGACATTCTGGGCAGGATTTGACATATCTTTTTATATCCTCCGTTATCCCTGGCCAGAAGTAATGACAAGCTATACGCTGTCCTGTGGCGCTGATCCCCATGTGACCACTGAAGGGAATCGCATGCCCGAGTTCCATCACTTTATCTCTATATGAAGTGGGAAGAACCAGCTGGTTGTGACCATTTGTTCCAGTTCCGGCCTTCCTGTATAAGAGTTTGTTCTTCATGAAATATTCCCCCTTGCTCGGAGGTGTGTGGCATTTGGGCAATTTTTTAAAACAGGGCTTGAGTGTCCTATCCTCAGCCTGCGCCTTCCTCATCTCCTCTGGATGAGCATTTATAGGTTCACCTTCTTCCTCCTTCTTCTGTGACCTGGTCTGCACTGTCGCCATGATCACAGGTTTCTCGGGATTCCCCAAGAAGACGTATCTACACCCCAATATCAGAGGGTAGATTGGTTCATCTATCACTGCTGCTCTGATTTCTCCCTCCACATAGCGAGTTTTCACCGTTATCCTTGCGATGGGAAGTGTCATGAGTGGTATGTCCTTAGTCGCCCCTTGTATTTCCACTGTTTCTGTGGTATACTGACTTGGGTCCACTAGGCTAGACTTCACAACTGAATCATAATCCAAACCTGTATCATAAAGGCACCTTATGGTGACCCCATTACAAATAACATCCTCACAAACTGGGGGGTGATAAGGTTCCTGTTGTCCATTAGGATTAACCTTTAATCTTCGCGTCCCCCGACTTCATTGCAGCAATGTTTGAAGGTTTCCTTCTACAAAATTCGGTGTTATGGTTATCCTTCTTGCACCATTTACACCATCTTTTTCCTTGGTTCAACGGTTTTCTTTCATTGAACTTTTGGTCATTGAACTGTGGGTTTCTGTCGCGATAGTCATTTCTTGGCCGCTCAAAGTTTGTCCTACCTTTATTTCCCTGCTCTCTATTATCAAATTTATTAAATTGCTGTGGAGCTTTAAAATTGTCTATGTGCTTCTTTTTAGCACCACTTACCTCTGCCTGAGCTGCCTGATACCTCTCAGCAACATTTAAAATTTCCCCCAACTTCTCTGCACCTTGTTCCATGAGAAATTTTCTCATGTCTGGAGCCATGGACTCTCTCAATTGCTCAATCATGATCATTTCTTTAAGATCTTGGGTCTTCCCCAGAGCCGTCCATTTCTCCAAATAGGTTTCTAGTCTAGCAGAGAATTGGTGGTATGTCTCCCCAGACAACAGTTTGGCATTTCTAAATTTCTTACGATAAAATTCACCATTCTTCTCGTACCTTAATAACAAAGCCTGCTTTAACATGTCATAATTGTCTTGGTCTTCCCTGTTCATTTTGGCAAATACTTCATAAGAAGTACCTCTCAATCCCTGTGATAGCTTTAAACTCCACCTCTCTCTCTCTAACCCATATGTAGTAGCTAATAACTCAAAACGTCCTAGGTACCCCTCTATGTCATCGTCTTTTTCAACAAAATGGTCTAAATGAAACCCCATAGCTGAGTTTGAGGCTCCCAGACTGGGCGTAGCATCTGAGGCAAAAGGGCTGGCACCATTTTCAGGAGCCGGGCCTTGTAATTCCAGCTCCCTTAGTCGTAATTCGTGCTCCCTTTGCAACCTTCTATCTTCTGCCTCCCTTTCGGCAGTCAACCTTTTTTCTCTGCCTCCCTTTCGGCCTTTTTATCTTCTGCCTCCCTTTCTGTCGTTTTTCTTCTGCCTCCCTTTGCTGTCGTTTTTCTTCTGCCTCAATCTGCAGCCTCTTAATTTCTCTATCAGCCTCAATTTGTAACCTCTTCTCTTCAGCTACCTTTCTATCTTCCCTTTCAATATATTTATCACATTCAGCCGTTACATATTGAATTAAAATCTGACCATCCATTCCCATCTCCTTTGCGGTCAGCACAGCAGCTGATCGGAATTTGCTAGCTCCGCCATACTTTTCAGACAATATAATAATATACAAGCTAAATCTCTAACCAGTAAATACACTAAGTACTTCTTATGACTATAGTCTAACTAATTCTAACTAACCAGTTAACTAATTAATTATCACTGGCTGTGAAGATTCACCAACTTTTATCTGCAGGGACACTTTTAATTTTAAAGGGAATTTCACAATTTTTTTTCCCCTAATTTTATTTCTCCAACCAGGAGATCCTAATATTACTGTTGGGCTAATTATCCCTGGACAAGACCCCAATGTATGTAGTGGGTTTGATGGTATTGTATGATGGTGATATTACTAAATGTAATGTATGAGGCCAGCTGTGAAGGCTCCTGAGATAAAATGTAGTTGTGAATTGTCAGAAGGCCTTTCTTGCTACCACTACGACCTCACACTCAATTTTTTTTTCTTAATGAATGTAGCTATGTAAAATGTCTAGGGTAATGATATGTAATGTGGTGTGATAGTTATAGATACACCCACAGATATTTAAGCAGACTAATAATATTTAACAAATATTATAATACACTGAACTAACTCAAGAGTGTAAAATTTTTGATAGAATTATATTACATTTATTTGTTCTGGATCAAGTTTTATGTTGACCAGAACTTTTTTTTTTTTTAAAAAAAAGGATTTAAAAATTATGAAAGAAATGCATGGAATGTTACATATTAAATGCAAGAGTGTACATATATAAGTACTAGACTAGTTAGTTTTATTAAAATGTTCTAGTAGTCATCTACTTGGGAGGATAGTTAATGCTTGTGCTGTTGGGGGTGGCCTCATCACACCTGTCTATATTGACTACACAGTGTCCAGTAAATTACAGGAATTTTATGGGGTATTAGTAACTAAAAGGCGTTGGTGAACTTCCAGCAGACCAGAGGCTCACTCAACTTGCATATGTAGCTCTGGTGCTGAAATCTGGTGGTCCCACCTCTCCGTGCTGGCGGGCAATAATAGTGGTCTCTGTCACAACGTACTGCACAGATACACTCGAGTAAAATCACCAACTGAATGGACACCGCCTTGTTGACAACTGAAACTCACAGCTCTGCAATCAAAGTATTGGCTATGTGTCAAAATTCTATTCTCTACCCACGTCTGGACACAACACGGACACAACAACCACATCATACAGACAGGTCAGATCTCTCTGACCAAACAGCACATTTACCATGGTGGTTTTACATCAGATAGGTCCTCCCAGACTATAGATTCTGAAAAATATTTTATTAGTTTCCTTCCCTAAAAGTGGATAGGTAATATGTTTCATTATTCTCAACACTTGATCTGTCTTTCCTAACCCTTGCTGGAGTTTATGTATATTTGTTGTTGGTCCCTAGACCCTGACTTGGGCGGGGGGTCTAGAGCAAATCCCTACTTGTTTGTAAGGCTAGATTATGATATGGCAGTATCAAATCACTCGAACATTAAACAATATTCAAAATATACAAAGAAATAATTTCAATCTTACCAGATTATGAATAAAGAACACAGAAATGCTAGCAAAACTCAGCTGAGCTGCTGGCTATAGTATGGCGTCCCTGAACTTATTTCACTTTCTTTCATTTGGAAATCACCACACTTTAAAATACTGTGTCTATCATCGAACAACTATTGAGGAATGGCCCCACTTGCGCGTCTGAGCGCCGATAAAATGATTGTCTGTGGCCAATCACTGCCTAGGTTTATTTCAAATTCAAATTTCCTACCCTAAAGTCATTTCAGTCATGCTTCAGTCAAGTATGGATGTTTATCTGTTAGTCTGTCCGTCTCTACTTGTTTTTTTTCAAAAACGTACTTGATTTTTGAACCAACCTTTCTCTCCCCTCCAAAATTTTGTCGTTAAAAGTTATATTTAGACACAGCTCCCACCAATGTCCCTTCGCTTCCCTACTAAGTAGATTTGAACACCTGCGTCTCAAGGTCGTGTTTTTTTTGTGCAAATAGCGACACTTTTTATTCCATACAGTCTGTCGCTGATGTGAACAACACTGTCTTTTGTCATTATCTTCAATATTATCTATCCGTCTGTAAAATTAAGAACATATTAGTTCACTGCTCAGAATGGGCCATCCGGCCAGCTAATTTTTATATTCCTAACATTAATATTACGAAAAAGTTACTTTTTAATTTTTGTAATATTCCAAACATCTGCGTTCTGCCGCTGAATTCAAATCAAAGGCTTGGTATCGCAAAAGCGACCAATAAATGACTGTGGCGTAACATATCCAAGGTCCCTTCTGTCGAGTTCCTTACTTTATGTCAACTTGGGAAACGTGACTTTTCTCCGTTTCCCCCCCCAATTGCGTCTCCTTAGCCTTTCTAGTCTCACGCAATCTTTCCAGTCATATTTTTTCCTTTTTATCCGCCGTTCCCCTCCTGTCTAGCAAGTCAATTTTTATGGAGGGTGATGACCCGCGGTCTGGGCGATCATGTACTATCAGCAGCCTACGCATTATGTTTTTATCCTTACATGTTATCTTTGGAGGTATTTTACCGTTGTATCTCTGTCAATTTCACTACAATAACAACAATGCAATATTCAAACATAAATCAAATAGATATACCCAAACTGTCTCTTTAGGCATGTCATACACTTTCCCACTTTTTGCCTTTGCACATATTACATAATAATATAAATATTCTTCTTACCAGAATTCAATGAAATAAGCACAGGTGCGATGGATGGCACAAATTCAGCTTTGCTGCTGGCTAGACTATGACAAATACTTTTCAGTTTTAGTTACAATTAAAAGTCAAACTTCTAGGATCACATCGACCTGCTTCAGAGACAGCTTTCTACAAAATGGCAAAAACCTAACTAAGTTTTCCATAATATAAAATGCGTTGGCCAATCAGATCGGAAGACTAAGCTTTTCAATTTGAATTTTGAAAATAAAAGCAAAAACAGACTTGATTTTTGGACATAACAAGTTTTCTCTTCATTCATTCTTAGATTTCCCCTGCTAAAATATATTTATTGTCAAGCCATCCCATAATTTCTCTCTCCTTGTCTACCCCTCCTCCAATAGAATACATGTACCCTTTTCCTGCCTTTTCAAGGACGCGTTAAAAAAAAGTCAACGTTAGTGAAAGTCAAGACGAGCATGTGTTGGTCTGTCTGTCATAACCAATACAGTCTTTTGTCAATAACTTTCTTATCTACTGGGGAATTTTGTATTTTTAAACATATTATTTATCAGGAGAAGATAAGCTCTTAAACTAGCTAACTTTTATGATCCTAAACCTATTAATAAAGAATTTCATAAATTTCCATAGTAGTTTCAATTTCCATTATTGCCTAAACACGCCATCTCTTTCCCAATTCGCGCGTAGTTCAAACTGAAGTAACAACAAGTTGGTATCGTCACAAATGTACTAATTTGCAGACAGAGCAACGCGTGTGTGTTTATATTAGTCTCTCTGCATGCCCATAGAACGAACAAATATTTCCACTGTGTGCCTATAGTTAGAAGAAGTATTGGACTTTGCGGGGTATTTTTTTTCAATTCTACAAAGCTTGCGACAACGTTTTCGAACACAGGCTAACTGTATCGTCTCGCACTGTCGTCCTGAGTAGCTAGTTCAGGAATCTAACGCTTGACAATTTGTGGCATGCGTTCGCTCTCTCTCTCACTCCCATGCGCTCGTTTATGCATTCCCTGTTTTATTCTTACTATCTTTCTTGGAACAACTAAGCTTGTTGTTTTTCAAAATTTTTACCGCTAACCCTTGACGGGCGAGTTATAAAGTCCAATACCACTGGCGCGGCAATAAGGTTTTCACACTACGTTCTTATCTCAATGCGATGACTGGCGCGGGGAAAGAAGATGCGTTACAACTTTACAATTTCTATTTCTACTCATATTATTTTAACTTTTATACTTATAATTAATAATTTTATCGCTGTATCAATGTACTTTATCACAGGTGTTAAGAGTAGACAGACCTAGGGAAATGCAAAATATAGTCAAACAATATTTAACACGAACAAATGTTAATATATAGTGGCTGGGAAGGGGAAGGTCTGATTCTGTTATTACAATGCTTATGACTTTTAACAGATGAAAGTCAATTATCTATCTGTTAAAGTCAGTTATATACTCGTAACTGGAACCGCCAGGCCTTTACACCCCTTCACTTTAATATTATTCTTGTTCAGAGTTTGTTTGTTTGTTGGTTGGTTGGTTGGTTGGTTGGTTTGTTGGTTGGTTTTTTATTTTATTTATTTAATGTATAAGCACAACTGTGATTGTCACTATTTACAATGATTTGACAAATGTGGTGCCACTTTCTCATATCGGCAGTTTTTCATATTATTTGGAATTGAAAACAATACCTTCAAAATATCCTAATTATAACCCATCAGAGGTTGAACGGGATATTTTTCTTTATTAATAATTTTAAAGAAAAACAAAACACTCCAATTTAAAAATAAAAATGTTTAAATATATAATGTTACCTTAACTGACCCACTTAAAGTTAAAATTAATAAACATAAAGTTAACCTGGAAGAAAGACGACCCAAGATCGACTGGATGGGTTCGGTAACGTTATCAGCTGAACAGGCTGGTGTCAAGGGCGCGAATCAAACCAAAATGATATAGTAAGTCGCAGCTGTTTAATTCGGAACAGCCCCGTGTAATTCTCCCGGGTCTCTGATTACACAATAAGAAAGAAAAGGGGGTCGTCTACATACGATGCCATGGAAATTTTGCCATTTTTAACCCCCCCCCCATTTTGTTGCATATCTTTACAAAAACCCAGTCCGCCCTTGTATGTGACACCGTCACAAATCTTTTTCCCACCCCATCCCTTTTCTTCCCCAATGTTTTTTGTAATACTGTACTGAAAAGAAAGAATGTTATCTGCCACGGATTGCCTCCCCTTAGCTCTGCAGTAGTGGTCCACCAGTGGCCACAACTCAAGAGTATCTAATATGGCATTTCACAGGTGTCTACCTTCGCACAAGATTACTCTTGGCAGAGTTGTTGATAGAAGGGTAATGACGCTTCTATCTCAAGGAAATTTCACGATGTTTTCAGAAGTCAAGAACAATGCTGCACAGGGCAGAGCACTATTAACATATCTGATCCGTCGTCTTTTGTAAAGAATTAAGCAATAGTTTTAGCCCGTTCAATGCCCCAGCTGGTGTAAATCCAGCGAAATTCCTTTTAAGTATTAGCTCTATAGATGTAAATATATGTTTAGCTGCATTTATATTAAAGAGTCTTGCTCATACGTTTGCTTTCATGCCTATAATAACTGAATAAACAATGATTGTTTTGTTTTAAAGTAACATGTAACAAATGTAATAATCAATTAGTTTTAACAGGTTAAAAGAGCGATGGAATGATGGTGAATTTTAGGTGTAATTAAAATTGTCTTCACTGAGACTTAGGTTCAGGATTTTAAAAACACAATTGTCCTTTTGCCGTTTCCTTAATAAACTTAGCTGGTCTAAGTGAGTCCTGCAGCCGTGGTTTCGTCAATTCTTTTGTGATGAGGGCACTTCTTCACACAACTTGTCCAATTTAGGCGGTTAGTGCTGATTCCCTGCTTTTAACTCACAACTAACGACGTCAAAACTTTAGTCTTGCAGCTTCGTTCCACGAACAGTCTGATAGCTTCGGTCCACGAACTTTAGACAAAATAAAAAGAACAAATGCCTCTACTAAGTGCATTTGGTTGGAAGAGTAACAGGCGCATTGTCTCGCTGACCACCCACCGATGTTAGCCTATCTGAATAATTAAATTCTTGAGTATATACAGCGTAACTCAGGGAAGATGATTAGAAATCACCAATATTCTTCTGAGTATTAAACTGGGAAAATATGCGCTTGGACAGCGATGGGGCAATGGCTTGTCTGAATTACAATAACATAGGTACATATATCTCACAAAATGATACTATACACTTGATGCACAGGTGATGTAATCATCACTCATCACTGCTCCAGTCGGAGTCTGGGGTCGCTGTTGCTTTCGCATTTCTGAGCGAATTAGCATAAAACAAACACCAGCGCTTGCTGTAGTGGTTTATGAATATACTATTTTCATTTGTTGAGGTTGCCAGCCTCATCTATAACCACTTAGCAAGGAAAACATGTCAAATTCACATTTGTAAAATAAATTTTTACACTTACCCCAAAGTAACTGTTGGGAACACAATCTCCTGGCACAGTTTAGAATGGACACAGTAACTTAGGTTAGATGCTTTCGAATCACTTGGTCTGAGGAATTTTAGTATTCCTCTTACGACGGGTGATCTGATTCCTTGGGTCTCCAGTCTTTGTATTTAAAAATGCGGATTAACTTTTCAGTTTCAAAGTTGCCAAAATACTCTGTCCTTGTCTTTTCAGTTTCCAGTCTTTCTATTTAAAATGCGTGTTTACTTTTAAGTTTCATAGTTGCCCAAATACTTCGATATGTCACATATAATTTTGGATTTCTTAGTCCGATCCTTTTCTCTCTGGCTCTGGTGAATTGCTAGCTTGACGTGGCGATGCAGTCTGATTTGTGACTCCGATTTCGCTAGATTATATTTCCATTTCTCAGTTCAAATCCCAGATTGTGCTTCCGACGAATTTTCCAACGAGCGTCAACGTCTATTCCGGCTCTCAAATTAAGCCAACTGTAAGCTCTTTAGAACTAATATTTCCTGTCTAGATGCTTTCCCACAATATTGTCCCCCCAGACAGATTTTCGGTAATATTGGTACAAAGATGGGCCAGCGGAAGCGATTACGTATATCACCTGTGTTTTTGTGCATCCGCCAGACGGATGTCTCAGACAGACAATATGGCTTTCTTTCCATCGATCGTGCGCGACCATCTTGTGTCAATAAAGATCGACTCTAGCAAATGTGGCTAGGCGACTTACGTGATAAACGTATTACCCGCTGACCGGTCTAATTAGCCTGGTATTATTAAGATTTACCTGGCGAAGAGTAAACAAGTCTGGGAGTGGTAAGAGCAAAAATTATGTAGGTGCAGGAAATATGTCAAATAATAGGACGATGAATGCGTAAAATGAATAAATAAAGTGATAATGTAGGAAATAACGAACGTGATGTAAAAGGACATACACAAATATCGTTACATTATAAATGTAAGTAAATTGCTTAACTAGTGCAGACAAAATAACACTCGATTCTCATTCACTGAGAGGATAACCGATACGAACAAGCTAGCTTGTTGCTGCTCCACCTCCAAGTGGTGGTCCTGGAAACAGGCTGCATCACTGCACTCTGGCTGAGAGAGTAGGGATCGAAGAGGGAAGGCTAACCCGGTCCCAAAAAATGCCGTGCGGAAGTCGGATGTGTTGGCCGAAAGGTGCAAATATCGCAGCTTCGCTGTAAACGGACACAACGCAACCAACGTCCTTTTCAGGACGACCGAGGAATAAGAAGAATTCATTGAGAGGATAACTTGGTTTGGGTTTTTAAGGACCATCTTCATTGCACACGGACAAATCTAACAGTGCCCCAAAACTTTTCGCCCTTAGATCACACATGGAGGATCTCAGCATAGTGCACGAACTCCGTAGCACCGGCAAGAATCCCAATATGTATATACAGGAATCATACATAAATAAATCTATAAATATTTTTGTGGTGTGTAGGTTTCCTAATTTTGTACATTTTGCCAGGGCACCGGCCGTATGGCCTCCTCTTTACGATTTCCAGCTATCGAGGGATTTTTAACATGCGCAATCAAATATATTCCATGTACTGGGAACCGAAACCAGTACGAACTTGACTACGCGAAAAGAAAGTGACATGTTTAAGGTGACTGGTGTAGGGTCTATTCTCAATAAATCCTTTCCATTACGACCTCTGGCATTTTCTTTAAATTCCAGAAGGTTCAAGAAAAATGCCCCAAAATTACGAACTTATATGGAACAGAAATCTACATGCAATGAATACCTGGCCACATTGACACCACATTGAATGAGGCAACTTATAAACTAGCAAAGAAGGGAGCACAAATTCCACAAATTGACCAACCACTGAGTATGCTAACAACAAAACAAATAATAAATATCAACTGTAAAATAGATTGGCTGATCACGTCGGCACAGCTTAAACATGACGAAGACTCTCATACACCTAACATCCCAGAATAAAGAAGATGCTATCAACCATATTGAACGAACATTTCAAACCAAAATCTTCAGATTGAGAACACGTCACTCCACACTAAATGACCACAGAAATGGAATATACTCACAAAATATACCAAAATTTTAACACTGTCCAAACCCGTTAGAGACAGTAGAACACCATTTACTACTGTGCCATGCACTCTAGGCAGTGAGATAACTCCTCCTACCACACAACCCATCCATAGACAATACACTTTACGGCAGCCCAAAACAGCTTATACAAACTGCTTAATACCACATAATGGTATCAAGGTCACCAACAGATGACGCACAGTGACAGTGAATCAAAGTCAAGTATTTAAATTGATCTTAATTATCATGTAATTTTATGTATAATTCACAGCTGTGTCTGCCATTTGAGAATGTAAATTTCCGCCACAGGAATTCCAGGAAATGATTATAGATCACCTTTCTTACAGCGAGTCTACCGAGCTGCAAATGGGTACATGACTCTGTTCTTGAGCTAGAGAAGGCAAAGACAGCGAGGAACTGATCACCCAATCTCGTAAAGCTGGACACAATATAGTAAAATATCTAACACTTTGCTTCCTTACGGCAGTATCTGCTACAGGTCAGCCTTAACCTTTAACAGTAGAAACCACAGGAACATATGAATGCTGTGGTGCAGGCTTATTGTAAAGGGACCAGATGCAGTTGTGGCTACTGTCGTGAAACGACTCTCCCCGACTTTTTCTTCTGTCTATTATTTTTTTTATCCCTCTACAAATTTCTCCTATCATTTGACAAGAAACCAAAAGTCTCTCTCTCTCTCGCTAGTCTTAGATTTCACTATTCGCTAGCGGATTCACATGGCTATGGTAATAAATTATTCCTTAGCCAGCGAAAGTCGAAGGTGAAAAAACACGAAGGTGAAAAACACAGTGCTACGTCCGGAAGTTGACCTAAAAATACAGCAGGAATTTTGGGAGGGAATTTTTAGCATTAGAACGCTAACCATCATTCGAAGGAGAGGGAATCTATGGGCCCTAGAATTGGGCATTACTGTTGCAATAATATTCCTAGTGAATTCAGTTGAGCGAATCCACCCAGGTTGCGGTTACACAGTACTAAACCCAGGTTGCGGTTACACAGTACTAAACCAGGTTGCGGTTACCAGATACCTAAACCAGGTCCAGGGTACGAGTCCATGGTACCAAAGCTTACCCTTACCCACCATACCCTATCAAATAGGTTATCATACCCAACCATATCCTATCACCCAGTAACCATACCACACATCCCATAAACAGAAGAGGCATTCAGCAGAGGTGACTTACCCCATCCTTATCTGTGATGTGCACTGAGTCCAGGGAAGCAAACTCTGACACCCTCTGAACCCATTAACTGTTATGAGACCAACCTGCTGGGGCAGACCAAACCAAGAGAGTCCGAACCAAAATCATCTCCGCAGCTACTACAGTCCTTGAGGAGATGAGTATTAACACCTACCAGCAACACTACCATAGAAAAGATCTCTGGTCCAAGTGATGACCAAACTAGTTGTTTTTTTTTTTAAACAGTAGAGCTAAACTCTTTTTTTCATATTTATATGTATAATAAGAAATGTAAGATTCTATACCCTTTTATCCAACTTTACATAACAGAGTCTGTTGTTATTTTTCTTGTTAACTTTATTTGGGTTGTATTTTGTTTTAAATATAATCTACACCCTGGGGGCTCAGCCATAATTCAATTAACTTCTATTGGATCGGGATATTTTAAATGTGGCTGGACACCAAATCTCTTTCTCAACCTTATGTGCTTTACGCAGTCCTTTTGTAGGATTCCTGAGGAAGAATTTATCGTCCAGAAAATATCCTGTTTAGGTACCAGAATTCTCTTTTAAGTAAATTTCTAGTTGTGGCGAGAGGTTTTATTTGGCTCTTGGATCAGTATAGTACTGACAATTACAGAAATAGAATTTCTGCAGAAAATGGTGAAGTCCCAGTGTCTGAGAGGACTACTGGTATCACAAATTAGTTACGGCTGTGAATGTTCTGATCTCGAAACAATAGTAGAGAGGAGACCGACATAAAGTGCCACCTCCGCTGTGTAACTAACTGTGATATTAAACAAAAAAACAAGGAAACAGATTTTACTTAACAAAGATAAAATTGACAAGTCTTCAAATACAATTTCCTTATTATTTATTTAGTATATACACTATCTACTCTTGTGCTGAAGGGTGAATGTTGAAAAATGGAAGGTAATGGATTTGTAAGTTTACATATGATTTACAAATGTTTATTTTTATAAAAAAATATATAAATATTTTACAAGTTTTCCAATTATAGGAACAAAAACTTATATCAGCTGTGCTGTTATTTACTTATAGTACATTGTCACGAAATGGATTTTGGACTAGAGACTGTCTACCTATAGTGACAAGACACTAGTGAGAAGGAAGACTGAAAAGATAGATTCAGATAGAAATATAGTGCAAAAATGTGAAAGTTGAGACCATTGGCTCCGAGGTTGAGAACCGAGGTTGATTCTTTCCTCGCCACTTCGGATGTTTAAATTGCTATGGCCTCGAACCACCTCTAACTACCCTATGGGGATAAGGTTCAATTAAGATTCACAAACACCAAGGTACAGACAACATATAGCTACTGTACTAAAGGAAATGACTGATGCCAGCTACAATTTATACAAGTTTATTATACACCTATACACAAACTCATATACATGTCAAAATACATGAAGTGCGAGGATGCACACCTGAAACAAAATCAAGCACAGTTAAAAATGCATCAACCCCAACCCTTCTCCCACAATTGCAACCTGTATGGAGAAAGAAGGTAAGGTTAACTGAAATGAACTACACTGCACTTGATGTCGCCTACACTCCAAACTAGCTGTTCTAAATTCTAACTCTAACTCTAAGTCCACTGATAGCTGGAACGACTGCGAAGTGACTACACAATCTCTGCACAGACTTCGGTTCTACACAGCCTATCCTGGAATCTCCTGAACACAACTAACTGCACCTCTAAACTTCAGCAGCTGTCCTCTGCTATGATTCACCAAAACTAACAGTTCTGCCTATCTGTGCTGACTTCAGTAGAGAGAATGTTTACCCTCTCTCTCTCCACTAACTCTGGAATTGATGACTGAGGTTTAACAGAACCCCACTGGATTCTGGACTGGAACTGTAGCTGACTTCTACCACTCTGAAATTACCTGCCCGAGTACCTATAACTGGGCCGTCGGCTTTATTATGGCCGTGAAGAAACGAACACAAAATTACCACAACGCGGCAGCCTGCCAAATCTGCGTGTGTAACGAGCGTCAGAGCTCAGGATTTATCCACAAAAATCCTATTCGCTGGAAAATGTCTTCCCCTGGCTGGGAAAACGTATTTTCTTCCTCTCCTTCCACTACTGGCAACTAACGTAAAACCCTTGCGGTTCTGCGAATGCCCCAACTTTGCCGTGGGAGAAATTTTGTGGTCTCAAAATTCCGCTCTCATTCCCACAAAAAGCCGGCACCTGCTGTTTAGACAAAAGCAAAAACAACAGCTAAACAAAACGTTAATACTCTATTACAAATAACAATTAACTTCCTGACAAACCCTTAAGTCTTTAACACGTAAGTCTCCCCCGTCTATAATCAATACAGCTCCCCTACTCTCTCCCGTTATGCACCACCATACAAAATCATGCAAACAAAGTCCGCTCCCCCACTGAGCTCCCTTCTCTACCTGAGCCCACAAGGTAAACATTGGCTAACCCAGATCGCTTGTTCTGCCTGACTAACTCTGAGCAACAACAATATTTTCAATGGCCCGTCTGGGCAGACGTACTGTGGCCTACTTCTTACGCTGACACTAATGCCGTAATGTTTAACACAACTAAAACTAGCCTTCTCTAGGAATTCCTAAAATTCCCGTCAATAATAGTAATCACATTCAAAATGTAATACAAAATAATTCCCTTTAAAATTACTTCTCCCATCTTCTGAATTCACAGAACAATAATGCACAATCAATAACATATAATCCTGTTTACGCTAGCATCTACCTGCCGTCAAAAGTTATACATAACCCCCGATTATCAAATTGAAAACCCCATAGTTCAGCCACGTGGTGCCGCAGTTTTTCAACCACGCGCTCCTGCATACATTCATTACTGATAGCACACACGTGCTCCAATTAATAGCTCTATCACTTCCGTCCACAGATATATGCGTAACTATATAAATAGCGAGCATCAATACTCTCACTAAAATCACAAATGAAAATACACATTACACACGCTCCCGACTATACTGTAAATACATATGATTCGCAGATGCGGGTTTCTCTGCAGACCTGACTTTTGCAATAATACAAAGGCCGAAACCTCGCAGCTTTCAAATCAGCTTAAATACCGCTATTCCTGAAATAAGGAATTAAATGGACCTAGTTTCTCATGTCTATCACTCAGATCGAATTGATGGCTCTGGAGTTAAGAATTAAATTAAACTAAAACTGCCCAAAGAAACTTAAATGATCGGCTAGGACTAGAAAAATTAAATAAAGTCCTCACGCAAAAATTCATGCTTACCAAATCTCGAATGTCCAACTGAAGGCAATCGACAATATGCTTCTGGCACCCGGCTTTGGCAATTTTTCATTAAAAGAGAAAGAGGCTATGAAATATAGGCCTTTTATAATCAAGACCCCCACGCGCCGACTTCATGACGTCATATGCGCGGCGTGGTTCTAAAGCCAATCGGAGCTCTGCATTTCAACTGCAGTTATCTCTCAGCCAATCAGAACCTTAGATCTTTCTGATGTAACGTGCATGGGTTTTAGACAAAGAAACGAGATTAAGCCTAGCCCTATACTGCGGAAATGAAGCAAAAATGGCCGCAAATAATTTAACTCCCGAAAAATGCGTATATGGCCACGCAATATCTTTAAAAAAAAAGGACACTGGTGCAAATCCTGATCTAGCATCTATAATCTTTCTTCTAGAAAAATACTGTCTAATTCCCTACACCCCCATTCTAAACACATAGATCAAACTCCATCGTGATCTCATCTTGAAAAAAAACGTAAATAATAGAAGGAGAAGAAACATGGAGAAGGATTTTTTCTGTAATCCCTCCAAAAATAGTGAACAAAATGCAAGGAGAAAAAGACATGGGCCATTTGAAAGACAGAATCTCAGTACTTTCGTCACATCACTCCCACCCTCAAAGATTGAGCAACGATCTCCTTACTGAAATCTCTGTGTTTCACATTGGCCCTTATTCCTGTCTACAAGGCTGTCTGTCCTTACCCCTCCTATTCAGTGTTCTTCGACCTTCCTCTTTTGCGTTTCCTCCTTCCTCCTCTCCTAGAATGAGCTCCTATGCTCCGTTGGGAGAGTTGATCTCTCTTCGGACCTGTGCCGTCTAATGGCGGGTCTGAACTTTCCCTTGCTATGACCGTCAAAAGGCTGTTCTGGTCAGCTGATGTGACCGGCGGGCGCTGTGGCGACCTGGCGATGGCGACTTCCTCGCTGCGCGTCAGCGGGTTTGTGACTGCTGGTACCGTGCGAGAACGATGCAACGTCTCGGGTTCCTCTGGTGTAGAGCCTCCGATTTCTTGCTGGGTGTCTATTGGATCACGATCGACCTCAATAGCTTCTACCTTTGAAGAAAGGTAGGTAAGATCTGCCCCTGGCAGTGGTTCTGGACTCGCTCTTCCCCTACCAATCTGAAGCGGGACAGAGCTCTCCAAAATAGCTCCTTGCAAATGCGTAAGGTCGCTTTTCTCACTCTTTTCTGGCCTGAAAAGTTGGTGAGATGAAAATGTAGACCACGGGAGCTCTCCGTCTAACACCCTGGTTCTACCTTCAACCTTGCCCTCCCCTGTGAGAGTTACTGGCGTCAGTTGGAATGTGTCCTGCAGTGACACTTGACGGTTTAAGATCCCGTTAGATCGCGGAGAATCTGAGTTAAAGCTCTCAGTGACTGGTTCCAATGTTCCGTGAAACGAATTGGAAAAGATAGCCAATTTTTCAGGCTGCTCGTTACAAGAGTCGTTTCCTGTAAACGAGATACGAGAGTTGTGGGGCCCATCTCCGTCTATAGGCAAACGGATACTCAGATCACTGTCCTCCTCCGTTTGAGTAAAGTGCTGGTCGGATGGGGCTCCAGGGCTGGTTGGAACTATATGCTCGCTCAGACCGCTATCTTGTGCCCTATGAAGATGGCGCTGGTCGTTGACATATGTAATACCGCTCTTGTCAGTATGTCCCTCACTTGAAGGAGCTAATACCATCGGGGGCCTAATTCCCGACAACAAAGAGGGTACTTCCTGAATCAGAGGCGTCGTCACCACTGTTTGGCCTGTTGGCTGAACAGGGCTGGCGGGCGAATTTGCCTCTGCAAATAACATATCACTGTTGTCAGAGGCGTTGCACCTCTCCTTGGCACGACAGCTATGTTTGAGCTCGCTCGGGGCTCTGTGAATTAGGGGTTCTCCTTTTTCACTTATCTGGCCTGCAGTAGGCCCCCTTGCATCAGCAAGGATCGGTGTGGTCGGGTTCCCCAAAACTAAATATGGGTTGCCGAGAATGAAGTCATAGGCTGGCTGAGCCATCACAGCTGCCTTGATCGTGCCAGACACAAACTTACATTTCACTTCAATGTTGGCGACCGGAAAGCACTGTGAGGTCCCTTTCCTTAAAATTCCACCAATATTCACTTTTTCATTGGTCATCTGCCAGGGCTTCACCAGATGTCGGGCGACTATGCTGGGGTAGGTAAGCCCACTGTCAAATAAGCAGGTTGTCTCAGTCCCGTTCACTTCTGCTGGCCCGCTGTTGGAAAACAACTTCTCTGACTGGAAGGGTTTCCACTTCTTCCCTTGTTTCACCCTCACAGGCCTTAAACAAGCCACCTGATGAGCGGGTTGTTTGTTTGGGCACCGTGTTGTCCAATGAGAAGTAGTCCGACAGAACCTACAATATCTCTCATTATCTCCCCGGTTCCTGACGGGTTCATGAGAAGTCGGCCCCTGTGTTCTGTTAGGCGGCTGGGAGCGCATGTTATGACTGGGAGGGGGCTCCTTTCGAGACGGCCCTTGCTGTTGGTGAGCTGAAGAGGAAGGCGAATGCGATGAAGATGCTCCTTTGTCCGGGGCTGGCAGGTCAGGGTGTTTTCTTTTCTGGCCCAGTACTTCGGCCTGTGCCGACTGGAACCTTTCAGCAAAAAGAATAATCTGGTCCAGTTGCTGGGCGCCCTGCTCCGCCAGGTACTTCCTTAAGTCCGGAGACATGTTGGCCTTTATCTGTTCGCACATGATGAGCTCTTCGAGTCCTTCAAACGATTTAGCCAAACCCGACAACTCTCTCCAGCGAGTGAGGTAATTCCTCAGCCTCTCTGCGAACTGGGGAAAACTTTCTCCTTTCTCCAGTCGACTTTCCCTAAACATCGTTTGGCACTTCCGGGGAGTCCATTGGAATCGCTGTAACAGGGCGTTCCGCAGTGCCTCAAAGTTATTCTGGTCATCCACTAGCATCTTGCTATAGACCTCATACCCATGTCCTCTTAGAGATTGAGATAATTTGAGACACCAAAGACTATCATCCAGCCCGTATGCCTTTGCCATCCGTTCAAATTTTTCTAAAAATACCTCAATTTTCTCATTGCCGTTAGGAAAAGGATCCATCGGAAAATTCATGGCTGCCATCCGGGGCCCTCCGTTTCCTGAGGTGTCTGTCGCCCCTGCTCCGGGAGAATCTCCGTTAGCCGAACTGCCTTCCGAAGATCGGTACTGCAGTTCCAGAGAACGCATGGCAAGTTCATGCTGTCTCTCTGCTGCCTTCTCCCTCTCCTGTGCTTCCAATTTCCGAAGTTCCATCTCAGCCTGCCTCTCCTCTTTCTCCGCTTCCCTTTTCTCTCTCTCCGTCTGCCGGTCCTGTTCCCTCATAATGTAAGCCCTAGTCTCGGCCTCATCCATTCCCATGCTTTTAGCTGCGTCCTTCCATGCAGTAAGTAGCTTGACCAATTCAGCCATCTTACCGGACAAATCAGCAGTACTCACAACGAGGGGAAATGACAAAAAAGGAACAAGAAAAATTTACTGTTACCTACTAGGAATATGCTGTCGCAAAAACCCGCACTCAGACTAGCACCAAGTCTGACTAATAACTACCTGAAAAAAATTCAAGTTATCCAGCTACCCAAAACCCGAATTTACTTTCCTGTTTAAGAAAAAAAATTCAATTAGCCATCAATTACTTCTAAGTCATAAACAACCTTACTACAACTAACATCTAAACTGACTACAACCTGTGGAAAAAAAACTTATAGCTGGATCAGTCTTAATATAGCTCAAGTCTAGGGGATTTTTTAGAAATCTATTTCCAGAACTTTCTTCAGAGACAATTTAAGAATCTAGAATTGATCCCAACAAAGATGATCCCAAGGACGACGCCACCCACTTTGTCAAGATCACAGAATTGAACGTAACAAAGATGATGATCCCGGACGAGCCCCCACTTTGTCACGAAATGGATTTTGGACTAGAGACTGTCTACCTATAGTGACAAGACACTAGTGAGAAGGAAGACTGAAAAGATAGATTCAGATAGAAATATAGTGCAAAAATGTGAAAGTTGAGACCATTGGCTCCGAGGTTGAGAACCGAGGTTGATTCTTTCCTCGCCACTTCGGACGTTTAAATTGCTATGGCCTCGAACCACCTCTAACTACCCTATGGGGATAAGGTTCAATTAAGATTCACAAACACCAAGGTACAGACAACATATAGCTACTGTACTAAAGGAAATGACTGATGCCAGCTACAATTTATACAAGTTTATTATACACCTATACACAAACTCATATACATGTCAAAATACATGAAGTGCGAGGATGCACACCTGAAACAAAATCAAGCACAGTTAAAAATGCATCAACCCCAACCCTTCTCCCACAATTGCAACCTGTATGGAGAAAGAAGGTAAGGTTAACTGAAATGAACTACACTGCACTTGATGTCGCCTACACTCCAAACTAGCTGTTCTAAATTCTAACTCTAACTCTAAGTCCACTGATAGCTGGAACGACTGCGAAGTGACTACACAATCTCTGCACAGACTTCGGTTCTACACAGCCTATCCTGGAATCTCCTGAACACAACTAACTGCACCTCTAAACTTCAGCAGCTGTCCTCTGCTATGATTCACCAAAACTAACAGTTCTGCCTATCTGTGCTGACTTCAGTAGAGAGAATGTTTACCCTCTCTCTCTCCACTAACTCTGGAATTGATGACTGAGGTTTAACAGAACCCCACTGGATTCTGGACTGGAACTGTAGCTGACTTCTACCACTCTGAAATTACCTGCCCGAGTACCTATAACTGGGCCGTCGGCTTTATTATGGCCGTGAAGAGGCGGACACATAAAATTACCACAACGCGGCAGCCTGCCAAATCTGCGTGTGTAACGAGCGTCAGAGCTCAGGATTTATCCACAAAAATCCTATTCGCTGGAAAATGTCTTCCCCTGGCTGGGAAAACGTATTTTCTTCCTCTCCTTCCACTACTGGCAACTAACGTAAAACCCTTGCGGTTCTGCGAATGCCCCAACTTTGCCGTGGGAGAAATTTTGTGGTCTCAAAATTCCGCTCTCATTCCCACAAAAAGCCGGCACCTGCTGTTTAGACAAAAGCAAAAACAACAGCTAAACAAAACGTTAATACTCTATTACAAATAACAATTAACTTCCTGACAAACCCTTAAGTCTTTAACACGTAAGTCTCCCCCGTCTATAATCAATACAGCTCCCCTACTCTCTCCCGTTATGCACCACCATACAAAATCATGCAAACAAAGTCCGCTCCCCCACTGAGCTCCCTTCTCTACCTGAGCCCACAAGGTAAACATTGGCTAACCCAGATCGCTTGTTCTGCCTGACTAACTCTGAGCAACAACAATATTTTCAATGGCCCGTCTGGGCAGACGTACTGTGGCCTACTTCTTACGCTGACACTAATGCCGTAATGTTTAACACAACTAAAACTAGCCTTCTCTAGGAATTCCTAAAATTCCCGTCAATAATAGTAATCACATTCAAAATGTAATACAAAATAATTCCCTTTAAAATTACTTCTCCCATCTTCTGAATTCACAGAACAATAATGCACAATCAATAACATATAATCCTGTTTACGCTAGCATCTACCTGCCGTCAAAAGTTATACATAACCCCCGATTATCAAATTGAAAACCCCATAGTTCAGCCACGTGGTGCCGCAGTTTTTCAACCACGCGCTCCTGCATACATTCATTACTGATAGCACACACGTGCTCCAATTAATACCTCTATCACTTCCGTCCACAGATATATGCGTAACTATATAAATAGCGAGCATCAATACTCTCACTAAAATCACAAATGAAAATACACATTACACACGCTCCCGACTATACTGTAAATACATATGATTCGCAGATGCGGGTTTCTCTGCAGACCTGTTTTTGAAATAGATCCAAGCATGGCCGAAACCTCGCAACTTTCAAATCATCTTAAATACCGCTATTCCTGAAATAAGGAATTAAATGGACCTAGTTTCTCATGTCTATCACTCAGATCGAATTGATGGCTCTGGAGTTAAGAATTAAATTAAACTAAACTGCCCAAAGAAACTTAAATGATCGGCTAGGACTAGAAAAATTAAATAAAGTCCTCACGCAAAAATTCATGCTTACCAAATCTCGAATGTCCAACTGAAGGCAATCGACAATATGCTTCTGGCACCCGGCTTTGGCAATTTTTCATTAAAAGAGAAAGAGGCTATGAAATATAGGCCTTTTATAATCAAGACCCCCACGCGCCGACTTCATGACGTCATATGCGCGGCGTGGTTCTAAAGCCAATCGGAGCTCTGCATTTCAACTGCAGTTATCTCTCAGCCAATCAGAACCTTAGATCTTTCTGATGTAACGTGCATGGGTTTTAGACAAAGAAACGAGATTAAGCCTAGCCCTATACTGCGGAAATGAAGCAAAAATGGCCGCAAATAATTTAACTCCCGAAAAATGCGTATATGGCCACGCAATATCTTTAAAAAAAAGGGACACTGGTGCAAATCCTGATCTAGCATCTATAATCTTTCTTCTAGAAAAATACTGTCTAATTCCCTACACCCCCATTCTAAACACATAGATCAAACTCCATCGTGATCTCATCTTGAAAAAAACGTAAATAATAGAAGGAGAAGAAACATGGAGAAGGATTTTTCTGTAATCCCTCCAAAAATAGTGAACAAAATGCAAGGAGAAAAAGACATGGGCCATTTGAAAGACAGAATCTCAGTACTTTCGTCACATACATGGATCAGCTGTGCTGTTAATTAAGGATATAACACTTCTCAGCTATGCTATTAATTTTGTCTCTTGCTATGTTAAATCACTTTCTCATCACTGACAGTTTCTATGCTCACAATGCCGACAGAAATGGTACTAATGTGTACTCATCTCTCTTAAGTCTGTTCTTCTTTGTTTGGTTCACACCACCGGCAGAGTATCGTTCCTTTAGCCCACCCAAGACTGAGGGGGACCAAAGATGTAGAGTCTGGTCAACCTCTATGCTCCTGCGGAGTACCAGGCAGCGGGATTGACTCGAACATACGACCTCAGGTTTTTAGGACACAATTAAACCTGTAACAAAGCAAAAATAGGGGCTAATTTCTGTCCTCAAGGCCCACCTATTTCTAGTGTGAGTGAAATGAGCGTGTCTCCGATGTATGCATGTGGGATGAATGACAACATGGCTCAGTATGATTTAGCAATAGCGAGACAAGACAGGTGTCTACTTGCAAAACATTCTTTCTGATAAACTAATACATGGATACATTCAATAATATAGATTCAATACATGAATACATTTAATACATGAATACATCCCATAATATAAATCAATACATGAATAAATCCAATAATATGTACACCTAGGTGTGATACAACAATGTCCTTCCCCCTATACTATACCACGCCCTCTCTGACAAGTGCTATACTAGCTGGTAACATATATCCTAACAATATTGTTATGTTCTTATGATAGGAGTATATGCGACGAGGACTGTTTGGTGATATATCAGGTTGGAGTTATAGGAGACAATAGATTGGAGTTAGATGTGACAATAGATTGAGTCCTGACAAGGACTGTTTTGGTTATATTGGAGTTGGTCTTATCTGAGACAATAGATTGAGTTAGATGCGACAATAGATTGAGTCCTGACAAGGACTGTTTTGGTTATATTGCAGTTGGTCTTATCTGAGACAATAGATTGAGTTATAGGAGACAATAGACTGAGTCCTAACAAGGACTGTTTTGGTTATATTTGCAGTTGGTTTTATCTGAGACAATAGACTGAAGTTATAGACTGACAATAGATTGAAGTATAGGAGACAATAGGTTGAAGTATGAGTCCTATTAGTCTTCGTCTATTCAATCATAATAGGAAATACAATCATTATACTTAATTTCCCCCAAGATACAATCAGTAACCTGATAGGTAGTATAAATGACACACAACAAATACCAACGGTTATCGTAAAAATATTTACCCTCCTAAGATTTTAAACTGGCCAGGTTTTGACGCGACTTAGTGAAGTAGGTTGCAGGTCGATGCCCTCAGGTAAGTTACCATAAATCAAGGTGACAGCTTCTCCCTCTTCAGTCTGTATCTCTGGCGTCAAGTTCGGGGTTGCGTGGTTAGCATAAAATCCGCCCGATTATATAGTCAAGTAACTACTTGAGGAAAGCTTTCGGTTGGTTCCTGGCGGAGCAAGTTGATTGGTTTCCTCCGGTTTTGTACCTGGTCTCATACAGCCTAATTTTATTCAGTTTTCATCGGCCATCTTGCGTGAACAAGATGGCCGTTAATTTATTCTGTCTCAGAGACTGGTGAACGTTGATCGTTGATTGGTTGAAGCAAATCTGTATCTCGACATAGTGATTAACAAAGTAGTGGGTTACACTTCGTTTCACGACATAGCCCCCTCCTTTCCTAGCTGTGACTTGTCATAGCTGACGTGTAAACCCCTGCTGTGGTTAATCCTTTTGCGTCTGTCCTTCCAGAGTACTAGGGTGTCGACTTAAAAAATCAGCTCCTACATTGTCTCTTCCCGGAATGTAATTCACGGTAAAGGAATAAGGCGCAAGAAGCAGACTCCACCTTAACAATCTCGAATTTAGCTTTTTAGATGCAGCCAAGAATGTTAAACGTTGGTGATCGCTTTGGACAATGAAGTGTGTCCCATACAGATAAGGTGAAAATTTGTTGATGGACCAAATTAGAGCTAAACATTCCTTCTCTATGGTCGAGTAGTTCAACTCAGCTGCATTCAGTTTCCTACTGGCGTAGGCGACTGGTAAAAGTTCCTCCGGCTGGGCTTTTGATTTCTGCAAGAGAGTTGCACCTATCCCTATACTGCTAGCGTCCGTCCTTAATACAAATTCCTGTGTGATATCGGGTAGTGTAAGGATTGGTTTGCTGGTGAGTTTTGCTTTTAGCTCTGTGTAAGCTTTTTCACAATCAGCATTCCATTGGATTTTGTCAGGCTGTCCTTTCTTCGTTAAGTTGGTTAATGGTGCACACAGAGAGTTAAAGTGGGGTATGTACTTCTGATAGAACCCACATAAAGACACGAATGATCTCACATCTTTCTTCGTTTGAGGTCTGGGTGCCTTCTTTAGCTTCTCTATATTCTTTGGGTCAGGAGACATATGACCTGTAGAAATAGTGTGACCTAGGAATTCCAACTCCTTACAACCGATATAGCACTTGGTTGGACGTGCAGTCAATCCAGTTTCTCTCAGTCTGTCGAACAACATGGAGAGCGCTACTATATGCTCTTCAAATGTGTTTGTTGCAACAAGAATGTCATCCATAAAGTTAGTGATATGGGGATTTTGTAGAGGTTCCAACAATTTCCTCATCATTCTTGAAAAGATACTTGGAGCATTTTTCAGCCCAAAGGGTAGTACATTAAACTCGTAGTGTCCGTCTGATGTACTAAATGCCAGCATTTTCCTAACTTCTGGTTTCACTGGTATTTGGTAGTATCCCTTGCTTAGATCTACCTTCGATAAATACCTAGCCTTACTCAGTGTAGAGAACAGCTGGTTGGTGTCAGGTAATGGGTCCACCTGAGATTCTGTGATCGCATTAAGCTTCCGGTAGTCAATACATAACCTGTGTTCACCACTCGGTTTTCTCAATAGCACCACACTTGAGCTATAGGGAGATTCAGACTTTGAAATAATTTTCTCTTTTAAGAGATAGTCAATCTCATCCTTGAGTGCTTGGGCTTGCTATTGTTCAGTCCATGTCCGCAGCAATGCTTCCAGTGGACTGTGTATGGGGACGGCAATACAACAACGTTGCCGGACCCACACCTATTTCTATTGTAAGGGGCAGTATACCGAAGTGGGGCCTGTCTCCATCAACTGTTTGGTACAGCCCTGGTTCCTACCTCCTTTGGTTCGGGTTTGTTTCTGCAGCTTTTTTAATACTGGTTGCTGACTACCCAAATTTTTCAAATGATCCAGGCCATGGTGTTCCGACAAATATCTAATCGGGGTGGGATGTCTCTCGTCCCCTCTCTGTACAATACGGAGAGTTGCCATGGTTACTGGTGTAACAGTAGACTTGTTGTGATTTTGTTTTCTCTTTATCACTGCTTCTACCTGTTGTTTTCTCTTGTGTATCTTCTTTGTGGGCCTACGTCCGCAACAATGCTTCCCTAGGTCCTGTAACTGGTCTACGCTTCTGAATGAGGTTACCTGGTTACATTCTGAACAGGATTTCTTATACCGACTTATGTCTTCAATTATTCCTGGCCAGTAATATCGCAATGCTATATTTTGACCAGTGGCCCCTTTTCCTCTGTGACCACTGCCTGATGTAGCATGCTCTTGCTCCATAATTTCCTCCCTATAGAATTTTGGCACTACCAGCTGTCCATGCCTTTTAGGTCCTTTTCCAGCTTGTCTGTAGAGTAGGCCATTTTCCATATAATAGTCTCCTTTCTCTGGAGGGTTATGGGCCTTTGGCAATTTGCCAAAACAAGGCTTCAATGTGCTGTCTGCTGTTTGAGCCTTTTTCATCTTTGTACGATGAATGTTTATAGTATCTCCCTCCTCCTTTTTGGTGCTCGACCTGGTATGGTTTGCTGCCATGACAACAGGTTTTATTGGGTCAACCAAAAAGACATATTTACATCCTATTACCAGCGGGTATATAGGATCATCACTTACTGCTGCTCTTATCACTCCTTCCACATAGCGAGTTCTCACGTTGATCCTTGCTATGGGAAGTGTCATGGTGCCGGTTCCCTGCGGTGCCCCTTGTATGTCCACTGTTTCTGTGGTAAGTTGATCAGGGAGCACTAGGGCTGCACTCACGACTGGGTCGAATTCCAATCCGGAATCATATAAGCACTGAATTTTAGTGCCATTACATGTCACTTCCTCACAGACAGGGGGATGATGGAGGTCATTCTGACTACCTGCCAGTTCCTTCCTTCCCTTGTTCCCTGTTGTGAGACACGCAGCGTAATAAGGAGGGTTGTTCCTTCTGCAGTCTGCAGTATTGTGGTTACTCATTAGACAAGTTTTACACCACTTTCCTTCCTTCCGGTAAGGTGTCTTATCCGATCTTAGAGGGTTTTTGTCCTTTTGGTCAAATCTTTGTTTGTTCCTTGTGGTATGGTCATTTTGTTCATATTTGGTATAGTTTTGTGATGATTGGAAGTTTTCACTCTGCTTCTTCTTATTTCCTAATACTTCTGCCTGAGCTGCTTGATATCTCTCAGCAACAGTTACAATATCTCCCAATCTCTCTGCTCCTTGTTCCATGATAAACTTCCTCACTTCTTGAGGCATGGACGCTTTCACTTGCTCCATCATTATCATTTCTTTCAGATCCTGACACTTTCCTAAACTACTCCATTTTTCCAAATAGGTTTCCAGTCTAGCAGAGAATTGGTGATAGTTTTCTCCTGGAAGAAGTTTAGCTGTTCGGAATTTCTTTCTATATGATTCTGAGTTCTTTTCATATCTCACACGCAGTGCCTGCTTCAGGATTTCATAATCTTCCTGGTCATCTCTTGAGAGCTTCAAATACACATCGTAGGCCACACCTCTCAATCCCTGAGATAATTTAAGACTCCATTTTTCTTTCACTAAGCCATAGGTAGTGGCTAATCTTTCGTATCTATCTAGGTACGACTCAATGGCGTCTTCTTTCTCAACAAATGGGTCCAGATGAAAATTCATGGCCCCACTTGAGGTGCTCTGGCTAGAGCTACTCTCAGAGTGAGGTGAGCTACCACCATTATTGCCAGTATTTGCCTGAATTTCAAGCTCTTTTAATCTCAACTGATGGTCTCTCTCTGCTTGTAATTTCCTTTCCTCAGCTTCTAACCTTTTAGTTTCTCTTTCAGCTTCCAGTCTTTTGTCTTCTCTCTCAGCTTCCAGTCTTTTGTCTTCTCTCTTAGCTTCCAGTCTTTTGACTTCTCTCTCAGCTTCGTCTTTTGACTTCTCTTTCAGCTTCCAGTCTTTTGACTTCTCTTTCAGCTTCCAGTCTTTTGTCTTCTCTCTCAGCTTCCAGTCTTTTGACTTCTCTCTCAGCTTCCGCTTGCAACCGCCTTTCTTCAGCCTCTAATTTCTTTGCTTCTCTATCCGCCTCTAATTTCCTTGCTTCAGTCTCTAATTGCAACTTTCTTTCTTCCCTATCCATATGTTTGTCCACTTCTGTTGTGACATACTGAGTGAGAGCATCACCTGTCATATTTAATTCCTTACCCATCTGCATGATCGCAGTCCTGAACTTCACTAGATCAGCCATGGCGTTACTTAGATAGGGTATGTATATCTACTATAACCAAATTATTGTAATAAAACTTAATTACTTTAAATGAACAAAAAATTTCCGTGCAACTTTGTGAGCATCAACTATTTACTGAGTACTAAATGGTACTCCTCCTAAGAAAACAATAAAAAATCCTATTATAGAATTTTTTTCAAAAATTGGTTTCTTATGTTATCTATGGGTGGCACAAGATAGAGTGTAGATAGATGAATAGACTAAGTATGGCTCAAGATATACAGAAATATCCCAGGAACGAGCCCCCAGTGTGGCGAGAGGTTTTATTTGGCTCTTGGATCAGTATAGTACTGACAATTACAGAAATAGAATTTCTGCAGAAAATGGTGAAGTCCCAGTGTCTGAGAGGACTACTGGTATCACAAATTAGTTACGGCTGTGAATGTTCTGATCTCGAAACAATAGTAGAGAGGAGACCGACATAAAGTGCCACCTCCGCTGTGTAACTAACTGTGATATTAAACAAAAAAACAAGGAAACAGATTTTACTTAACAAAGATAAAATTGACAAGTCTTCAAATACAATTTCCTTATTATTTATTTAGTATATACACTATCTACTCTTGTGCTGAAGGGTGAATGTTGAAAAATGGAAGGTAATGGATTTGTAAGTTTACATATGATTTACAAATGTTTATTTTTATAAAAAAATATATAAATATTTTACAAGTTTTCCAATTATAGGAACAAAAAAAATTATATCAGCTGTGCTGTTATTTACTTATAGTACATGGATCAGCTGTGCTGTTAATTAAGGATATAACACTTCTCAGCTATGCTATTAATTTTGTCTCTTGCTATGTTAAGTCACTTTCTCATCACTGACAGTTTCTATGCTCACAATGCCGACAGAAATGGTACTAATGTGTACTCATCTCTCTTAAGTCTGTTCTTCTTTGTTTGGTTCACACCACCGGCAGAGTATCGTTCCTTTAGCCCACCCAAGACTGAGGGGGACCAAAGATGTAGAGTCTGGTCAACCTCTATGCTCCTGCGGAGTTCCAGGCAGCGGGATTGACTCGAACATACGACCTCAGGTTTTTAGGACACAATTAAACCTGTAACAAAGCAAAAATAGGGGCTAATTTCTGTCCTCAAGCCCACCTATTTCTAGTGTGAGTGAAATGAGCGTGTCTCCGATGTATGCATGTGGGATGAATGACAACATGGCTCAGTATGATTTAGCAATAGCGAGACAAGACAGGTGTCTACTTGCAAAACATTCTTTCTGATAAACTAATACATGGATACATTCAATAATATAGATTCAATACATGAATACATTTAATACATGAATACATCCCATAATATAAATCAATACATGAATAAATCCAATAATATGTACACCTAGGTGTGATACAACAATGTCCTTCCCCCTATACTATACCATGCCCTCTCTGACAAGTGCTATACTAGCTGGTAACATATATCCTAACAATATTGTTATGTTCTTATGATAGGAGTATATGCGACGAGGACTGTTTGGTGATATATCAGGTTGGAGTTATAGGAGACAATAGATTGGAGTTAGATGTGACAATAGATTGAGTCCTGACAAGGACTGTTTTGGTTATATTGGAGTTGGTCTTATCTGAGACAATAGATTGAGTTATAGAAGACAATAGATTGAGTTAGATGCGACAATAGATTGAGTCCTGACAAGGACTGTTTTGGTTATATTGCAGTTGGTCTTATCTGAGACAACAGATTGAGTTATAGGAGACAATAGATTGAGTCCTAACAAGGACTGTTTTGGTTATATTTGCAGTTGGTTTTATCTGAGACAATAGACTGAAGTTATAGACTGACAATAGATTGAAGTATAGGAGACAATAGGTTGAAGTATGAGTCCTATTAGTCTTCGTCTATTCAATCATAATAGGAAATACAATCATTATACTTAATTTCCCCCAAGATACAATCAGTAACCTGATAGGTAGTATAAATGACACACAACAAATACCAACGGTTATCGTAAAAATATTTACCCTCCTAAGATTTTAAACTGGCCAGGTTTTGACGCGACTTAGTGAAGTAGGTTGCAGGTCGATGCCCTCAGGTAAGTTACCATAAATCAAGGTGACAGCTTCTCCCTCTTCAGTCTGTATCTCTGGCGTCAAGTTCGGGGTTGCGTGGTTAGCATAAAATCCGCCCGATTATATAGTCAAGTAACTACTTGAGGAAAGCTTTCGGTTGGTTCCTGGCGGAGCAAGTTGATTGGTTTCCTCCGGTTTTGTACCTGGTCTCATACAGCCTAATTTTATTCAGTTTTCATCGGCCATCTTGCGTGAACAAGATGGCCGTTAATTTATTCTGTCTCAGAGACTGGTGAACGTTGATCGTTGATTGGTTGAAGCAAATCTGTATCTCGACATAGTGATTAACAAAGTAGTGGGTTACACTTCGTTTCACGACACTAGTACACTATTTCCCGAGGAGAGGCAGTTTTCTTCAAACTCGGAAGCTATCAATAAGACATTATTATCTTTATTCTTCCATTCCATTCAAGCTGTCCTATCTCCTCAAAACACCTCGCGACAGCTACAACCTCCAAAACCAGCGGATAGATAAATGCGAAACTACAGCTTTATAACCGAAAGCTGTAAGAAAGGTGATTTTTCGTCAATTTCTGGAATTCTGGAAGTGGAAATTTACATTCTCAAATTAAATTGGCAAACACAGCTGTGAATTATCCATCAAATACCTGACAATAATATCCCCTTCTGTCATAACCGACTATGGGAATGGGCTCCTGGGGTGACAGCCCTCAGCTGTTTTTTTATTTTTTTTCTGGAGTTCTTTTCCAATTTTTCTCGTCTCTTCAGATTGCCGTGAGAGCTTCTTTTCGTCCAATCTGAGTTGGCGCCGTAGAGTGCATCATCACTTGGTGAAATTGGCTGTTTCATCCTCTCAGATTGCTGGATTTATATTCAGTGCCCTCATGTCTCTCTTGCATACATCTTTTAACCTCAGTTGCTGTCGCCCAACTGTTCTTTTGCCATCTGCTACATATAACAGATCCTGATTAACAATACCTAATAAACACGACCAATTTAAAGAAAATGCCAGAGGTCAGAATGGAAAGGATTTGTTGAGAATAGACCCTACACCAGTCATCTCAAACATATCGCTTTTCTTTTCGCACATTCGAGTTGATCCACCCAGTGAGTGCAATTCGATCACTATGATCGATTGATATACTGGCTTCCGGAAATGTGTCTTGTGACGCGCCTATTGGTCCTCTAACGTTGAAGAGAATCGATACAATTCTGCGACTCTAATGTAAACACAGTCCTACATTCGTAGTACATCTCCATCCCTGTATGTTCGTATGTGTCTGAATTACCCCCCTTTTTGAGGGGTTTTACATCTCTCTCTGTTAGTGTATGTGTGTCTCACCCTCTCCGTCTCCATGACCTGTGTCAAGTTGTGCATTCTGCTTATCTCATACAGACAAAAGTCTTCCTTTGTTGACACTCTTAGTATCATCTATATTTCCTTTATTTATGACCTAGAAAAACGTGTACACATTGTGGTCATGCAGGGGTACGAACGAACGAACTTTATTTTCAAGGGGTTGAGAGTTGGGCACGCAAGCCCGTCTGACATTCTGCCCTTCCTTTCTCTCATCTTTTATACTGAATTCGTTTATTCTCACATGCATTTTACATTTCAGTTTAAAGGAATTCAACGTTGTAAAGGTAAAATAATAGCATACTCACATTCACAGTATCGAATTATTACAATGAAATAAAATATGTTGTAAAGTACAAACATCATCATTAAATCTATATTCCAGAATATATATTTATTTTATTCGGAAATGGGTACGCGGTAATGAGACAGCTGACAGACTAGCATCGAGAGAACCCACAGTGGGAACACTGGATATGGATAAGGGTGAGATACTGAGAACAATTAATGATCACCTGTTAGAGTATAACACTGCAATAGATGAATAATCAAGGTTAAGGTTGTTGGAATTTGGCATCAAACGTAAGGCTGGCAGAGATGGACGTATGAGAGGATGCATCCGTCGAGTATACAATCAGCGAGCTACAGGAGCTGTTAGCATTCACACTCTTCGACATATACTAAGGGAGACTGAGCACCTATGGGTTTGCCCGGAGTGCAATGATGTCGATTCTGTTCAACAATAACAATAGACAATACATAGAAAAGTTATTTTTCCGCACATTTTTTCATAAGCGTTCGATTGGCTTAAGTGGTTAAAGTGCTTTCCTCTCACGACAAAGTTACCATAATCATGTAGCGTCATGCCCCAGTCCACCCCATGCTGTAAATGGGTACCTAACTCAACTATTGATTTAGGGATGGCAAAATGGCAGCGAGGAAGGGAACTGGTCACACCACCTCATTAAAAAAGTTAGACCTCGTAGGGTGCTCTCTAACACGTTACTCTCATACGGCAGTATCTGCTATGGGATTTCTTCTTCTTTGATCCTTAGCCGCCGACCGTCAAAGCCGTCAGTGGCCATCACGCCCAGTGGCGTCCTGCAGGGCAACAACAAATTGATTCCACTTTGCTCGGTCGGCGGCCATCCTTCGTACAGTGCTCCAACTCTGGTTCATTCCCGCTATGGGATTTGCTTTACCTTTATTTATGTCCTTTTTTTTCATTTTTGTATATTCTTATCTCTCGCTGGTCTCAAACTGATTTCTTCCGTTGTAGAAACTGACCACTATCACTACTCTCCCATTTCCACAGAAAACACGTAATTACAATCAAGTTTTGGCATATATCTTTTCTTCATACATCACCTTTACCCTTGTGCTCTGCATGGAACATTGGCTGTCAACAAATTCATGATGCAAAGCCTTTCTATCTTGTGTCATCCATTTAAAGTTGTCCATGTTTTCTTCGTCTGTCTCCAGTTCCCTTATCCAGTGGCGTCACAAGGGGGGTGCGGACCGCACCGGGTGACACCATCAGAGGGGGTGACACCAAAATAACTGTCTATAAAATTTGTGTGCAGTGTTTCAGTAGAAATTTTTTTTTTTTTTAAATGAACATAATTTCTTAAACATTTTTACTTCGAATTCTATTGTTTTTTTTTTAATCGAATTTTCACTTTAACCACATGAAACTATGTAAATGTACATACATTATAGGCTGTGCGTATGATATTGTAATTTAAAGGTGTAATTTAAATTTTGATGGTTGTTTATGTCACTACTATTGACATTCAGTGATATATGGGGATTACGATTTACGAGTAACATTAGTACAAAAAAACATTACTAAGGATTCTGTACGGTCTGGTACGGGAGGAGGTTCATGGGGGTGACACCATGGGTTACCGCACTGGATGACACCAACCCTAGTGACGCCACTGCCCTTATCCATGTGTTTTCGGTCTTCCCCTGTCTCTTCAACCCTAGGAACTCCAGAACAAGGACTGCCTTGTAATTCTGTCAGATGGTTAAGTCAGTGTGTCCCACCAAACGCCAGCATATTCTTCTACATTCGTAATTGCATACTTGTATGTTCTAATTGCATATGTTCTAATTGCATATGTTCTAATTGCATATGTCTGTTTCTTGTCATCTGTTCTTCTTCTTCTTCCTCGTTCGCCTTCAGATTTCCACATTAATGACTCTAATAAAGGCAGTAGTCAGCTCAAGGTTTCTGACATCTCCAAACAGTTTTTCATGGAGTGGGGTAAGTTGTTGCCTAGTGCTTGTCGCATAACAATTCGCCTATCTACATTTTATGTCTTTAAATTTGTTCGACCTATTAATTCCTTTTCTGAATGGGACGATCTTCTTCAATTCTATTGCTATATATAAACTTAAACAGTGCCTCTCTTTACATCTCTCACGGTCCTTCTTCTTTCTCTCCATTTTCTCTCTCTCTCCCTCTCGTGAGGATATGATCCTGGGGTGACTAGAAATTATATCTTTTTTAATGGGACCCTGGCAAGACCAGTATGCTTGAACGGGCAAGAGGGGTTATTTAATTTATGAGCCCATTGGTATGTTCATGACAGGGTGACTCACGCTACATCACGTGAGGCACGCGGAAAGCTTGTTTAAAATATATCCTCAAAACTGTGGGACCGAACCTTCCCCAAGAGCCTGGTAGAGATAGGACAGGTTTTATCAAACATGTAAACTCTTTGTAAAGATGTTCTAGTAGAAATTTGCTAAAAGAACAGCAAAACTGCTGTTGCCTTTTCGTCACTGGAAAGATGGGCTTTTTAAGCTATTAGCACTGCTAAACACTTAATTAACTAGAATTAAGAGCCTTTACAAAAGAGACAGCTTAGATTAGTGCAACAACCATCATGAGCAAAAGCAAGAATAGGGGACCACTAGAGCTACCGCTGTGAGAAGACCAACCTTAATGTCAGTACATAACAGCTGCAATCTTGAGGGCCTGTCGTGAATTCTGATTCACAACACGTCATTCATACCACAACGGTACGCCATACTTTATAACAGTGTATCCTAGACAGACCAATGAAACGGCGTCCTTATTCGTTTGTTTACAATAGTATTAGGCATTCAACATGGCCAGTCTCAAATCTGTGTAACCTTATTGGAATTGGAGGTAAACTACAGCATTATGAGCGAAGTACCGCATGGAAGAGGTCAGTAATTTAACAATAGGAATGTTCCTTGATAAGTAGGTACAAAGACTTCCACGAAAAGCATTATACGAACAGAGAAATCTCGAGTGGAATGCATCGAGACATTAGGCAAGTCGAGAATTTTGCTGTTTAGGCTACGCCTATGAAAAGATGGATTTATGTAAAGAAAAGACAATTATCTAGAAAGATAAAGAATAATCCAGGGCGTATTTTAAACACAAGATGAAGGAAATCGGTCCAGGACTAAGGAAGATATTTACATTCCTAGTTTTCCATTCAAGCACACATCAACAAAATTAAGCCTGCATGTTGGAACGCAAACACGCTTCAGCATTACTGCTTTCCGTGTCGTCCGGCCTTGACCTATATAAAGGACTTGCCCTCTTGCGAAAGCAGGCCATACATTTTCAAAAACTACAGTAGGAGAGACAGTCTGTCAGCGGGACTTCCTTTGCCTTCTGCATTTGAGAGCAGACTGTATGACTATTAACAGCTCGACTGTATGTACTTGAGGGTAAGAAAGAATGTATATATATATATATATATATATATATATATATATATATATATATATATATATATATATATATATATATATATATATATATATAAAATTCTAATTAATTAAACAAATTGTGCGTTAGGAAGTGTGTAGATGTGTTTTAAAATACTGTGTAATTTTTGGAGGCAAAACCAAGCCTGTGTATATTCAAATAGATTGAGAATGGCAGCGGACAGTGTGTTCATAGTTTTAGAAAAGCATTTAAAGAATTATTTCTTGAAGGAATGGGGCACACACCAGGAACAAAGGAAAGGATGAAAGGAATTGCATTACTGTATTGTTTAAGATATCACATAGTATTTTCCACAAAACCTAATAACTGTATGGAGGCGAATCAAAGACAGATAGCTGTAACCAAGGAAATGGAGAAGGATGGTATTCACGATGAAATAAATTGTGTTATTACTGGTCTATTACGCCCTTTGCATCTACATGCACTCTGTCTGAAACTGTCTCTTCTCACGGAGGAAACACAGTTGACCGTTTCTTTCCAGAACAGAAGTGTGACAGGCTTCAAAAACCAGCATTGAAGATAAGTGGTCATACAAGGCTACTGTCCAGTGTACAACAGCATTACCACAAACCAAGAAATTTAAGACATAATGATGACAATTTAGTGCATCTAGATAGGCACATTCAGATTCAGTAATTGACTAATTCAGTAACTGAAGAACTATTATATGATCCTAAAATACAGACAGTCTACAACCAGGTTGAGTTCAGCCAGGAAAGAAGAACTATCAATATAAATTTTAAAGACTGTAGATATTTGTGAACATTTTACAAGTGATTTTAATAATTTTATGTTGTAATCAAATTTTGAGTTCAGTGACAGATTTTCACCCAAAAAAAAAAGAAAACGTGTACAAAATAAATTGTAAATGTTACCAACAGACTTACTTGGATAGACCAGCAACACTTGGCTAACCTTAGAGCCAGGCAGACACACACAAATTAGAAAGCTGAGTCTACCATACCAGCATTGAGAAGTTTTATACGTATGTCCAAATGAAGAAAACATTCTTTATAACACACTACATAACATTGTCAAAGTAACAATTCTATTGTATTTGAAAAGATACCAAACCAAAAATTAGATTTTCATTTTTGTCACATTTGGTGTCATTCAAAGTAACACTATATTTTTCTTTTGGAAATTCTATTTGATATTTGCATAAATAAAAACCATCGAGTCTGTTTTATTTTCTTCGTGTCACATTTATGTTGAATGTAAACATTTTTGGTAATAAGATTAAGTCTTTTATTCTTTTTTCAAAACTGGTGTTCTAATAAGATAAAGTCTTTTACCTGGGGGAACGAGCCAAAATACACTGTAATTGGAGATGACAATATAATTACAGAAGTCAGGGAAGGGATAAGGTGTGACGAGAATGCCTAAACCTCTGCTAATATTCTATATTTTTTTCAGTAATCTCTCTGCAGATCCACTAAGAGGCAAGTTTTACTATTCTTATAATATCTCTTTTCACGTTCTTAAAAAGGAACTGCCCCGATTAAGAGAGAGAGAGAGAGAGAGAGAGAGAGAGAGAGAGAGAGAGAGAGAGAGAGAGAGAGAGAGAGAGAGAGAGAGAGAAGTGTTCTTTCATGTGTCGGTGGACAGCAGGTATTCTTCATAGAATAGCGTCTGCTTCTTTCTTCTGTCACTCTTTTATTCACCCAGACACCTTCACTCAATTACTCTCTCCTCTTTTAAAACATAGCGTCACAATGCTGCTACGTTAATTGCTGTCCCATACTGGTTATCTTGTGATACAATTTCAACATTTTTATTCTGCGCAGGAACCCATTTATGAAAGTGTAACTTCTTGCCTGTCTTGTTGGTTCTCCATGTTCCAGAAACGTCCGACTGAGAGTGTGTTTAGAGCACTGGTCTCTCGTGGCAAATGTTCCGCGTTCGATTCACCGTATCGACATGCTTCAGACTACCCAGCTGTAAAAGGGTACCTGATTTTGCACTTGAGTTAGGGAAGGAAAGGCAGCGAGGAAGGGACTAGTTCACCCCACCTCTCGATGCTGGACCTAATACAGTGAAGTCTCTAACATTTCACTCCCCTACCGCAGTATCTGCTAAGGGACTACCTTGTTACCTTTACATGTTCCAGAGCCAAATATCTGGGCTGCTTTGACATTCTCCGGATACGGCGCCTCTTTGTTCTCCTAATATCTCGTTTCCCTCTCATTATCTCATCAACGCTCCTGCCTATTTTGTGCCTTGTCCGAACTGTCACGAGAGGAGAAGGCATTATGTAACTGGATCAACCAGGACTCCCGCTTTAGGACATGACAAAGTGAAGGAGGACACACCTGGCCGGAGATGGATAGTGTGAGACTAAAGGGCAAGGCCGCAGGCATAAAACATCGGCGGGAATACTTTGCATGTTAATCATAATCTGATGTCAGAGATATCAGGTAATTTCTTAGACACAAAGGTTGTGTAAGTGTGTGTGTGTGTGGTGGTGGTGGTGGGGGAGGGTGAGAGAAAGGGGGAGTTTGATGCGTCATGCGTATCCGTTGAGGCTAATATGTGTCTGTGTGTATGTATAAGCACTATGTGTGAACAATACTGTACTTACAAATAATACAATGTGGGTCATGGCGGTACAATTTCTGGGGCAGAACATTTCACAACAGGAAAGTATACTTTAAAAATATTTTAGTTGACTTAGAAAGAGGACAGTATACTACAGGCCGCCATGTTGACAGTTTCAAGTTGGATTTTTGTTTTTGTTTTTTTTGGTTGCTTTTATTTTTAAAACGGCCTCATTGTTTGTCGAACGTTATTATTTTTGACAAAGCTTGATCACTGGTTGGGGTTAGTTTAAGGCTAGTTGTTTGGCAAAATCGAAACAGGGTCACGGTTAGTTTAAGGCTGACTGGTGGACAAAAAACTCGACAACAAGGTTGGGGTTAGGTTCTCTTAAGGGCGATAGGCCAGTATTTGGGGCCAATTTTCCCAGGTGTTCATGACACGACAGCGTTTCACTTTTTAGGCTGGTATATATGGACTTGGCGTCTGTGGCCTAATGGATATGAACGCAGTTTCATAATCCAGATATACCAGGTTCGAAACCTGCTGCAGGCGGTTTGGTAGCAGATCGCTTTGTGTGGATTTTTAACAATGGTATAAGCGCCGTACCGTTCAGAAAGCAATGGCAAACTACTGAATGAAAAAAATTGCCTAGAAAAATCACAAACAGCCAATAAAAGCTGGGGTTGATTGCCACGTCCTGTAAAGGATAAGCAACTAACTTTTTTATATATGGACTATATTTTGATTTCATGTTGTCCTATTTTTTATGTTTTATTAACCCTGGTTCCATTTCATTTATAACTATGCAGAAAATTGCTATACTTTAAAAATAAAGATATTGGGAAAGAACTGTCTCTTAAACTTTAATATTATATGAAAGCTCATATGAAAGCTCATATAATATTAAAGTTTAAGCTCGGGACCGAAGACGCAGCAACAGTGAGAAATGCAGATAGCGACCCATAGCTTGACTGCTTGCGTCAGGTCAGCGAACCAGAGCTGACCAAGACCCTACTCTACCTCCAAGTGGTGGTCCTGGAAACAGGCTGCATCACTGCAATCTGGCTGAGAGAGTATCGATCGAAGAGGGACGGCTAACCCGGTCCCAAAAATGGCATGCTGAAACCGGATGTGTCGGGCCGAAAGTTTCGCAGCTTTGCTGTAAAGGGCGACACAACGTAGCAAAAGTCCATTTCAGGACGAACGTAGAAGAAGAAGAAATGAAAGCTCAAAGCAACAGAAAGTCCCTTGGGTCAAACTTAGGAAAAGTGCCGTGTGGTTTAAGAGTTAAGGCTAGCTCTAGTGTACACATGGGGTCGTCCACATATGACGTCACGCAGTGAATTAAAAAAAAAGGGAGAGGGGAGGGAGGGGGGGGGGAAACGGGTGTCAAGAGTGTGTGACGATAGGGGAGGTGTGTGGAAAAATGTGACGTCACACAAAAATATGAGTAATGCTCGCTCCTTACAAAAATTATGTCTACTTTTATCCGTTATAGTTAACTTTTATCCGCAATAGTTAAGTTGTATTCACATTTGTTAACTTTTATCCGCAATAGTTAAGTTGTATCCACATTTGTTAACTGTTTATCCGCAATAGTTAAGTTGTATCCACATTTGTTAACTGTTTATCCGCAATAGTTAACTTGTATCCGCATTTGTTAACTTTTATCCGCAATAGTTAAGTTGTATCCGCATTTGTTAACTTTTATCCGCAATAGTTAAGTTGTATCCACATTTGTTAACTTTTATCCGCAATAAATAACAAATCTCTTATGGACGACTGATATCCCCTAATATCAGCGTTCTCAAACTGTGTTCCGCGGAACACTGGTGTTCCGCGAGCAACTGAAAGGTATTCCGCGAAGAAAAATTGTAGAACTGGTTTCTAACAACTTATTTTCAAACATTATTTTTAAAATGGATACGAAACCATTTGTAATTGCAACCAAACCATCATGCTTATCAGCTCATAATTATGAGAGTTTGGTTGATTTGACTTCAGACTCAGGAATAAAATAAAGATTTAATGAACGTTCCCTAAATGATTCTTGGAGCAGTGTTTTGTAAGAATGCTCCAACACTGCAAAACTGAAATTCGAGCGCTTCTTCCATTGTCTACTACATAACTACGTGAATCCGGATTCTCTTATTAGGCCGCTACAATGATAAAATATAGGAACAGACTTGACGCTGTCACAGACATCCAAACTTCAAACATTGTTCCAAACATTAAGCAAATATATAATGGTAAAAAAAAAGTATTCTTCTCTACTTACTTACTTAGTCGTTCCCCTTCTACCGTGAGGTGTAGAGGTTTGGAAGAGAGAGCGCCATACTATCCTATCGGTTGTCTTCTTCCTGGCCTGGTTCCATTCTAGTCCGCGGTCCTTCAAAGATTGTCTAATGTTGTCCTCCCAGCGGACTCTGGGTCGTCCTGGTGGTCTGGATCCCTGGCTCTTTGTTTCCCATGCTTGTCGTGGTAGCCGATCTTCTCCCATTCTGCAGACATGGCCAAACCATCTTAGTTGGGACTGTTCTATTTGGGTCTGCAGCGGATGGGATTTCAGGCCTTGACGAATCGTCTGGTTGCGGACCATGTCTCTTCTTGTTACTTCAACCACTTTCCTCAGATACCTCATTTCTGAGGTTTGGATCTTGCTTTTGTGGGTTGTAGTCATTGCCCACGACTCGCATCCATATGTCAAAACTGGGACATAGGTGGAGCGGTATACAGCCATCTTCGTTTTCTTACCAACCTCTTTCTTGCTGAGGAATCCACGATTTATGGCCTGAAAAAGTCTCCCAGCCGCTGCTTTTCGAGTGGCCAACTCTTCTTTGATGCCTCCCTTTCGGTCTATAATAGCTCCGAGTATTCTTCTCACTGATGTAAAATGTACAATTACTTGTGCACGCACTTTACTTTTACTAGTAATAAAAAATAAGCATCATTAAACTACCGATGATTCTAATTATTACTATTTTACGTGTATTAATTACTTTCTTATTTACATAGCTTAAACTTAATTTTAATGAATCGTAAAATATAATATGAACTTGTAAAATGCTACCTTAAACTCAATTTTTAGGATCAATGTTCCGAGAACAAAAAAGTTTGAAAAATGCTGATATATATATATATATATATATATATATATATATATATATATATATATATATATATATATATATATATATATATATATATATATATATATATATATATATATATATATATATATATATATGTATATATATATACACACACACACACATATATATTCTTCTCTTAGGCATCCCCTCCCGCCACAAACTTTTTCCCACTGTCGTTAATTTTTGATAGGTGATTAAGATAGATTCTGGTCCCGTCTGAATAGAACTAGAACAGGTGGTAACTCAGTGAGAGATAAAGGTAAAGAAATAGATTTCACGAGTGAAATGGTGAAAAAGGTAGAGTCTGTCCCTGGATTGAGAAGATACTTTAGTCTAGCCTATCTTTTACGACTGTGATTTGTTTATCAAACAGTTTACCTTTCTGTATATATTAACATATACACTATAACCACTCACATACACACACACAGATGTCGTGAAATTCTAAATCCACATATATAAATTAAAAAGTAAATGTAAAGCCAAACGCATTAATTCAATAAAAGTAAAGAGGAATGGTAAAAGAACTGTGCTGTCTCAATGGCGTACAAAAATCCCCCTTTTTCTACTTCGTCTGCAAAATTGTAACGCTTTCACGTTTGATAGTAAAGCCTACAGCAGCATACACGCCTTTCTAAAAATAAAACGTGTACTGTATTTCTTAGAAAACCTTGAGATACGCACCCTGCTTAATGACCTAGATAAAATACTAGCATTAATGTCATTATATACACTGCGTAATTGTGGTAATGTGGGATGTTATAAATATTTATAGGGGACTTAGTGTACTGACTGAGATCAGTGTGAAGGTATCTATATCTAATAAGAGTAGTGTATTATAGATAACCTTACTTACTGCCACATATGTATACCTCAGTCAGAATTATTCTGGAATAGTGTGATGACTACGTTATATGTCTAGGGTATGTGTATGATGAAGTGTAAGTCATAACAACAACAGACAGATAAACAATTTAATTTATTCCACCACACTTGACAACACTGTGACACTCACATACATATAACACTCTAAGAGGATATCTTAAAGGAGTCACTGATAACTTTTCAAATAACAATATGTATTCAGTGCTGTCATGAATGTATATGTGTCCTGATTCAAATACAAAGGGAACCAGGAATCACAATCAATTTTAATTACAAGTTATATGTACAGAATTTATTAATATGATTCTTGTAGTGACATATATTATAAATGGTATCCTATGTGTGTCAGTTGTGTAGTGATAATATGAGGTAATACTGGTTTTGTTTTGTTCAAGCTCTGTTGGTATTTGTCATCATGACTTCAATAGTTTGTTTCTATTAGAACTAGTATTGGAGATGTTCTCAGTTCCTGGTATTAAAACAATTTAATTCCCCTCTTAATTTTATGTTACAATGTTATTTTAAGATGGGGGTACATAATGTTGAGCTCCATGGCCACACTCTCTTATCTTGCGTGATGACTGCAGTAAAAGACTCCTCTGCTCGATAACTGTAATGAGTTCTGGAGCCACCCCACTGGTTGCTATATTGACCAAGGAGTATGCTGTCCACTTCTGGCTTCAGCAAAGCTCTGACCAGGTGCTGCTCAATAACTTTAAGACCACGGTCCCTGAAACAAGAAGGTTGTACCTTCTACGTCAGAACTAATTTATACTCCATTTCTACACTGAGCACAATACATCACAAACATTGAGTTCAGAGCGTTAGGCCAACTGTCAGCTTCATCTGAAATACTTTATACCAGTATTTCCCTCCCTAATGGTTACTACGCCTCTGCAATTCCAGCATTATTCTTTCTAGTTAATAATCTAGGTGTCAGTGTACTGTTTGGCCATTCCATGCAGTTTTACTTTCCTCCGACACCTTCTGTTCAGGCTGGAGCACTATAGGCTTTACATCATGTTCGCTACTGAACCACACATATATACAGACATAAATTATCAATTTACATTCAATTTTCATTAAAAGATATTGAATATTTCAAGCTTACCACAATTCATGGAAATAATAATAAACAGTTTCGTTGACTGGCAATGAATATAGCACAACTCCGATCTGCCGATGTCCCAGGCTTTATTTTATAAAAAATATACACTGGTGCTCAACGCACTGCTTCTTAGTAGGTTTATTACAAGATGTGGCAATGAACAGACGCTCTGAATTGTGTATATTCGCAGCTCTACCCAATCACACCACGTCTACACATCTTTTCAAAAAAGTACCCCTTTCTCACGTTTCCCCTGACAACACAAGATAGTATTTATAGTCCGACCAATCGTGTTTAGTCTTTCATTTGTTGCGCTCCAATCACATAGGAGTTAACATGGTAGGCTATTTCCGTACGTAATGTTTTTTCAAACACGTTATAAAAAAATTTTATGAGCAGAAATGATTTCATGCTGTCAGGCACCCCCACTATTTTATTTTGGCCATAACTTGGTAATTCCTAGACTATTTGCGTAACGTTTTACCTATTCTTTGTCAGCAAACCCTAAGGAACCCAAATATACGAATTTAATGGAGCCAATATGCATTTTCTTCTAGGATAGTCGTGCTGTCATGTTTTCAAACGTAAACCGGTATAATGTCATAATTCCCAATAAGCGTTTTTCAGGATTTTAAAACCTAACTCTGGTATGGGTAGTGAATTTTATCACTGTCGATTTGAAATAAAGTTAGTGCATGTGGCCTTACACGCGTGATGGCAGCAATTGTGTATCGCGCGACGCGTGTTTAGTGTTGCAGGTGTCCCTGCTTTCTGCCTCTCCCTTCTCTCTATCCTTTAGTCCATCTGTCTTTAGTTACGCCGTGTATAAAATGGAATGAATGAAATATTAAATTTAGGTCATTGATCAGCTTGCGTATCTCAAGGTTTTTCCAAGAAATACAGTAAACGTTTCATTGAAGAAAGCGTGCAGCGACACAGTAGGCTTTTACTATCAACGTGAAAGCGTTACAATTTGCCGACGAAGTAGAAAACAAGGGGGATTTCGAGTACAGTCATTGTGACAGCACTGTTCTTTACCATTCTTCTTTCCTTTTATTAAATTTATTTGTTAGGCTTTGCATTTACGTTTTAATTTATATATGGGGATTAGAATAATTCACGACATCTCCCCTCTTAAAACAGACATTATATGTCAGTCCTTTATTCTATATACACATAGAGAAATTTATTATTATTTCTGGGGTTTACGGTGATTCTCATCACACGGATGGCGGCTTAAAAAATCCGCTCCCAAATTTGTTTTTCCAGATATATACTCAATGCTAAAATTATAGGGAGCCAAAAGTAAGGACCATCGGAGTAACCTAGAGTTCTCATGCCTAGCCTGGGCTAGAAACGATAAAGGTTTGTGATCCGTTTGCAACTTAAATGCCTTCCCATACAGATAAATATTGAATTTCTTTATTGCCCATATTACTGCAAGACATTCTTTTTCGCTAGTTGAGTAGTTGATTTCGCTTTATTCAACTTTCTGCTAGCATATGCCACTGGGCTTAATTCCCCATCCAATGCATCTGATTTCTGTAGTAGAGTTGCACCTAACCCAATATTACTGGCATCCGTCCTTACTATGAATTCTTGACTTAAGTCAGGTAATTTCAAAATAGGTTTACTTGTGAGCTTTTCCTTCAATTCTTGGTAAGCCATTTCACATTGTGGTGTCCATGTAATGCGATCTGGATGTCCTTTACGTGTCAAATCAGTTAACGGTGCACATATGGAATTAAAGTTTTTGATATACTTCTGGTAGAAACCACATAATGAGACAAAGGATCTCACGTCCTTCTTGGTTTGTGGTCTCGGGGCTTTCTTTAGTTTCTCTAAATTCTTTGGGTCAGGGGTCATGTTTCCCTGATAAACTGTGTGTCCCAAAAATTCCAATTCTTTACATCCAACGCAACATTTGGTTGGTCGGGCTGTTAAATTTGCTTCCCTAAGTCGATCAAACAGCATCTTCAGAGAGTCAATGTGTTCCTCAAATGTTTCTGTTGCTATAAGGATATCATCCATGAAATTTGTTATATATGGATTATTCAGAGGGTCCAATAATTTTCTCATCATTCTAGAGAAGACACTAGGCGCATTCTTCAATCCAAATGGCAATCTATTAAACTCATAGTGTCCTTCTGAGGTACTAAAAGCTAGGTATGGTCTAACCTCAGGCTTTACTGGAATCTGATAGTATCCTTTACTCAGATCCACTTTTGAGAAATATTTAGCTTTATTTAGTCTGGCAAACAGCTGATTTGTATCCGGCAATGGATCCACCTGTCCTTCTGTAATAGCATTCAGTCTCCTGTAATCTATACAGAGTCTATGTTCTCCAGAGGGCTTCCTTAAGAGTACAACACCGGAACTATATGAGGATTCACTGTGTGAAATAATTCCTTCCTTCAATAGATAGTCTATCTCTTCCTTCAAAGCTTTCTCCTTAGCAAACGGAATCGAATATGGTTTCATACAGACAGGTGTGGGGTCTATCAGTTTCATATCATATTCCAATAGGTTTGTATGCCCTGGTCGGTCTGTTAACACCTCTGCATGATTATTTAGAACCTGTTGCACTCTCTCTTTCTGAGTTTTCGTTAAATGTGTACTGATTTTCACCTGTGCTGCTGTCTCACAGGGGTGTAATGGATATTCAAATGATGAAAGTGGTTCCTTTTTCATCTCCATGGCGATGGACAAGGTCAACAAGTGTGTCTCTTCCTGATGTTCTCTTTCCAAATATTTCTTCAGGAGATTCACATGATAGATTTTTTCTTTCCCCTTCTTATCTATCTTATAATTTGTTCTAGACACCTTCTCTAAAACTGTATATGGACCTTGCCATCCAATCTGTAACTTATTCTGACTCCCGGGGAGAAGAAGCAGTACCTTCTCTCCCACAGCCAAATCTCTGTCTTTCGCCTTCCTGTTATAATAGGCAGCATGTTTCTTCCTGGCTTGTTTCAAATTTTCATTGGCAAGTTTCCAGCCAGTTTTTAAACGAGTGGTCAGCTCATTCACATATTGGTATGAAGATGTAATGTTTTCCTCTGCCTTTTCATCAGTCCACGTTCTTAACAAAGCTACATATGGACCTTTAATTTTGTGGACCTATTTGTCCATGCACCGGTATGGTCTCTTCCACTGGAAGCGCTATAGTGATGATTTTTCTTCCCTGAATTATCATTCACAAAACGACCGCTACCAATTCTTTTCCTGGGGCTTTCTCCCCACTTAAAATTCTTGATGAGAGATTTCCTCTCTCCATCTCCTTCCTCCAGTTTGTTTAAGTCCGATTGAGGGATTTTCGGCTTATCCTGGGGTAAGACATCCTTTTGCACTCTCCGCATAGTGGCCATTGTAAAACAGTTAAGTGAAGCTTGTCCGTGAAAAGGGGCTTCCCATTTCATTTGGTCCACTTTATCAAATTTATATCTCTTTGTATTTTCAGGCCTACTTTTGCCCCTTGGCGTGTCCAGGTCCTGATCAATGTTCCCACTTGTGGGTGTTCCCTCATGTGCTATGCTACACCTTTCTACAAAATTCTCAATGTCCCATCTTGCTTTGGGCCAATAATAATTGTGAGCCACCTTTTGGATGATGGTACCTATTTTCTCATGGTCCCCATCTGGTTTCACATGTAGGCTCCTTATTAATTCTGTCCTATATCTCTTTGGAAGAACCAGCTGTCCGTGACCTTTGGATCTAGCTCCAGTCTTCCTATACATCAACTTGTTTTTCATGTAAAAATCTCCCTTGCCTGGAGTTGTATGACAAGTTGACAATTTCCTGAAACAAGGCTTGAGGGTCTTGTCCCCAGCCTGTGCCTTCCTCATCTCTTCTGGAGTGGTATCCAACATAATATCCTCCTCCTGTCTTGAGGTCGACCTGACCTGAAGGGTGGCCATATACACAGGTTTCCTTCTGCAACGGTCAGTGTCATGATTGTTCATCTTACAATTTTTACACCACCTTTTTCCTTGGTTGAAAGATTTTCTTTCATCATATTTCCTTTCATCGAATTGTGGGGTTTTATTTTTATTTTCATACCGTGGCCTATCAAACTGGTGCTTACCTTTGTTTTGATCCCTAGGATCAAATTTATTAAAGTTCTGTGGTGCCCTAAAGTTATCCACTTGTTTCTTTTTATTACCTGTTACCTCTGCTTGAGCTGCTTGATACCTTTCAGCAACATTTAGCAACTCACCCAGCCTCTCTGCACCTTGTTCCATGAGAAACTTTCTCAGGTCTGGAGCCATGGACTCTCTTAATTGCTCTATAAGGACCATTTCCTTAAGATCTTGGGTTTTCCCCAGAGAAGTCCATTTCTCCAAGTATGTCTCTATTCGTGCAGAGAACTGGTGATAGGTTTCACCTGACAGGAGTTTAGCATTCCTAAATTTTTTCCTATAAAATTCTGCATTCTTTTCATATCTTAACAAAAGAGCCTGCTTTAGCATGTCATAATTTTCCTGATCACCTCTGCTCATTTTTGCAAAAACATCATAAGCTGCCCCACGAAGTCCCTGAGATAACTTTAAGCTCCACCTTTCTCTCTCTAACCCATATGTGGTAGCTAATAGTTCATACCTATTTAGATAGCTCTCTATATCATCGTCTTTCTCAACAAAATGATCTAAATGAAAATTCATAGCTGAGGTTGAGGCTCCTTGGCTAGCAGTAGCATCAGAGGCAAAGGGACTGGCACTATTTTCAGGAGCATGGCCTTGAAACTCAAACTCCCTTAGTCGTAACTCGTGTTCCCTTTGTAATCTCTTCTCCTCCTTTTCTGCTTCCCTCTCTGCAGCTAATCTCTTTTCTTCTCTTTCTGCAGCTAATTTCTTCTCTTCCCTTTCTGCAGCCAATCTTTTGTCTTCTCTTTCAGCCTCAATCTGCAACCTCTTAGCCTCAGCCTCAATCTGCAACCTCTTAGCCTCAGCCTCAATCTGCAACCTCTTAATCTCTTTTTCAGCTTCTATTCTCTTATCTTATATGAAAAATATGGGATTTCCAAACCACCTTATACAACTCATCGCACTGCTGTACCAAGAACAACAGGCAGCCGTAAGAATAGAGGGGGAAACATCAGAATGGTTTGAAGTACAGAAAGGAGTAAGACAAGGCTGTACCCTTTCCCCTTACCTGTTTAACATTTATGCCGAGAATATCATGAGAAACGTAAGAGATGACCAAGAACACACAGAGTTTGACTCATTTAACATCGGCGGGTACCAGATCCCGGAAATCAGATATGCTGACGACACAGTCCTCCTATCGACCAACCCAAAAGGACTTGAACAATTACTTCTGTCCACCAAAAAACACAGCGAGGCCCAGAATCTATACCTAAACACCAAGAAGACCAAAGTATTGACAACAGACAAAGTAAAGACCAAACCAGAAATTGAAATTGATAACGAAGAACTGGAAAGTGTCAATGAATTCGAATACTTAGGATCAATCATTAACAGCTCTGGCGACTGTGCAGTAGAAATTAAAAGAAGACTTGCAATTGCTTCACATAAGCTAATACAGATGAAAAACCTATGGCAAGGCACAAGCAAAGAAACAAAGTTACAACTGATCAGAGCATGTATATTCCCAGTAGCAACATACGGCTGCGAGACTTGGACACTCAATAAAACAGTTGCAAAAAAGATTACATCATTCGAAATGAAATGCTACAGAAGGATGTTGAGAATACCCTGGACAGAAAAAAAGACCAACAGAGAAGTACTGCACTCACTAAACGTACAGGAACATTGGCTCCTAAATACCATCGCAATAAGGAAGCTGAAATTTTTCGGTCATATAAAAAGACATAATAGTCTGGAAAAAACAGTGATGGAAGGCATGGTCCCTGGAAAAAGGGGAAGGGGTCGACCTAGACGACGGTGGACCCAGGACATCACAGAGAGTCTGAACTTGTCTTTGGCTGATGCAGGTCGACTTGCCCAGAATCGTGATGCGTTCAGAGCAGCTGTAATGGAGACAACGTTCTGGAAAGAATACGTCACATGATGAATGATGAATTCTCTTATCTTCGGCCAATCTTTCAGATTCTAATTTTCTTTCGGCCTCTTTTTCTAATCTTCTTTCTTCCCGTTCAATATATTTGTCACATTCAGCAGTGACATAAGAAATCATAATTTGTCCGTCCATTCCTAACTCTTTCGCAGTCTGTACAGCAGCAGATCGAAATTTTGCCAGGTCGGCCATTGTCTAACAGATAAATGTCTAAAATATTTTATCTATGACTAATTAAAGCAAGACAACACAGGCACTGTGAGCTCAACCTTATTTATTTTCACCCAAGGATACCTTTTAATTCGTATTATTCCCTGAAGTGAGTTACCCCCAATATTTGTAATAGGGAAAGATTCAAAATCCCGAGGGCGAGACCCAAATATATGTGGTAATGTGGGATGTTATAAATATTTATAGGGGACTTAGTGTACTGAATGAGATCAGCTGTGAAGGTATCTATATCTAATAAGAGTAGTGTATTATAGATAACCTTACTTACTGCCACATATGTATACCTCAGTCAGAATTATTCTGGAATAGTGTGATGACTACGTTATATGTCTAGGGTATGTGTATGATGAAGTGTAAGTCATAACAACAACAGACAGATAAACAATTTAATTTATTCCACCACACTTGACAACACTGTGACACTCACATACATATAACACTCTAAGAGGATATCTTAAAGGAGTCACTGATAACTTTTCAAATAACAATATGTATTCAGTGCTGTCATGAATGTATATGTGTCCTGATTCAAATACAAAGGGAACCAGGAATCACAATCAATTTTAATTACAAGTTATATGTACAGAATTTATTAATATGATTCTTGTAGTGACATATATTATAAATGGTATCCTATGTGTGTCAGTTGTGTAGTGATAATATGAGGTAATACTGGTTTTGTTTTGTTCAAGCTCTGTTGGTATTTGTCATCATGACTTCAATAGTTTGTTTCTATTAGAACTAGTATTGGAGATGTTCTCAGTTCCTGGTATTAAAACAATTTACTTCCCCATCTTAATTTTATGTTACAATGTTATTTTAAGATGGGGGTACATAATGTTGAGCTCCATGGCCACACTCTCTTATCTTGCGTGATGACTGCAGTAAAAGACTCCTCTGCTCGATAACTGTAATGAGTTCTGGAGCCACCCCACTGGTTGCTATATTGACCAAGGAGTATGCTGTCCACTTCTGGCTTCAGCAAAGCTCTGACCAGGTGCTGCTCAATAACTTTAAGACCACGGTCCCTGAAACAAGAAGGTTGTACCTTCTACGTCAGAACTAATTTATACTCCATTTCTACACTGAGCACAATACATCACAAACATTGAGTTCAGAGCGTTAGGCCAACTGTCAGCTTCATCTGAAATACTTTATACCAGTATTTCCCTCCCTAATGGTTACTACGCCTCTGCAATTCCAGCATTATTTCTTTCTAGTTAATAATCTAGGTGTCAGTGTACTGTTTGGCCATTCCATGCAGTTTTACTTTCCTCCGACACCTTCTGTTCAGGCTGGAGCACTATAGGCTTTACATCATGTTCGCTACTGAACCACACATATATACAGACATAAATTCTCAATTTACATTCAATTTTCATTAAAAGATATTGAATATTTCAAGCTTACCACAATTCATGGAAATAATAATAAACAGTTTCGTTGACTGGCAATGAATATAGCACAACTCCGATCTGCCGATGTCCCAGGCTTTATTTTATAAAAAATATACACTGGTGCTCAACGCACTGCTTCTTAGTAGGTTTATTACAAGATGTGGCAATGAACAGACGCTCTGAATTGTGTATATTCGCAGCTCTACCCAATCACACCACGTCTACACATCTTTTCAAAAAAGTACCCCTTTCTCACGTTTCCCCTGACAACACAAGATAGTATTTATAGTCCGACCAATCGTGTTTAGTCTTTCATTTGTTGCGCTCCAATCACATAGGAGTTAACATGGTAGGCTATTTCCGTACGTAATGTTTTTTCAAACACGTTATAAAAAAATTTTATGAGCAGAAATGATTTCATGCTGTCAGGCATCCCCACTATTTTATTTTGGCCATAACTTGGTAATTCCTAGACTATTTGCGTAACGTTTTACCTATTCTTTGTCAGCAAACCCTAAGGAACCCAAATATACGAATTTAATGGAGCCAATATGCATTTTCTTCTAGGATAGTCGTGCTGTCATGTTTTCAAACGTAAACCGGTATAATGTCATAATTCCCAATAAGCGTTTTTCAGGATTTTAAAACCTAACTCTGGTATGGGTAGTGAATTTTATCACTGTCGATTTGAAATAAAGTTAGTGCATGTGGCCTTACACGCGTGATGGCAGCAATTGTGTATCGCGCGACGCGTGTTTAGTGTTGCAGGTGTCCCTGCTTTCTGCCTCTCCCTTCTCGCTATCCTTTAGTCCATCTGTCTTTAGTTACGCCGTGTATAAAATGGAATGAATGAAATATTAAATTTAGGTCATTGATCAGCTTGCGTATCTCAAGGTTTTTCCAAGAAATACAGTACACGTTTCATTGAAGAAAGCGTGCAGCGACACAGTAGGCTTTTACTATCAACGTGAAAGCGTTACAATTTGCCGACGAAGTAGAAAACAAGGGGGATTTCGAGTACAGTCATTGTGACAGCACTGTTCTTTACCATTCTTCTTTCCTTTTATCAAATTTATTTGTTAGGCTTTGCATTTACGTTTTAATTTATATATGGGGATTAGAATAATTCACGACAGTAATGAAAAGACAGACGGACTTAGAGAGAGAGAGAGAGAGAGAGAGAGAGAGAGAGAGAGAGAGAGGGGGGGCTGAACGGAGGAACGCATGCAATGCTACCACGCCGTCTCGCGATAAAAGTGAACGCAAATCACGCGCGAAAGGCATGAAGCACTAGTTTTTTTCTAATAGACAGTGATAAAAAACACTACCAATACGAGGTTAGGTTTTAAAAAACATGGTTAATGCTTATTAGGAAACATGACACAATACTGTTTTACGTTTGAAATCCTGACAGTACAGAAGACAATCCATCGTATCGAAGTGAACGGGTGGTAGAAGAAAATACATATTTTGAACGCAGCCACTTAGCTCCATTAAATTTATATATTTGGGTTCCTTAGGACTTGCTGACAAAGAATATGTTAAGTGTTACGCAAATAGTCTAGGAATTACCAAATTATAGCCAAAATAAAATAGTGAGGTTGTCTGACAGCACCAGATCATATTTGCTCAGTGGCATGTTTTAAAACCACTATTTTACGGGAAATAGGCCAACAAGTTAAATCCGATTTGATTGGCTAGAATAATATGTAAGGCGAACCATGATTAGTCGAATGGAAATACTATTTTTGGTTGTTAAGGGAAACGGTAGGAAGGGTAAATTTTTTCAAAAGCTTTTGTAAACATGGTCCCATTGGTTAGACCATTTGATATAGTCAATTAGGAACGTGAGTTCAGGGCCACATTTTGAAAATAAACTTACTAAGAAGCAAGTGCGTTGAGATCCAGCTCATATTTTTCTAATGAAAGCCTGGGACAGAGGCAGATCGGAATTGTGCCATAACTCATTGCCAGTCAACGTATTTTGTTTAATATTTCCATGAATTGTGGTAAGCTAGAAATATTTGATATCTTTTAGATGAAAAATTGAATGTGAATTGATAATTTATGTCTGTATGTGTGTGGTTCAGTAGCAAACATGAAGAAAAGCCTAGATATTGCTCCCCCATGAACAAAACTTGTCGGAGAGGAGTATAACTATATGGAATTGCCAAATAGTACTATGACACCTATCTTATTGAATAGAAGGAAATAATGCTGGAATTGCAGAGGCGTTGTAACCATTAGGGAGAGGAATACTGGTGTATACTGTTACATGAGAAGCTAGCAGTTGGCCTACCGCGCTGAACTCTGTGTTTGTTATGTATTGTGCTCAGTGTGGAAATAGATTATAAATTAGTTCTGAAGTAGGAGGTACAACCTTCTTGTTTCAGGGACCGGGGTACTAACATATTAAAGCAGCACCTGGTCTGAGTTTTGCTGAATCCAGAGGCTGGTAGCAGACTCCTTGGTCAATATATCTACCAGTGTTGGTTCTCAAGAACACGGTGAAGAAAGCGAGCAGTGGAGACTGTTTCCTGCCGCCCACACAGAAGTTAAGAGTTCGTGGCCAGAGCAGCTCAATCTTGTGTATACCCCCCTCTAAAAGTGACTTTACCTAAAATCAAGAGGGACATTTAATTGTTTCAAATAAAAAGAAACTGTGAACCTTTCCAATATTATTTCCACGAGAAACAAACACTTGAAGTCATAATGACAAACAACCACCTAGCTTGAAAAGCCAGTATTACCTCATAGTACTACAGCACAACTTACACACATATTGCAATAATAATATATGTCAATACAAAGATTCTATCTATAAATTGTGTACATACAACTTGTGATTACATTTGATTGTGATTCCTGATTCACTTTGTAGTTGAATCAGGATATCTAATATTTGAAGGAATTAATACATATATTTTTAAAAGTTACACGTGACTTATTAAGATAGTCTTATAGAGTGTTTTATGTGTGTGAGTGTCACAGTGTTGTAAAGTATTGTGAATTAAATTAAATTGTTTATCTGTCTGTTGGTTGTTGTGAACATACACTTCATCATTATCATAACCCTAGACATTCAACGTAGTCATCACAATATTCCAGAATAAGTCTGACTGAGGCCTAAATGTGGTAGCAAGTAAGGTCATCTGTAATACACCACACTTATTAGATACAGATACCTTCACAGCTGACCTCAGTCAGTACACTAAGTCCCCTATAAATATTTATAACATCCCACTTTACCACAACAGACAAGTGACGACAATTAGACGCACAAACGTGAAACTATATTAATGGAGTAGGGATATTGGGACGAAGTGACCGACACAGGTAATAAAGTTGTATGTTAAGTTTATTTATCATAAAGAAAACTTCACAACATTTTGTATCAAATATAAAAAAAAAATCATAGGTTACAGAATTAATAAAGAAATAGACACTTAAGTACGATTCCCTCTGTTGAGACAAGATCCCGTTAGAAGAAGATATTAACCCCCAAAAGGTCAAATGTGACCGTGCAGGTGTCCCTACTAGTTGATAGCTATAACTAGGTGGCTGAGGCAGGCCTAGTCATCTATCATTCACTTTCTTTTTTATCTTTCCTCCAAGTGAGACTATTTCTCCTACTGGCCCCCTTGTTCCGCCAGAGATGGTGATTCCTGGATGAGATAAGGTTCGTCTTTTTCTTCAACCCAGACCACGTTCTTCCCTCCTTGGTGGTATATAGCGACTGATGTGTATAGGGTGTTCTATTATTTCTATCTCTCCTATTACTCACTTCTAATAACTCTCCATTCCTTAATCTCTTCACACATCAAACAACCTGAGTGATGTGATTCAATTTCGAAAATAACTTTTATTTACATAAGATGATCCAAGATCAACCAACATAATTCATCAGATACAGTTCTCAATTACAATGTCCTCAAGTCTTCCACTTAATTCAATCAAATATCTCAAAGCATAGTTATATATTGTTTCTCCTGTAGCCTCTGGCATATTTCGTTGTATACCTAGCTTACTAAAGTTCCTTCTCATTTTTCACCATTTCTCTCATATTTTCTACAACAGTTCTTCTAAATCCTTGGAGTCATGTTCTCACCCAATCTCAACCTAGTTAGGTTTAACTCCTTTAAATGCAGCATATAAGATTCAATAGCTATACCTGAAATAATCAAACAATGTCCAACACCAAAATGGCCTCCACCATACTTACTCTAATATGAGAGAGCGCATGAGATGTTTCATGAATATCAGATTCACTTGTGGTGGCGTCTTCATACTTACTCTTATATGAGAGAGCGCATGATATGTTTCATGAATGTCAGTGCTGTAAACCCTTTGTTTAATACCATCTCGTTTAATGGCAATGCCTCATCTTCTTGGTATGACAGCCCATCCTGGCTATCTGATAATAAAAGTTGTCCACTTTAAGCTTTAATTATGCCTTTGCTTCAATATTCTCTTCTGTAGCTCGCTCCCTTAAATAGGTGCGTCATTAGCCTGTGACAAAGTTGCTGAAAGTCAAAAAAATAGTTCGAAATTCCTCTTACCGTTTTAAATCGAAGTCCAACACCTATCACAATCCCTACTGTTCACCCTTATTCTATTCCTAATATGTTCATCTCAATATTTAACCACAGATAATCTATTCTCCTGAATTCCTATCGCTAAGAAATTCTAAATCTAGCTATCAGTTTCTGGATACGAACACTTGTTGACCACAAGTTCGTTTCTTGAGAGCCCTGGGCGGCACTTCTTGCTTCCGCAAAGTTTCTGATGGGACTGATCTCTTTTCGTCCTTCAATTTCCTATCTGATGATCCACAGTTGTTTTTGAGTGAATGTGATTGGTCCGTTATTCAGTTCACTCACCTATCGCCAGCTACACGCTTAATTCTATGCTGTCCAACTCCGTGAACTGTGCTACATAACTGTTTATTTCTAGTCTTTATTTTCACGTGCGTTTTACTCGGCACTCCGTTCTCTTAACTGTAAAGGGCGCTAATAATATTGTTATTCCCCTTAGTACTTTTTAACTTAGTTACATTTTCCTTCTATGTCTCTATTAAAACTGGTCTGATATGCAAATTTGGTAAACTCTAATGATATATACTTAGATTACTTTAAAGTCTAAAAAGGTTCCCTCCCTTACAAAAAAACACTACATTTTCATTCTTTTATCTCCCATGTTAAGAACAAATAACTTATCACTTAAATTATTCTGATTTTCTAACCCATTTTTATATACTCTTTCATCTTGTTAACCCCAAATAACTGTTCGACTGACTTTAACTGCAGCGTATTTTACGCTGTACAACCAAACGGTGACACAAAGCTTAGCACTATGGTATAGAATTTGAATATACTGTCAAGAACAGAGTTTCAATTAATCTATCCTGAAAAAAAAATGAACAGTATTAGCAAACATAAGAAGAAAAAAAAAAACAAAGTGAGTATAATGATTATACAATGGAAGAATTATTCACTCCTGCTTTCTCTCGCTCTGACAAACATGTGGCCACATTTCAATCTCGCTTACCTAATTGCTGATTTACAACGTCTGGAACATGACTCCTTGGTACACACAACAGATCTAGTGTTGTGTTTTTCTGTTTTTGGCAAAACAAGCCCCAGTTCCTCAAATTTACTGATTAATCCTCTTATTTGGGGAACGCTTGCTTTGTTACTGTTTATTGAATCTGTTCATGTCACAGCAATTAGTCCAGTTAGGAAAACACTTTCGAGATCTAATGTTCACAGTGTACAGTAGCTTGAAATATTCGATAGTTAAATAGAATGTCAGGTAGATAAATCTTTTCTGGATAAATCCTCTTCACACCACATTGGTCGGTAGTCGTGTAATGTTAAATTTGATAACTTCGCCACAGCGGGCTGAATGTAAATGACAATAATGGAAAAGAAAGCTGGGTAGCTATATGTCCAGTTACATTCTATTCTTATAGTCTTTTATTGGTACTCTCTTTCTGGATGAAACAAGAGGGCCAAACAGGTCGACCTCGAAGACCCGGTTTTTTGTATATAAGAATGTTCTTGGTACTGCTGGACTTAGACCCGTTCTCTCCGATTCAGGTTTAGGCCGCTGGTAGGTTTTTGGGTTGTGACCCGTACTAGATTTATAGGAAGAAAATATAGGCCGCTGGTAGGTTTTTGGGTTGTGACCCGTACTAGATTTATAGGAAGAAAATACAAACATTTAATCACAATATAGTATTCTATCCCAACCCCGGTAACGGTATAATTTATTATTATCCACTCGGTTATTAACTTTAATTAGAAACCCCAAGGGTATATCTTATTTTATCGTTCTCATTAACCCGTGAAATAAATTCTAGTCATTTACAAAAATACACATATAATGGATTAAAGATAAATATATATTTCGTCAGTACTACATTGCCTAGTGCATTTACTAGTCAATTAAATTATCTCTTTTCTCTTGGTGATAGCGCGTAATTAAATTAAAAGTTTGCTATGTGTTATTTTAATTCGCTAATCAATAAACACCAAAAATCCTAGTGAAATATAAATGACGAACTTAACAATTAAATCCCTCAAAATGCTAGTATAAATATTTACCGCAACACATAAATCAAAAACTATCTCCAACGAAAACTAAGAAACTCCACTAATACAAATGGTCTAGAAATTGAAGCTAGATGTTCTGAAAAATTATGTGGCTACTAGATAAACTGAGTTTAAAGGATGAGGTATATATATGATTTAGGTAGAAATTCGCTAGCGATTGCCAGATTTCAAGCCTTAACCCGTATTCTGGGCAATTCTGCGATTCGATTCTGAATCAAAGTTAAATTTTACACTTATGCCGACCGTAGACGTCTCCAACGAACAACTAGTCTTTTGATCTCGTCTCGTCTGTAGCTAATTACGTTCACGAACGAACGATGCGGTCGGTAACTTGGTTATCCGCCCCTTATTCTACAATCGCTTAATTCCCCCTGAGAAAGTGCACTTATCAAAAGGTACGACTTTTGAATTAACGCTCTTGATTCTACACATATACGACCCGTCCCCTCTCTCTACACGCGTCATAGTCTGGCCTGTCACTATTACAACGGTTGCCCAATCGCTGGCGTTGTAATTCAGTTAATGGCTCTTACTCGCTAGCTGTTTACCTGTCCCGTCGTGGACTAGTTAATCGGTCTGTTTATAAATATTCCTAGTGCCTGTAAGACAATAGAGAAAAGAAAAAAAATAAGCGTGGCTACAATATGAGTTTGACAGATATAGAAGTACGAGGGTTCTGCATTAACAAATCGTGCATACTAATAAGAAAGCAACGTGGAAGCCAGGTGGGAGCAAAAACGTGTTGATACATGTAATCTATTTACATAACTCTGTCACATCCACCCACCAATGTTGCAGTCTTGAAATTATATAAAAGTCGTGCGCTACTGGCTTTTGCACTAAACTGCACGTGCTCAGTACAGCGCGTATTTTGTTTAATTTCAGCACCACAATTGCAGTTACACTTTTAATAATAAACATAAAACATATAGTAGAGTGTACAAAATCTACAAATGTTTTATTGTTATTATTTATTTTGCCGTTTGCTTTGTTTCCCTTTGGCGTTGAAGAGGATAAATTAAATCCCCTGAAACAAAAAGCCAACATAATTTTTTTTTCATCTTTACAAAAATGGGTAACATAACGTAATTCATAATCAACAAAACGAGTTCCCCAGTTCTCTAAATGTGCTCCAGATGCTGAAAGGTTAAGACGTTAGCTTTAGTTCTTTCCCATTTATCTAACAGTTCACTACCCTACGGCAGTATCTGCTATGGGATTATCTTTACCTTTTTATGTTTTGTAGTGGTGTTTGATGGTATTGTATGATGGTGATATTACTAAATGTAATTGTATGAGGCCAGCTGTGAAGGCTCCTGAGATAAAATGTAGTTGAGAATTGTCAGAAGGCCTTTCTTGCTACCACTACGACCTCACACTTAATTTTTTTTAATGAATGTGGCTACGTAAAGTGTCTAGGGTTATGATATGTAGTGTGGTGTAATAGGTTATAGATATACCCACAGATATTAAACAAGACTAATAATATTAACAAGTGTTAAAATACACTGAACTAACTCACGTGTGTAAAAGTTTTGATAGAATTATATTACATTTATTTTGTTCTGGATCAATTTTTTAGGTTGACCAGAACTTAAAAGGATTTAGAGATTATGAAAAGAAATGCATGGAATATTATATCATAAATGCAATAGTGTACATATATATGTGCTATACTAGTTAGTTTTATTAAAATGTTCTAGTAGTCATCTACTTGGGAGGATAGTTAATGTTTGTGCTGTTGGGGTGGCCTCATCACACCTGTCTATATTGACTACACAGTGTCCAGAAAATGGTGGGAATTTTTATGGGGATATTAGTAACTAAAGGGCTTTGGTGAATGTCCAGCAGACCAGAGGCTCACTCATCTTGTCGTTGTAGCTCTGGTGCTGAAATCTGATGGTCCCACCTCTCCGTGCTGGCGGGCAATAATGGTGGTCTCTGTCACAAGTACTGCACAGATACACTCGAGTAAAGTCACCCACTGAATAGACACTGCTTTGTTGACAACAGAAACTCACAGCTCTGCAATCAAAGTATGGGCCATGTGTCAAAATCTATTCTCTACCCACGTCTGGACACAACACTGACACAACAACCACATCATACAGACAGGTCAGATCTCTCTGACCAAACAGCACATTTACCATGGTGGTTTTACATCAGATAGATCCTCCCAGACTATAGGTTCTGAAAATATTTATTAGTTGTCTGCCCTAAAAGAGGATAGGTAATATGTTTCATTATTCTCAACACTTGATCTGTCTTGCCTAACCCTTGCTGGAGTTTATGTACATTGTTGGTCCCTAGACCACTCGAACATGAAACAATATTCAAAATATATAAGGAAATAATTTCAATCTTACCAGATTATGAATAAATAACACAGAATTGCTAGCAAAACTCAGCTGAGCTGCTGGCTATAGTATGGCGTCCCTAAATTTATTACACTTTCTTTCATATGGAAATCACCACACTTTAAAATCTGTGTCTATCACTGAACAACTATTGAAGAATGGCCCCACTTTCGCGTCTGAGCGCTAATGATATGATTGTCTGTGGCCAATCACTGCCTAGGTTTATTTGAATTTCAAATTTCCTACCATAAAGTCATTTCAGTCATGCTTCAGTCAAGTATGGATGGTTATCTGTTAGTCTGTCCGTCTCTACTTGTGTTTCTACAAAATGTACTTGATTTTTGAACCAACCTTTCTCTCCCCTCCAAAATTTTGTCGTTAAAAGTTATTTTTAGACACAGCTACCACCCAAAAACTCTCTCCTCCATACTAAGTAAATTTGAACACCTGCGTCTCGAGGTCGTGTTTTTTTGTGCAAATCGCGACACTTTTAGATTCAATACAGTCTGTCGATGATGTGAACAACACTGTCTTTTGTCACTATCTTCAATATTATCTATCCGTCTGTAAAATTAAGACCATATTAGTTCACTGCTCAGAATAGGCCATCCGGCCAGCTAATTTTTATATTCCTAACATTAATATTAAGAAAATTTTACTTTTTAATTTTTGTAATATTCCAAACATCTGCGTTTTAGCCGCTGAATTCAAATCAAGGGCTTGGTATTGCAAAAGCGTCCAATAAATGACTGTGGCGTAACATATCTATGGTCCCTTCTGTCGAGTTGCTTACTTTTTATGTCAACTTGGGAAACGTGACTTTTCTCCGTTTCCCCCCCAATTGCGTCTCCTTAGCCTTTCTAGTCTCACGCAATCTTTCCAGTCATATTTTTTCCTTTTTATCCGCCGTTCCCCTCCTGTCTAGCGAGTCAATTTTTATGGAGGGTGATGACCCGCGGTCTAGGCGATCATGTACATCAGCAGCCTACGCATTATGTTTTTTTTTTTTTTATCCTTATATGTTATCCTTGGAGGTATTTTACCGTTGTATCTCTGTCAATTTCACTACATGTTTGAAACAGACTATAAATGACAATCGAACTCATGGCATAGTATATTGAGACTTACAATTTTGATTGTCTCTTCCAACCTCAAACTTCCCCCTTCTTTTCGTTTTTTTTTTTTTTTTTCATATAAAAAAAAATTACTTACACCCTCCTAGGTCCCAGGTTCAGAACCACTGATATATAATGAGCCTGTATTATATGCATATTACCTTAGTCGCCTTTTACAACATGCTTGATAACCAACCCCCCACCCCCATTAAAAGCACTTCCCTCCTCCATTATCTCTCGAACTACCCCGCTAATAGCATCGAACTTCCCTGTGGTATATTATTTCATAACGGACTTTTCAAACAGCCAACGAAAATGCTCACAAATAAATCAATAGGAAATGTTGACTTTGCAAATTTTCAAAGCGCCCTGGATTCGCAACAATCAGGCTGAAATGTTATTGGTAATGCACAAAAGGTGAATAAAAGGAACGAGTACAGGGTTGTTTTTTGCACATAGCGCAGGTACTTATATATGTTTCATTGTCTGTAATGTATGTAAGCATGTTTGTAAGTATATGCTTTGCAGCAGGGGTCCAACAGTGGCCAAAACTCAAGAGTATCTAATATAGGCTTCAAAGGTGTCTACCTTCGCGTAAGATTACTCTTGGCAGAGATGTAAATAGAAGAAACAAAACGCTTCTATCTCCAGTGAGTCTTTACAAGATATTCAGAATAAGCGAGAACAATACTGCTTTGGCTGAGTATGTTAACTCTGTAATTCTGCTGACGCTTTTGTGAAGGATTTAAGCACTTATTAATGTCAGCTCGTTTAAGCCTCCACCCCTGATTTACTCAGTGGAATTCTATTATTCTAGTAATAAGTAAATAAATAAATAAAGGTAATTAACAGGTACTCGTTGGACATAAAGGATGACACTAGACAACAGAAAAGAAAATATAAGTGATAGGATTACCGGGAATCGAACCTAGGACCAACCAGACGGCGCCATCGCCTTGCTGAGACAGTACATCGTGAATGGACGCTGAGCCAATTTTGCACCCCCCCCAAAAAGAAATTTGCAGAGGGAGACTGAGACCCTATGGGTTTGCCCGGGGTGCGATGGTGTTGATTCTGAACAACACTAACAATTTGAATGTGTATGTATGTAAGCAGCAGCACAGATAACCAATGGGAGCGTGGAGCGGCAACACGCGACCTATACACAGGTTACTAGGCAAAATTGTAAAATATCCATGTATTTACCATACACACACACACACTTATGATAAAAAAGGTGTTAATTAACTAGTCATTTAACACTGTACGACATTATCGATCAGGCGATCGTTAAAAAACTGGGAAAACTGTTCAGGACCTAGACACGCCACGGGGCAAACTTAGGCCTGGAAATAAAAATAAGTGTAATAAAGTAGACAACGTGGAATGGGAACCCCTTTTCACACACAGTCTTCACTTGAATGTATTAAAATGGCAACTTTGTGTCGAGAACAAAAAGTGGTTTTACCCCAGAATAAGCCGACAATCCCTCGGTCGGAATTATGTGAACTGGGTGACCATAAAAGAGAGAGAGGATCTCTCACAAGGAATTTAAAGTGGGGAGAAAACCCCAGGAAACGAATAGGTAGTGGTAGATTCATGTGTGATGACAAAAGGAAGAAACGTCCTCAACACAAGGCTTCCAGTATCATGAAAAATATGTCAGAAAAATTAAAAGTCCATATGTAACTTGTTAAGGACGTGGACAGATGAGAAGGCAGAAGAGACTGTTACCTCATCATACCAATATGTGAACGAACTGACCACTCGTTTAAAAACTAGTTGGAAACTGGCAAATGAAAATTTGAGACAAGCCAGGAAAAAGCATGCTGCTTATTATAACAAAAAAGCGAAGGATAGGGAGCTTGCTGTAGGGGAGAAGGTGCTTCTTCTGTTACCAGGCAGCAACAATAAACTTCAGATCGGATGGCAAGGTCCATATACAGTTTTGGAAAAGGTATCCAGATCAAATTATAAGATAGACAAGAAGGGAAAGGAAAAAGTCTATCATGTGAACCTTTTAAAGAAATATCTGGACAGACAAATCCAGGAAGGAACACACTTAATGGCCTAGTCAATTGCAACCGAAATGAAAAATGAACCTCTCACCTCAGTTGAATATCCACTGAAGCCCAGTGAAACGTTTGAACAGGTGAAGATCAGTAATCACCTGACAAAAGGACAGAGGGAGAGAATTCAAAAGGTCCTGGAAAAACATACAGACGTGCTAACGGATAAGCCGGGGCACAAAAATTTGTTGGAATATGATATGAAACTACTAGACGCAACACCCATCTGTATGATGCCTTATTCTATTCCGTTCGCTAAGGAAAAAGCTTTGAAAGAGGAGATAGATTATTTGTTACAAGAAGGGATTATTTCTCACAGTGAGTCTCCTTATAGTTCCTGTGTGGTTTTGTTGCGGAAACCATCGAGAGAACATAGACTGTGCATAGATTACAGGAAACTGAATGCTGTCACAGAAGATCAGGTGGATCCATTACCTGATACTACTCAACTTTTTGCCAGGCTGAACAAGGCAAAATATTTTTCCAAGGTGGATCTTAGCAAAGGCTATTATCAAATTCCAGTAAAGCCTGAGGTTCGACCTTACTTAGCATTTAGCACCTCGGAAGGTCATTATGAGTTTAACATGCTACCATTTGGGTTGAAAAATGCCCCGAGTGTGTTTTCTAGGATGATGCGAAAATTGTTGGATCCCCTGAAAAATCTATGTATCTCGAATTTCATGGATGATATCCTCATTGCTACTGAAACTTTTGAGGAACATCTTAACTCTTTGAATATGCTGTTTGATAGACTCAGAGAGGCTAACGTGACTGCTAGACCAACAAAATGTTGTATTGGGTGTAAAGAGTTGGAATTCTTGGGACATACCGTACATCAGAGTAGCATGACCCCTGACCCCAAGAATCTGGAGAAACTGAAAAGAGCACATAGGCCACAAACAAAGAAAGATGTGCGATCTTTTGTGTCGTTGTGTGGTTTCTACCAAAAGTACATTAAACATTTTAACTCTATATGTGCTCCTCTGACGGATTTAACTCGAAAGGGACAACCTGATACAATAAACTGGTCCGCACAGTGTGAATTGGCTTACCAGGAGTTAAAAGAAAAACTCACAAGCAGGCCAGTATTGCAATTGCCTGACTTGAATCAAGAATTTGTCGTGAGAAGTGACGCAAGCAATGTGGGCCTGGGTGCTACATTGTTGCAAAGGTCCTCCTCACAAGATGGGGAATTGAACCCAGTCGCTTATGCAAGCCGCAAGTTGAACAAGGCGGAAAAAAATTATTCCACAAGTGAGAAAGAATGTTTGGCGTTAATATGGGCTATAAAAAAATTCCAGATTTATTTATATGGCAGGACATTTGTGGTCCAAACAGATCATTCACCTCTCGTATTCTTATCACAAGCCAAGCATGAAAATGCCAGATTATTAAGATGGTCATTATTATTACAGCCATATTCATTTCTGATTGAATATATTCTCGGCCGTCAGAACGTCGGTGCAGATTTTTTGAGTAGACATCCGTGTGATGAAAGTCAGAAAGAAATGTAGGACATCATTTGCGCTACGTTATCTCACAGATTGTAACCTGCAATGGATGCATGTTTTAGGAAGGGAGGTGTGTAGCGAAATCCGTGAGATAATCGCTTATTTCAGTAAGATTTTAGTCCTATGATAATAAATACACCAGCCCTCAGGTGTCTGACTATGTTCATCTTCGACGCCAGTAGAGCGCTGCCTTTTGTGCAGTGGGAATGCTAAGAAAATGACCCGCCGTAAAATCTAACACGCTTTTAGTTTCGGTTTAAAAACGTACAATAAACATTTTAACATCTCGCCGATCTGCTGCACGAAACGGTGGGAAAAGCTTGTAATTGGCATTGGAGTAATTCAAATCATATTGGTTGGTATAAGAGTATAGGAGTAAAAGGGGGGAGATAGGAAAGTGTTAACTTTTTTTTTTTTTCGTACGCCCGCTAATACTCGAGGCGAAATCTCAGGTTATTTTTAATGTCTAACCTGACATTGATTTTTACGTGAGTATCCTATTTTCAATGTTAACTAAAACTAAACATCTTTTTCTATTGGCATAACTAACGCAGATTGACCAATGGACTACGAGGCACATAGTTTGTTTGGAGTTTTGGTTTTGTTTTTTCAATCTAAATTCAAAAAGATTTAGTAGTGCCTGCTTTCATTGGTCGGCTCTAATAGATATTGGCAAGAGGCATAGTGGTCTCGTGGCCATTTGACTAGAAAATTTTATTCAAACAACTACGTTGAGAGCAGATGTGATAAATTGTAAAATTAACTACTAAATTCACAATCTGGACGGGGCAGAGCAAAACTGAGGCCATATTCTTTGCCAGTCAACGTTATTTGTGACATATTTCTTTGAACTAGTGGTAATAATGCTTTATGTATTTACATGCTTGATTAAAACTGCACAAGTTAGATACTGCTATGGGGAAAAAGTGAAGGACATGCCGGGAGCAAACATTATTGAGTCCTCACATTGAACTGTATTTGACTGTTGCATATTATTATGATTTTGTATTAACTATTTTGTATTGGAAGATGTTAGGAAGCCTCAGTGTTCCATGAACACTCTTCAACATGCCTAGAGCGTTTATAATTTAGAAAAGAAAAGAAAAATCATATAAAAAGAGATGTGGTTACTCCTCGTTATTGTATTGAAGCAAACTAGGTAAAAGTACAGTGGCGTATCTGCCATAGGGACCTGAGGTGTGGTCACAGAAAGGTGTGAGTCATATAATTAGGGGCTGATGCACATGAATGCACACGAGGCTGACCCCATACCTTCATGTATACATAGGGATAAGAAGTTGTGATCAGATATGAAAAGGCCAGGGTGTCTTTTTATTGCAGAGTTTTTATTTCCTGTTACCATCCGGTGACCGGAAACCTGATGAGTAAGTGAAAAGTCTCCATTTAAAAGTTGCTGTCAGCTGATAGCCTGAAGGAGCTTGTGTGTGGGTGCTGATCTATTATATCTGCAACGACATCCTGACTTATTATCGTCATACCAAAAATCCCAGGTGACACGTTAACACCTGGGACATCTGACACTTCAGCATAATAAACTGGTTCTTATAAAAATAAAACTGAATTATATGGGGAATGACGAAAACAACAGCTCCTCATAACCAATGACTATCACTAGCAGTTATTTAAGTTTTAGTCTGTGAATACACCTACAGGAACTCTATATAATAACATTACATTACCATTCATTATATGTAAATATATGTCCTCATTTTCAAAGACAAAAGAGATCGGGACAGGCAGATAAATTGTACAAAGAAAAAAAAACATTCCAATTTTTTAAAGTTAACCACAGTCATTATATTTTCTTATAATATAAAGTGTTTGATGTACCATCATTCTCATTTCAAAGAGACACTAGAGACATCATACACCAAAGAAATCAAAATACGGACTGGCTAGGGAGGTAGCAGGCAGATTAAAAGCTACCTGGCGGAGATCTGCGGAGGCAGAGATGCAAAGCATGAACCAGAGCTGGGGCATCACACAAAGGATGGCAGCCGACCGAGCAAAGTGGAGACAATTTGTTGCTGCCCTACAAGACGCCACCAGGCGTGATGGTCAATGATTGCTTTGTCAGTCAGCGGCCAAGGATTAAAGAAGAAGTATTAATGAGTCTAATTTCATTCCACTGGATCCATTTCACTTCTCCATGTGTCATTTTGAAGAGTTGTTCCGTGGCTTCATAGGCAATACATCCAGATATGTTTGACCACAAAGGTCAAATAAAGGTGACATGGAATGTAAAGGAATGGAATGACCGAAGGAGAAACAGTACCTTCATCAGGACATGCAGCAGATAGATCACAACATAATTCCCCCCCCCCCACCCCCCCCCCCCCGCGTCATATTTTGACGGGTTGCTTGCTAGTAAATTTAATAATGTACGACATTATTGATCAGGCGATCGTTAACTGTACTTAGTATCTCTCCCTTATCCTTTTTTTTTTGTAAACTGATGATCAGAAATTTCCCCGTTCAACCTCTGAAGGGTTATAATTAGGATATATGGTGTTTTCAAGCCCAAATAACATGCACGATTGCCGATATACGAAAGTGGTATCATATCTTCTTCCTTATCCATAAAGAATGACATGCCTACCTTATGTGTGTGTGTGTGTGTGTGTGTGTGTGTGTGTGTGTGTGTGTGTGTGTGTGTGTGTGTGTGTGTGTGTGTGTGTGTACAGCTTTCTTGGACGGAAACGAGTGGCAGAACTCATCCACCTCTCTAATTTTGTATTTATCTAAGGCAGCGGTTCTCAAAAGTGTTGTCCGCGGACCCCTGAGGATTCCCGAGACCCTTTCAGGGGGTCTGCGAGGTCACAACAATTTCACAAAAATCTGTTATTTGCCCTTTTCACTCTTATTCTCGCACAGTACAACCCAGATAAATAAAGTTCTTTGCGGTTCTCAATAAATTTTAAGCGTGTAAGGGGTGCTGAGACCAAAAAGTTTGAGAAAGGCTGGTTGTTGGGTTCGATTATGGTGTTGGTTCTTGTTTGTTCGTTGTTTGAGGTGTGACAATGAGTTTGTCGAAGCTGTCTACTTGATAACGCGAATGTATTCAATTTGGAACAAGTAGTAAAAAGTCAACTGCAACTGCCAACCCTGGGCATGGTAACTAATGCCAAGAAGATGTATAGTTCAATCAATTTATTTAACATGGTACGGTTCACTAGACGAACATATAAGGTTGACGACGGATGGTTGACGTTCACTGGACAGCACACCACGTAAGGTTCATATTTTAAAAATGCAGTTAATTCGTTCATAAAGATCATCGCTTAGGTAACGTCAGAATAGTTATTCAGAGTTCATAACATGGCATCTAATTAAGCAAATGAGGCAGTTATATAAGATAGTTCAATCTTCCACTGTCCTATGACCTTGGCAATGACGGAGAACTTTGTCAGGTCTGTAACATCATATAAGATTCTGATACTATGTATCTCCTTTAGTACTGGCCTCTTATTTTCAATCAATGACGAATAACAATACTACAAATGGAAAATTCCTGGGGGACCTCGATTCCGCAGATGATCTAGCATTCTTAAGTTCAACACCCAGACCATCCCAAGAAGCAGTCAATAATTTGTGTCATCTCTCGGTTAAAATTGGTCTCCAAATAAATGCCTCTAAAACTAAAGCTATGAACTTTTCTAACGAGACCTTTGATATCATCTTGAACGGGGAAAAACTACAGAAAGTTGAAAGTTGGAGTTATTTAGGCAGTAAAATGAGTCAGGATTTGGACACAAACAAGAGAAATCCATACTAGAATTGCTTTGGCAGCTAGCGCTGGGCATAGTTATCTAATTTGGAAGAATTACGATCATTGAATATACATACCAAGCTTCGTCTGTTTAATTCAAATGTTATCTCAGTGTTAACATACGGCTGTGAGAGTTGGAAAATAACAAAATCATTGGAGAACAAGCTGAATACATTCGAGAACAAATGTCTTAAAAACTCATGAACATCAGTTGGAAAGAATTCAAGACTAATCGACAAATAAGAGAAGACTCTAGGCAGAAATATGTCTCCGACTATATAAGGAAAAGACGATGGTCATATATCGGTCATGTCCTACGAATGCAAAACAACAGAATACCACTACAGGCGCTCACTTGGGTTCCTGAGGGTAAGCGGAAAAAAGGAAGACCAAAAGATCACTCAGAAGAACAATAATAAGAGAAGGAAGAACGTTGGGCCTAAATAATGTGCAAGAGCTAAGAGGAGTGGCGTCACAACGAACAACCTGGAGAGCACTGGTTTCTGCCTTATGCGCCGTGTTTGGCGCTTAAAGAATTTATTATTATACTTTTCTGCCCACGACCTTCGTGGCATCATAGCTTTGATATAGCAAAAATACTTGAGTCACCTCTGCTTTGCGGGGTACGTATTCGTAACAGCCGAATACTGATTTATATCATATCAATTTATATCAAGCCAATCCGGGATGATCCTAACGTCGGAATCCGTCGGCTTTAAAGTTTACATATTAAGTTTCACGTAAGACTCCATTTTGTACCAATGACGTATTGGTTCAACTAGACGTCTACGTGAGAACGAAAAGACATTATCATCAACAATCATACTTGCTTCTCTTCCCACGAAATAACACTAGATTACTGTAGACGCGAGTCCTCATCTGTGAACAGACGGACGGTCATACACAATAACAATATACCCGCAAACGGGTTCGAACGCCATGAATCAATGGACTCGTTCTTGGGCACTAAGCTTCTCAACCCCAGCTATGACGTAGACTGACTGACTAGATACACGTGCGGTCTACATAACCCCCTATACGCCTTAGTGCACAACAGTGCGCTAATGAAATCAAACTCACCAATAAGACTTACTCTCATGTGAGTCGGTGCGCAAAGTTACTTACAGAGGTAGGACAACATATTAACAATATGATACTACCTTCATCTGTCTACGAAAAGGGCTCTACAGATTCCTTACCAATCCCCCCAAAAAAATTAATTATATTAATTTTTTTCTTTAATACTCGACACTAGAGGTGATTCAAGTTTACATCTTACAATTTTACAAATATATCATGATGAAAATAATCAAATATGAAATTGCAATCAACTCAACTGAACAAAAGGTATGCATAAAAGCATACATCCACAATTGACCACTTTTGGTACAATGTGGTAAATGAAATAAAATAACATATTTAGAAATATTGAATTAACACAAATGAAAAGAAATGATGAAAAACCAATGAGTAAACAGAAAAGTGATGGATATGTCTTTAAAATGACAAGTGAGAAAAAAAAATGAATAAAAATGAAAGAATACAATTTAAACACGTATAAAAGCAACGCACTTAACTGTGTCTCTAAGTCATTTTGTGGTACTAATTAAATTACCAATGTTAAATTAATGTGCTTAAATACCAATATTAATAAATCTACTTAAATATTATATAGTTAATTACATCAATCATTATGTTAACTAACTAATTATCCAAAGTTATTTTATCTTCAATGTCGTAATTAAGTGACTTTTATTTTCAACAAGATAGTCATATATCTTAACGTTCAATGTTATTTTGATACATAAGCATTGTAAATCTCACTTGAATGAATGTTGATGAATCTGATAATCGAGGTATTACACGTAAAAGTTACAATCGATGAACTGTCAGTATCGAAGTTTCAGTTGTCTTAATGGCGTAGCTGCTAATTCGATTCATTCGGACATCTCGACAAGATGTCTGCGAGAACATTCTGTGTGCCAGCTATGGAACGGATCGTGAAATTAAAAGGTAGTAACGCGATCGCATACCTGGTAGATTTGGCAGATTTTACGTCCTTTGTGTTTAGTGCAGTAAGAGCTTTTTGATCTGATTCAACAATAAAGTGTGATCCGAGCAAGTATCTCTGAAATTTATTTATTGACCACACAAGACCGAGAAGTTCCTTATCCAAAACAGAATACTTCTGTTCGGTTGGAGTTAACTTCCGTGACGCATAGAGAACTGGGTGCAAGGTATCATTGTATTCTTGTAATAAGACACTTCCCATGCCGTAATTAGAAGCATCGCTGCGTAATACAAATGGCAAATTCTCGTTAGGTAATCTTAAAACAGGATGATTAGAAAAAAATTTCTTTATGATATCCAACGCGATTTGATGTTCGTTAGACCACCGAATCACGTTAGCTGCACCTTTCCTAAGTAATGAAGAGAAAGGAGCAGTAATGGACGAAAGATGTGGTATGAATTTCCCATAGTATTGTACTAGTCCTAATAGAGATCGCACCTGTTTCTTTGTTTTAGGTGTGGAGATGTTAAGGATTTTGGAAACATTACTGTCCTCTGTGTATAACATACCGCGACCAATACGGTGTCCCAAAAAAGAAATCTCGTGGAAACCCACAAATGCCTTTGATGGCTTAGCAGTTAAATTATGATTTTGTAACGTGGACAGTAATGAGTTTAATCCTTCTAAATGTTCTTCCCATGAGTCACTGAAAAGACAAATGTCGTCTATGTACGCAATGACGTTGGGATGATGAGATAGGATTCGACGCATCATGCGTACGAATGTGGCAGGAGCGTTAACTAACCCGAAAGGCATAAAATTAAATTGGAATAGTTCATGAGAACTAGAAAAAGAACAAGTAACTATTACAAGAAAGAGATGATGACTGCATAGGCTGAGTCATCAAAGAATGTGAAATCAAAATTGAATATCCGTAGGTTACTATCTGCGTGACGCAGAATCGGGAACCAATTGTAATCGGAGAGAATGGTGGTGGAAATACACACCATTGTCCCGCTCGATAGCCATGCGAGCATCTCTATTGGTCCTAAAAGTAACCACGGCGTCACCATACCTGTTATTGGTATGAGGTAACAGACGCACGAACCTAACGTCTGCCGCGTGGTTGAGAAAATCTCCTAGTGCTTGCCAACTAGTTCGCTGTGGCAGATTTTGTACAAGGATGGTGCGAGAAGATGCACCTCTACCAATATAAGTGGTACCATAGTCACAAGAATGTGAACAAGGTTGATGGGTAACATTAGCTCTCTTGGGTATATTATAATATTTATTATTTATACCTTTAGGATTATTCTGAAATGTACCATACTTTTGTACTTGATTATTATTACTTATGCCAGACAAAGGTGTAGGTGTACGGCATGTCGTAGACACCTGCTTGCTGGGCAAAGTTAAGATCTTACTGGCAACCTTATTGGTATTAATTTTCCCAACGGAGTTACAACTACTCTTATTTTTATTAGGAACATCATTTTCCTTTTTCACAAACGTAACTTTTTTCTTACGATCAGTTGCCTGCTGATCAAGTCGAGGGAAGGTATATGTCCCCCGGAATGACTTACTAGTCTTCACAGGTTGCGTTGAAACCTTAATATCCTTCTTAAGAATGGACGCATGTCGTAAAGGCTGTAATGCATTAGCAACAGTGGCGTAATGAACAATGGAATCATTTTCGATGCTAGATTCCAAGATCTTATCATTACATAGCAATTTAGCAATATGAGCATATGAAACAAATCTAGGAATAGTATTAAATGCATAGGCATTCTGTATATTCTGCTTTTCCCATTCGGCAATTTGCTCTGGTGTACACTCTTTTATACTGTGTATTCGACCCAATATGACATCACTAATTGGATTCGGAAGAAGACAGGCGTGGATCTTTCCTGAAAAAAATGGTGTATTTAATTCAATAATGGCTGTGGGGAATGTTTCCACTGTCCCACTAAAAGTAACACATTGGATGGTCGACCAACGAGTTCCGCACTCCCACAGTACTGCAGCCTGAATCAAACAAAACAGAGCAAGGTATCGAGTTAACGTATCCCTTGTTAAATTTTAAACTCCCTTTCCCATGGTGAATTGATGCAGAAGTAGCTGTACAAACTACAGGTAGACTTGGTAAAGTGTGCCCGCATCGCAGCGTCGTGATCGCCTTGGGCTGGAACAGCGTTGAGCATTCTTGACATGTCTTTACCTGTTCTAGATCGATACAAGACATGGCGTTATGTTGATTAACATTAGTATCATTACCTTTGTTAGTTTCTGATTCAATTGAAGCAACATTTGAATGTTGTCGTGGTCTGCTCGACGATCTATCTCTTCGTCGCGATCGAACCTGATTATTGTCATTAAAATTGCTATAATTAATGTTTCTGTTATCGTTAAAATTTGGCTGAGTCCGCCCATGAAAGTTTTCACTGTTGTGATGTTGGCGAAATGACCTATTCATAAATCTATTTCTATTTTCTGGTTGATATGATTGAGATCTCCAATGTTGTTTATTATTATTACCTTGATTATATTTAGGATTGTTGTTACTAAAATCTCGAGATCTGTGAGCTTGACCCCATGATACATTAAATGGAGCAGAATGTGAGTATTGTTTCCCCTTTTGAAAATGACCAAAGTTGAAATTATTATTACTTCCCCTTTGAAAATTTCTATCGCTGGAGCATAGACTTGAACCTAAGTCTGTACTGATCCTCTGTCATCTGAAATTTGTTTAGAAGAGCGGCCCTGAGAGCGTCATAATCATTTTTTTCTATAGAGCTAGTAGTGTGATAAACAGCCATTGCCTCTCCTGTTAGTAATCTGGATAAGTGGGTGCAATATAAGGATTTATCCAAGTTATACGACCGACATGTAGCCTCAAACCTGTCTAAAAAAAATATGACGTCGTCGGATGGTGGAGTAAATTTAGGCAATTTGAGATGAATCTCTCTAAAATTCTCATGTCTAGATGAAGACTGGCCTTCCTGAGTCTTTTGTGTATTACATTCACTTGCCAATCTTATTCTATCAAATTCCAATTCGGCAAGTTTCAAATCATGCTGACGTTTCTTATCATTCTCTTCTGTCTCAAGCTGAAGTCTTCTTGTATTTTGTTCAGCTATTAATCTCCTTTCTTCCATTTCTTTTTGTTTAACTTCTATCTCAATTTTAAGTAGTCTTTCTTTTTCTGCCGCATCTCTTTTAAATTTCTCTTCAGCCTCGAATTTTTTCTGTTCGGACTCACGCTGAAATCGTTTATCTTCTAATTCAGCGGCTAATCTCATTTTTTTCTCCTCTTCCTCAGCCATAAATTTCCTCTTCTTTTCATCTTCCTCAGCCTCAGTACGTTTTTGATCTGCCTCAAATTTCAAATTTTCCAAACGTAACTTTTCAGCTTCCAATCTTTGAGATTCCAACCTTTGAGATTCTTTATATTCTGTCATAGCAAATGATCTAATCTCTTCCTGAGGTATATTAAGCGCCTTAGCTTGCTTAATAAAATAGTCTAAGGTAGACATTATTCAATATTATTATGTAATAATACTACTTAAAAGTGTTACTACAACTAGTGGTCTTCGTTCCTGTCCTAGAACGGTAAAATCAAGTTATATAATAGGCAATTATCTTAATAATCAATAATGTAATTTATAACATGAAATGGTGTGAAAGCAATAACGTGACAGACAATAGTACAATACTGGCACGACACGATAATCAAGACAAATGACTACAGTCGTAGAAATCAAATAAAATAAAAATGTGGAACTAAAATAGAATGTCGTAAAAAATTACGATGACATCTACGATCCAATAATGCACAAGACAATTGACAACACAGTGTAAAAACATATGTTTTGTAAAAAACTGAACGATAGTCAGGTTAGACGGACAATAATCACATACAAAATACATCATAAAACTAAGGTACGAGTAAAAATAGCTACGAAAACAACGATTAAAACTTGTCGCTACGGCTAAAACAGTCAGGAGTCACAGACTACCAGACACAGTGGACCAAAGATCCTTCTATGCTCACGCATAGGAACATTCCACTGAGGGAAGTCTGCAAAATAATATCCTACAGAACACTCAAGACGGACCTGTGGCGAAACTGGTATTTTCCCGTCCTAAGTCGCCATTCCCAACCTCCCACGAAAAACATTGAACATGGAACATGCAACATGAATAAATAAACGGTGGACATATTACTAAGTCAAGGCACAGTTAAACGTAAAACGGTGTAACAACACGACGTTTTTACTTATCTCGACCGGCTAAAAAAAAACAATATTCCTCGCATCCGGAACTGCATGCTTAAGTCATCAACTTGAAGTACTGTAATGACCGTTAGAATTGCTGCAAGGTCCAGGATGTTGTCGCCTTGAAAGTTACCATATTTCTATTCAACCGAATTTTGATAGTAGATTGGAGTAAACCACACTTGGCCGCCATACTGTTGGGTTCGATTATGGTGTTGGTTCTTGTTTGTTCGTTGTTTGAGGTGTGACAATGAGTTTGTCGAAGCTGTCTACTTGATAACGCGAATGTATTCAATTTGGAACAAGTAGTAAAAAGTCAACTGCAACTGCCAACCCTGGGCATGGTAACTAATGCCAAGAAGATGTATAGTTCAATCAATTTATTTAACATGGTACGGTTCACTAGACGAACATATAAGGTTGACGACGGATGGTTGACGTTCACTGGACAGCACACCACGTAAGGTTCATATTTTAAAAATGCAGTTAATTCGTTCATAAAGATCATCGCTTAGGTAACGTCAGAATAGTTATTCAGAGTTCATAACATGGCATCTAATTAAGCAAATGAGGCAGTTATATAAAATAGTTCAATCTTCCACTGTCCTATGACCTTGGCAATGACGGAGAACTTTGTCAGGTCTGTAACATCATATAAGATTCCGATACTATGTATCTCCTTTAGTACTGGCCTCTTATTTTCAATCAATGACGAATAACAATACTATATACTTTTCTGCCCACGACCTTCGTGGCATCATAGCTTTGATATAGCAAAAATACTTGAGTCACCTCTGCTTTGCGGGGTACGTATTCGTAACAGCCGAATACTGATTTATATCATATCAATTTATATCAAGCCAATCCGGGATGATCCTAACGTCGGAATCCGTCGGCTTTAAAGTTTACATATTAAGTTTCACGTAAGACTCCATTTTGTACCAATGACGTATTGGTTCAACTAGACGTCTACGTGAGAACGAAAAGACATTATCATCAACAATCATACTTGCTTCTCTTCCCACGAAATAACACTAGATTACTGTAGACCCGAGTCCTCATCTATGAACAGACGGACGGTCATACCCAATAACAATATACCCGCAAACGGGTTCGAACGCCATGAATCAATGGACTCGTTCTTGGGCACTAAGCTTCTCAACCCCAGCTATGACGTAGACTGACTGACTAGATACACGTGCGGTCTACATAACCCCCTATACGCCTTAGTGCACAACAGTGCGCTAATGAAATCAAACTCACCAATAAGACTTACTCTCATGTGAGTCGGTGCGCAAAGTTACTTACAGAGGTAGGACAACATATTAACAATATGATACTACCTTCATCTGTCTACGAAAAGGGCTCTACACTGGTCTAAGGTATGTTTTAGCGTGTCTATAAAATTATAGCACCTCGGGAGAAGCTGGATCGAGATGTAGTAGAAGCCTCAGAGAAACACGGCATAACAGAATGCCAGACCTTCTCTGTGCACTGGATCGAAGAGTCGTCATCTTTTCTCCCGGCATCAGAAGTAGAAGGTGAAGATAAAGGTAATTTCACAGCACAAACCGTAGAGGAGTGAAGTGTTAGAGACTGTGATAAATTTACCGTGATACAACGTTAAAATATCTCCAAATATAAGGATAAAATGTAGGGATACAAATAATGCGTAAGATACTAGGAGACATGCTCGCCCATGCCCGCATTTCCCACCGCCAGTCAAACTAACTTGTTAGACGTGCAGTCGAAACGGTTTACCCTTTGTAGACGGGAGGGAAACGGAGATCAAAAAAGGAAAAATATGACTGAACACGTGTTTGAATCTAGCAAGGCTAAAAAGACGCAATTGGTGGTAAAAGGAAAAAAATTCACGTCACTAGTTGACACAATGTAAGGAAATGGACAGAAAAGACCTTAGCTCTTATTCGAAACAGTCATTTCTTGGACGTTTTTCGATACTTGGTCCCTTTATTTGAATTCAGCGGCAAACGCCGTAGAGAAGGTTCTCGAACAAATTTCAAAAAAACTAAACATGAGAAAAAATATGTTTTTTCTTAATAATAGAGTTATGAATATAAAACCTAGCTAGTTGGATAGCCCATCTTGAGCAGAGAACTAATATACTTTAAATTATACAGACGGATAGATAACAAGGAAGATATTGACAAAAGACTGTATTGTTCATATCAAACTAGCGACTGTACTGTCCATACGGTCACTAAAGTTTCAAATTTTCGTCCTTGAGACACGCAAATGCAAAAATCAAGCTGTAATGCAAGAGAGGGGAAAGGTGGAGAATTGTGGCTAAAAATAACTTAGGAGGCAGATTTGTGTAGGATATTGCATGTAGAACCAAGCGTGTTTTTTTATGAAAAAACAAGTAGAGACAGACGGACCAACAGACAATAATGCACACTTGACTGAGATCTGACTGAAATGTGACTTTTGGTTGTAGATTTGAAAAGTTAGGGGGGAAGTCGGTGATTGGGTAAATGTAATCATATTAGCGGGACAGAGATGCGCAGTTTTGCCATTTGATACAATTCTGTCCAGGGACACAGTCGATTATTGCCTGTGGTGTTGTTCCTAGAAGATAGTACATACATTTAGAGGGACGCTATATAGCTATATAGCCAGCAGCTCAGCTGAGTTTTGCTAGCAATTAACTGTGTTCTCAATTCTGAATTCTGGTAAGAATGAAAGTATTTATTTTGTACCTTTTAATATCTCGAGTGATTGATACTGCCATATCATATAAAATGATTACGACAAGTAAGTGTTCGCTCTAGGTCCCCAGCCCAAGTTCAGGGTCTAGAGACAAACAAAATATATGGACGCCTAACTAAGACTATGGAAGGCGGATCTATTGTTGAGATCAGTGGGAACATATCACCTATCTTATTGAATAAAAGGAAACTATTGAACATATCTCAGATGCAATGCAGTCTTGGGATCTGATACTATATGAAAACAACTGGGTAAGATGTGCTGTGTGGTCAGAGAGATCTTTACCCATTCTGTGTAGTGTTGTTGTGTTGTGCTGTATAGACGCGTTGTGCAGTAAAGAGTTTACTGACACAGTGCACAAATTTTGTATCAGAATTTTGAGTTACTGTTGTGGCACTACCCTAGTGCCACATAAGTAATCAAGATTGCACAAGCAGATGTGTGTGCAGCCAAACAGTGTGTCGGTGCAGTCTACCATTGTATTCTAGCTACCGAGAGGAGTGGGCCACCGGAATCCAGCATTAGATCTTCGCAGACAAGATGAGTGATTTAGTGGCCTGCTGAGGATTCACCATACTCCTAAAGAATTTATAAATATTTCCCCTCATAAATCTACTGAATTTTGGGAAAGATAACATTCATTAAAGTTATAAGACAATGGACAAAGCTTGTTCTAGTCACAGAGTGGGTGTGATGACACCACCCCAACAGCACATCCAGTAATAGTTTCCCAGAGACATTAGAAATATAATTAATATTAACCAGTCTGATAAAATACTTATGTATACACATTCCATTTTATTATGCCATATATTTATGCATTCCATTTATAACTCCATAACATTTCATATGTTCTGACCAAAATAAAACATTGGTTCAGAACAAATAAATTTAAAGAAAATTTTAATATTTAAACTAAAACAGCCTGAGTTAGTTCAGTGTGTTATAAATTTTATTGATATTATTACACTTATTAATTATCTGTGTGTGTTTGTATATTCTACTACAACACATTACATTTCAGTACCCTAGACTTTTTAACGTAGCTACATTCATATTAGTAAAAAAGATATGTTTGAGGTCGTAAGTGGTAGTAAGAAGGGCCTTCTGTAATTCACATCTACATTTATCTCAGGAGCCTTCACAGCTGACCTCATACATTACACTAGGAAACACAACAACCATACAGTACCATCAAAAACCACTACAAATATTGGGGGCTCGTCCGGGATAATTAGTTTATCATAAATATTAGAATCTCCTGGTGGGAGAATTAAACCAGTGGGGACAGATTGTAAAAATTTAAAAAGTGTCCCTTAAAATAAAAGGGGAAAATAAAAGTTGGTGAATCTTCACAGCCAGTGGTAGTTAGTTAATTAATTAAATAATTAGAATTACCTTGGCCATTAAACATAAGTAGAATTACATTAGTCACCATTAATTAGAATTACCTGTCATTAATTAGATTTATCTTGGTCATTGTTATCTGGTATGATGGCTGACCTGGCAAAATTTAGATCAGCTGCTATGCTAACGGCGAAGGAAATGGGAATTGAGGGTCAGGTTTTAATTCAGTATGTAACTGCTGAATGTGACAAGTATATTGAAAGGGAAGATAGGAGGTTAGCTGAAGAGAAGAGGTTACAAATTGAGGCTGATAAAGAACTTAAGAGGTTGCAGATTGAGGCTGACAAAGAGGCAAAAGCTTTGGAGGCAGAAGAAAAACGACAGCAAAGGGAGTCAGAAGAAAAAAGGTTGACTGCCGAAAGGGAGGCAGAAGATAAGAGAAGGGAGGCAGAGGAAAAAAAGGCCGAAAGGGAGGCAGAAGATAAAAGGTTGACTGCCGAAAGGGAAGCAGAAGATAGAAGGTTACAAAGGGAGCACGAATTACGACTAAGGGAGCTGGAATTACAAGGCCATGCTCCTGAAAATGGTGCCAGCCCTTTTGCCTCAGATGCTACGCCTAGTCAGGGAGCCTCAACCTCAGCTATCGGGTTTCATTTAGACCATTTTGTTGAGAAAGACGATGACATCGAGGGGTACCTCAGTCGATTTGAATTATTAGCTACTACATATGGGTTAGAGAGAGAGAGGTGGAGTTTAAAGTTATCACAGGGATTGAGAGGTACTTCTTATGAAGTCTTCGCTAAAATGAACAGAGAAGACCAAGACAATTATGACATGCTAAAGCAGGCTTTGTTATTAAGATACGAAAAAATGGTGAATTTTACCGTAAGAAATTTAGAAATGCCAAACTGTTGTCTGGGGAGACATACCACCAATTCTCTGCCAGACTGGAAACCTATTTGGAGAAATGGACTGCTCTGGGGAAGACCCAAGATCTGAAAGAGATGATCATGATAGAGCAATTAAGAGAGTCCATGGCTCCAGACTTGAGAAAATTTCTCATGGAACAAGGTGCAGAGAGGTTGGGGGAGATTTTAAATGTCTGTTACGTACATTTATTACCTAAGGGGGTAGTCTTCGGTCCTGCCAAATGTACGCACCAGTCTTAATATAGTTATATATTTGTGCGTTCGATTGATTCACGCACTGACGTGCACAATGCAGTGTGAGTTGCTTTAGGACGCACGGGTAACCTAGTTGGGTAGTTTCTGACGTCATGATTTGTAGGGGCAACATGGACCTTGTTTATGTCCGTGATTGATATATATTATTATTGTATTCATGGCACGTTTATGGAAGCCATTTATTCTAGTGATCTGTATTGGTCTTCAGGTCGAAACCAATAGCAGCAATGTCACGTAAGTTATCGCCCCACTTCTTATTGTATGCTGTATTGTAAGGCCGCTCTTATACTAGTCTAGCGGGAATATGTTATTCCTAGAATGGACCTACAGAGTCGTTAGCCTTTAGGATTCGTATCGTAGAAGAAGGATTCCTACGAGCGGAAAGAAGTTAATTTGATTGCAGTATTCATATGTGTAAACGTCTTTATTGTAATGCCAAAGTCGTGGCATGATTTTTGAGAGGTTAGTTAAAACCTAAAGATACTAACTCAGATACCTCTTCATATATGTACCAGTGAATATATATTGAGTATACGTTATTATGGAACATATTACACTACATATCGTGTTCGTAAATGTATTTCGGGCATGGAACATTGAGAACATATTCTTGTCGATTCTAAATAGTTCTAAACGAATATTCACAATGATTGAAATTAGAATTACTTAAAATAAATTAGTAGTTATTTATTTGTGTGTAATTAAGTACTATTAATTAGAATAATTCAATTTAATCGATTTGATTGATTATAAATCACACATCTACTAACTTTATTAGTGTCTCGCAATACGTGTATTCACGTATCCCACTACATGATATCTCACTTTTAGATAACTAGTCAAACTTACTAGTGTTAGAAAACAGTAAGTGTGTTGCTTCTTAAAGTGTTTAATTATGCTTTGTTTCATTTTGCATGTTGTATTTTAAAATTTTCTCTTTTATTGATTCTCTTATCATTGATTATCATCAGTGTTGCTGTTCATTTTCATTTTGAAATCATATGTTTCAAATTTTTTTTGAAAACTTAGTTGAATTTTATTATCATCCTTTTTTGGTTTTTCATTTTCATTTTCTTTTCAACTTGTTTTACTTCGTATATTCTTACCACATCGTTCCAAAGTAGGTCGAGTGTGGATGTGTGCTTTAATGCATACTGTCATTTAGTTATATTGATTTCAATTTAATATTCTTTTATTAATATGATATAACTTTATGCATTTCATATCTTGTTGTAGTTCTGACTCACCTCTCTCGGGTACTTAGTTCAAAAAAAAATTAATAGAATTAATTTTTTTAAGGGGAGGTAATAAGGGAGCTGTTACGTACATTTATTACCTAAGGGGGTAGTCTTCGGTCCTGCCAAATGTACGCACCAGTCTTAATATAGTTATATATTTGTGCGTTCGATTGATTCACGCACTGACGTGCACAATGCAGTGTGAGTTGCTTTGGGACGCACGGGTAACCTAGTTGGGTAGTTTCTGACGTCATGATTTGTAGGGGCAACATGGACCTTGTTTATGTCCGTGATTGATATATATTATTATTGTATTCATGGCACGTTTATGGAAGCCATTTATTCTAGTGATCTGTATTGGTCTTCAGGTCGAAACCAATAGCAGCAATGTCACGTAAGTTATCGCCCCACTTCTTATTGTATGCTGTATTGTAAGGCCGCTCTTATACTAGTCTAGCGGGAATATGTTATTCCTAGAATGGACCTACAGAGTCGTTAGCCTTTAGGATTCGTATCGTAGAAGAAGGATTCCTACGAGCGGAAAGAAGTTAATTTGATTGCAGTATTCATATGTGTAAACGTCTTTATTGTAATGCCAAAGTCGTGGCATGATTTTTGAGAGGTTAGTTAAAACCTAAAGATACTAACTCAGATACCTCTTCATATATGTACCAGTGAATATATATTGAGTATACGTTATATGGAACTATGTCTTGGATAGAAACAGTCTCTTATTGGACGAATGCGGGAGTTCGTGGTATGGGAGTACATGCTTAGTTGGATGACCTCAAGCAAGGTCAACGGACATTTTATCTAGTTTGAACATTACTGATTAATTGAATGTAAGGAACATGGTTGAAAGGATCCCACCACAGTACCCGACCATCATCATTCACCAGAGTATTCTTGTCATGCATTTATGTGATTGTCCTAGTCAAGAACAGTGTATCGTAGCGTTGAACTTATGTCGTCAATAAACAATGTTAACTGTTCTACCAGCCTTCACAGTTTACTTCACTTCCCGGCAGGCTTTGATTAACATGCCTGAAGTTTACATCGTTGTGTGTTGAACTTATTTGACAGTTGTGTGGATTCGCGTTTTATTATCAGCACGAAAGAAAACCATCTATGGAAACTCAGAAGAAAAGAGCTATCAATGTCGCTGAGAGGTATCAGGCAGCCCAGGCAGAGGTAAGTGGCATTAAAAAGAAGCACATAGAAAATTTTAAAGCTCCACAGCAATTTAATAAATTTGATAATATAGAACAGGGTAATAAAGGCAGGACAAACTTTGAACGGCCAAGAAATGACTATCGTGACAGAAACTCACAGTTCAATGACCAAAAATATACTGAAAGAAAACCGTTTAACCAAGGAAAAAGATGGTGCAAATGGTGTAAGAAAGACAACCATAACACCGAATTTTGTAGAAGGAAACCTTCAAACATTGCTGCAATGAAGTCGGGGACTCAAAGATTAAAGGTTAATCCTAATGGACAGCAGGAACCTTATCACCCCCCCCCAGTTTGTGAGGATGTTATTTGTAATGGGGTCACCATAAGGTGCCTTTATGATACAGGTTTGGATTATGATTCAGTTGTGAAGTCTAGCCTAGTGGACCCAAGTCAGTATACCACAGAAACAGTGGAAATACAAGGGGCGACTAAGGACATACCACTCATGACACTTTCCATCGCAAGGATAACGGTGAAAACTCGCTATGTGGAAGGAGAAATCAGAGCAGCAGTGATAGATGAACCAATCTACCCTCTGATATTGGGGTGTAGGTACGTCTTCTTGGGGAATCCCGAGAGACCTGTGATCATGGCGACAGTGCAGACCAGGTCACAGAAAAAGGAGGAAGAAGGTGAACCTATAAATGCTCATCCAGAGGAGATGAGGAAGGCGCAGGACACTCAAGCCATGCTTTAAAAAATTGCCCAAATGCCACACACCTCCAAGCAAGGGAGAATACTTTATGAAGAACAAACTATTATACAGGAAGCCCAGAACTGGAACAAATGGTCACAACCAGCTGGTTCTTCCCACTTCATATAGGGATAAAGTGATGGAACTCGGGCATGCGATTCCCTTCAGTGGTCACATGGGGATCAGCGCCACAGGACAGCGTATAGCTTGTCATTACTTCTGGCCAGGGATAACGGAGGATATAAAAAGATATGTCAAATCCTGCCCAGAATGTCAAAGGGTAGCTCCAAAGCACTGGACTGCTCCTGCAACTCTAGGGGAAATGCCCATAGTGAGAACACCTTTTGAGAGGGTTGCAGTGGATATTGTGGGACCTCTCACTCGGACCAAGAGGAGGAACAGTTACATCCTTACTCTGGTGGACACGTGTTCTATGTGGGGAGAGGCGGTAGCACTGCCATCAATTGATTCAAAACATGTAGCAGAGGCACTACTTACAATATTCACAAGATTAGGATTCCCGCATCAAATCTTGACTGATAATGGCTCACAGTTCAAGGGGAAACTAACGGAAGACGTTTTTAAGCTATTTCAAGCCAGACACTTTCATTGTAGTCCGTACCATCCACAAGGGAACGGCCAGGTAGAGAGGTTCAATGGGACTCTCATTTCTATCCTGATGAAGCTGACACACGTAAAACCGGATCTGTGGGATCAATTCCTGCCCGCCGCGTTGTTTGCGTATCGGGAGGTACCACATAGTTCAACCGGGATGGCTCCCGCAACTCTGCTATTTGGGAGGCCAATAAAAGGTCCATTGGAAGCATTATTAAGGACCTGGACAGATGAGAAGGCAGAAGAGACTGTTACCTCATCGTATCAATATGTGAACGAACTGACCACTCGTCTGAAAGCTGGATGGAAACTGGCAAATGATAATTTGAGACAAGCCAGGAAGAAACATGCAGCATATTTTAATAGGAAGGCAAAGGACAGAGAACTAGCTGTGGGAGAGAAGGTGCTTCTTCTACTACCCGGCAGCCAGAATAAATTACAAATTGGATGGCAAGGTCCATATACCGTTCTAGAGAAGGTGTCTAGAACAAACTATAAAATTGACAAAAAGGGGAAGGAGAAAGTTTATCATGTAAACCTTTTAAAGAAATATCTGGACAGACCACTCCATGAAAGCACCCCCTTACTGACCTTGGCTATCGCAACTCAAATGCAAAAGGAACCACTCACCTCGCATGAATACCCATTACATCCTTGTGAAACAGCCGCACAGGTAAAAGTCAGTAAGCACCTGACTAAAAATCAGAGGGAGAGAGTTCAACAGGTTCTGGAGGAACATACAGATGTATTAACAGATAAACCAGGACATACAAATTTGCTACAGTATGACATGAAACTGGTAGACTCAAACCCAATCTGTATGAGAGCCTATTCTATTCCGTTCGCGAAGGAGAAGGCATTGAAAGAAGAAATAGATTATTTGTTGAAGGAGGGGATTATTTCACACAGTGAATCTTCTTTTAGCTCCAGTGTAGTTTTGTTGAGGAAACCGTCTGGGGAACACAGACTGTGCATAGATTACAGGAAACTGAATGCTGTCACAGAAGGACAAGTGGATCCATTACCAGACACAAAACAGTTATTTGCTAGATTAAACAAGGCAAAATACTTTTCGAAGGTGGATCTTAGTAAAGGCTATTACCAGATTCCAGTGAAGCCTGAAGTGAGACCTTATTTAGCTTTTAGCACCTCGGAAGGACATTATGAATTCAACATGCTATAGCACGTTTCACTAGCTTTGCCCTCAAACAAATGTAATTATCTGATTAACCGTCTAACGTATTAATGCCATTTTTTGCATACGATGTTATATTGGGTTAGACCCAACAAATATATACTTTATATCTGTGCATCTTGTCCAGTTTTTACCCAATCTAACAAGAGTAGTGTATTATTTATAAGATAACCTTCAACTTGAAGTATCTATATCTAACAAGCTGCCACATATATATATATATCAGTCAGAATTATTCTGGAATAGTGTGATGACTACGTTGTATGTCTAGGGTATGTGTATGATGAAGTGTAAGTCATAACAACAACAGACGGATAAACAATTTAATTTATTCCACCACACTTGACAACACTGTGACACTCACATACATAAAACACTCTACAAGGATATCTTAAAGGAGTCACTGATAACTTTTCAAATAACAATATGTATTCATTGCTGTCATGAATGAATATGTGTCCTGATTCAAATACAAAGGGAACCAGGAATCACAATCCAATTTTAATTACAAGTTATATGTACAGAATTTCTCAATATGAATATTGTAGTGACATATATTATTAAAAGTATCCTATGTGTGTCAGTTGTGTAGTAGTAGTATGAGGTAATACTGGTTTTGTTTTGTTCAAGCTCTGTTGGTATTTGTCATCATGACTTCAATAGTTTGTCTTATTTGGAACTAGTATTGGAGATGTTCTCAGTTCCTGATATTAAAACAATTTACTTCCCCTCTTAAGTTTATGTTACAATGTTATTTTAAGATGGGGTACATAATTTTGAGCTCAGCTGGCCACATCAGCTTATCTTGCGTGATGGCGGCAGGAAAGACTCCTCTGCTCGATTTCTCCCCTGTGCTCTGGAGACACCTCACTGATAGCTAAATGGACCAAGGAGTATGCTGTCCGACTCTGGATTCAGCAAAGCTCTGACCAGGTGCTGCTCAATACCATCAAGACCACGGTCCCTGAAAACAAGAAGGATGTACCTTCTACTTCATAACTAATTTATACTCTCTTTTTACACTGAGCACAATACATCACAAACATTGAGTTCAGAGCGTTAGGCCAACTGTCAGCTTCATCTGAAATACTTTATACCAGTATTAACCTCCTTAATGGTTACTACGCCTCTGCACTTCCAGCATTATTTCTTTCTAGTCAATCATCTAGGTGTCAGTGTACTGTTTGGCCATTCCATGCCGTTTTACTTTCCTCCGACACCTTCTGTTCAGGCTGGAGCATTATAGGCTTTACATCATGTTTGCTACTGAACTACACATATATACAGGCATAAATTAACAATTCACATTCAATTTTCATTAAAAGATACTGAATGTTTCAAGCTTACCACAATTCATGGAAACAAACACAGATACGTTGATTAGCAATGAATTCTGGCACAAATACTGGCACAAATTCCCATCTGCTTATGTTCCAGGCTTTTATTTAGCAAAAATATGAGCTGGCTTCAACGCACTGTTGCTTTATCAAGCTTATTTGAACTAGTGGTCTCGAACTAACGCTCCTAAGTGAGTATATCAGCGAGTCTGGCCAATGGAGCCACGTTTCGACAAGTGTTTGAAAAAATTTTAACTTCCTACGTCTCCCCTAACAACCAAGGATAGCATTTATAGCCCGACCAATCGTGTTTAGCCTTACATATCATTCCAGCCAATCAGTTCAAATGTAACTTGTGGCCCATTTCCCGTACAATGGTGGTGTAAAAAAATCTACCACTGAGCGATTCTGATTTTGGGTGTTGTCTGACAGCACCATCATTTTATTTTGGCTATAACTTGTTAATTCCTAGACTATTTGCGTAACGTTTTACATATTCTTTGTCAGCAAGCCCTAAGGAACCCAAATATACAAATTTAAAAGAGCTAAGTGGCTGCGTTCAAAATATGCAATTTCTTCTACCTCCTGTTTCGAAGATGTGCTGTCTGGGTACTGTAATGTTTCAAACGTAAACCCATCTATTGTCCTCTTCAGTATAAGGGTGTTTCAGGATTTACAAACCTAACTCTGGGAAGGTTAGTGTTTTTATCACTGTCCGTCCGAAAAAGTTAGTGCATGTGGCCTTACACGCGTGATAGTAGTAATTGTGTATCGCGCGACGCGTGTTTAGTGTTGCACGTGTTCGGCTTTTATGCCTCTCCCTTCTCTCTATCCTTTAGTCCATCTGTCTTTAGTTACGCCGTGTATAAAATGGAATGAATGAAATATTAAAATTAGGTCATTGTTCAGCTTGCGTATCTCAAATGTTTTTGCAAGAAATACAGCACACGTTTCATTGAAGAAAGCGGGTAATAATATAGTAGGCTTTTACTATCAACGTGAAAGCGTTACAATTTGCAGACGAAGCATAAAACAAAGGGGATTTCGAGTACATTCCTTGTGACAGCACTGTTATTTTACCATTGCTCTTTTCTTTATTAGAATTTATTTGTTAGGCTTTATATTTACCTTTTAATTTATATATGTGGATTAGAATATTTCACGACATCTCCCCTCTTAAAACAGACATCTTATGTCAGTCCTTTATTCTATATACACATAGATAAATGTAAGTCAACTTGACTTTACTCTGCTGTGGTGCTATCATGGTTTTATGTAGTTGGGTCCATTCAGAGTAGGCACTACTCATGAAATCTGCCTCAGACTTCTACAACCAATAATATATTATTGGTTATGTTACTGAACAGCCGCAAGTGTGAGTGCTTGTCTTAATGCTGCTTCGCAACCCGTATTCACCATTTCTCTTCTCTGAGTCTGCGCAATGACATGTCCAGAGAACATTATATTTCCCTCAAAATGTACGTTATGAGGAGATAACATATACCTGGTGATAGCAGAGTTTTCGTAGTGGATCCCATAATCTTCTTATTATCCTGTATGAAACATTCGGAATATCCTCAATCAAAGAGGCAACTCAGGGATTCATTACGTTCCTCCGAAATGTTTACATCCAACAATTTTCTCATCATTCTAGAGAAGACACTAGGCGCATTCTTCAATCCAAATGGCAATCTATTAAACTCATAGTGTCCTTCTGAGGTACTAAAAGCTAGGTAGGTCTAACCTCAGGCTTTACTGGAATCTGATAGTATCCTTTACTCAGATCCACTTTTGAGAAATATTTAGCTTTATTTAGTCTGGCAAACAGCTGATGTGTATCCGGCAATGGATCCACCTGTCCTTCTGTAATAGCATTCAGTCTCCTGTAATCTATACAGAGTCTATGTTCTCCAGAGGGCTTCCTTAAGAGTACAACACCGGAACTATACGAAGATTCACTGTGCGAAATAATTCCTTCCTTCAACAGATAGTCTATCTCTTCCTTCAAAGCTTTCTCCTTAGCAAACGGAATCGAATATGGTTTCATACATACAGGTGTGGGGTCTATCAGTTTCATATCATATTCCAATAGGTTTGTATGCCCTGGTCGGTCTGTTAACACCTCTGCATGATTATTTAGAACCTGTTGCACTCTCTCTTTCTGAGTTTTCGTTAAATGTGTACTGATTTTCACCTGGGCTGCTGTCTCACAGGGGTGTAATGGATATTCAAATGATGAAAGTGGTTCCTTTTTCATCTCCATGGCGATGGACAAGGTCAACAAGTGTGTCTCTTCCTGATGTTCTCTTCCAAATATTTCTTCAGGAGATTCACATGATAGATTTTTTCTTTCCCCTTCTTATCTATCTTATAATTTGTTCTAGACACCTTCTCTAAAACTGTATATGGACCCTGCCATCCAATTTGTAACTTATTCTGACTCCCGGGCAAAAGAAGCAGTACTTTCTCTCCCACAGCCAAATTTCTGTCTTTCGCCTTCCTGTTATAATAAGCAGCATGTTTCTTCCTGGCTTGTTTCAAATTTTCATTGGCAAGTTTCCAGCCAGTTTTAAACGAGTGGTCAGCTCATTCACATATTGGTATGAAGATGTAATGTTTTCCTCTGCCTTTTCATCAGTCCACGTTCTTAACAAAGCTACATATGGACCTTTAATTTTGTGGACCTATTTGTCCATGCACCGGTATGGTCTCTTCCACTCGAAGCTCTGTAGTGATGATTTTTCCTCCCAGAATTATCATTCACAAAACGACCGCTACCAATTTTTCTTTTGGGGCTTTCTCCCCACTTAAAATTCTTGATGAGAGATTTCCTCCCTACATCCTCTTCCTCCAGTTTGTTTAAGTCCGATTGAGGGATTTTCGGCTTATCCTGGGGTAAGACATCTGTTTGCACTCTCCGCATAGTGGCCATTGTAAAACAGTTAAGTGAAGCTTGTCCGTGAAAAGGGGCTTCCCATTCCATTTGGTCCACTTTATCAAATCTATTTTTTTTTTATTATCAGGCCTAATTTTGCCCCGTGGCGTGTCCAGGTCCTGATCAATGTTCCCACTTGTGGGTGTTCCCTCATGTGCTATGCTACACCTTTCTACAAAATTCTCAATGTCCCATCTTGCTTTGGGCCAATAATAATTGTGAGCCACCTTTTGAATGATGGTACCTATTTTCTCATGGTCCCCATCTGGTTTCACATGTAGGCTCCTTATTAAGTCTGCCCTATATCTTTTAGGAAGTAACAGCTGTCCCTGACCTTTGGATCTAGCTCCAGTCTTCCTATACATCAACTTGTTTTTCATGTAAAAATCTCCCTTGCCTGGAGTTGTATGACAAGTTGACAATTTTCTGAAACAAGGCTTGAGTGTTTTATCCCCAGCCTGTGCCTTCCTCATCTCTTCTGGAGTGGTAACCAACATAATATCCTCCTCCTGTCTTGAGGTCGACCTGACCTGAAGGGTTGCCATATACACAGGTTTCCTTCTGCAATGGTCAGTGTCATGATTGTTCATCTTACAATTTTTACACCACCTTTTTCCTTGGTTGAAAGATTTTCTTTCATCATATTTCCTTTCATCGAATTGTGGGGTTTTATTTTTATTTTCATACCGTGGCCTATCAAACTGGTGCTTACCTTTGTTTTGATCCCTAGGATCAAATTTATTAAAGTTCTGTGGTGCCCTAAAGTTATCCACTTGTTTCTTTTTATTACCTGTTACCTCTGCTTGAGCTGCTGGATACCTTTCAGCAACATTTAGCAACTCACCCAGCCTCTCTGCACCTTGTTCCATGAGAAACTTTCTCAGGTCTGGAGCCATGGACTCTCTTAATTGCTCTATAAGGACCATTTCCTTAGATCTTGGGTTTTCCCCAGAGAAGTCCATTTCTCCAAGTATGTCTCTATTCGTGCAGAGAACTGGTGATAGGTTTCACCTGACAGTAGTTTAGCATTCCTAAATTTTTTCCTATAAAATTCTGCATTCTTTTCATATCTTAACAAAAGAGCCTGCTTTAGCATGTCATAATTTTCCTGATCACCTCTGCTCATTTTTGCAAAAACTTCATAAGCTGCCCCACGAAGTCCTTGAGATAACTTTAAGCTCCACCTTTCTCTCTCTAACCCATACGTGGTAGCTAATAGTTCATACCTATTTAGGTAGCTCTCTATATCATCGTCTTTCTCAACAAATGATCTAAATGAAAATTCATAGCTGAGGTTGAGGCTCCCTGAGTAACCGTAGCATCAGAGGCAAAGGGACTGGCACCATTTTCAGGAGCATGGCCTTGAAACTCAAACTCCCTTAGTCGTAACTCATGTTCCCTTTGTAATCTCTTATCTTCTGCTTCCCTTTCTGCAGTCAATCTTCTTTCTTCTGCTTCCCTTTCTGCAGTCAATCTTCTTTCTTCTGCTTCCAATTTCTTAGCCTCAGCCTCAATCTGCAATCTCTTAATTTCTTTTTCAGCCTCTAACTTTCTTTCGGCTTCAAACCTTCTTTCTTCGCGTTCAATAAATTTGTCACATTCCGTAGTGACATAGGCAACCATAACTTGCCCATCTAATCCTAACTCTTTTGCAGTCTGAACAGCAGCAGATCGAAACTTGGCCAGGTCCGCCATTGTCTATCAGGTAAATTTATACAATGTCTAACCAACAATTTAATCTCTAAATATATCTAATGGACAACAAAGGCACCGTGAGCTCAACCTTATTTAATTCCACCCAAGGATACCTTTTAATTCTTATATTCCCTGAAGTGAATTACCCCCAATATTTTTAATAGGGAAAGATTCAAAATCCCAAGAGCGAGACCCCAATATATGTGGTGAAGTGGGATGTTATAAATATTTATAGGGGACTTAGTGTACTGACTGAGATCAGCTTTGAAGGTATCTATATCTATTAAGAGTAGTGTATTATAGATAACCTTACTTGCTACCACATATCTATATATATCAGTCAGAATTATTCTGGAATAGTGTGATGACTACGTTATGTGTCTAGGGTATGTGTATGATGAAGTGTAAGTCATAACAACAACAGACAGATAAACAATTTAATTTATTCCACCACACTTGACAACACTGTGACACTCACATACATAAAACACTCTACAAGGATGTCTTAAAGGAGTCACTGATAACTTTTCAAATAACAATATGTATTCATTGCTGTCATGAATGAATATGTGTCCTGATTCAAATACAAAGGGAACCAGGAATCACAATCAATTTTAATTACAAGTTATATGTACAGAATTTCTCATATGAATATTGTAGTGACATATATTATTAAAAGTATCCTATGTGTGTCAGTTGTGTAGTAGTAATATGAGGTAATACTGGTTTTGTTTTGTTCAAGCTCTGTTGGTATTTGTCATCATGACTTCAATAGTTTGTCTTTATTGGAACTAGTATTGGAGATGTTCTCAGTTCCTGATATTAAAACAATTTACTTCCCCTCTTAAGTTTAAGTTTACATTTGTTATTTTAAGATGGGGGGTACATAATGTTGAGCTCAGCTGGCCACATCAGCTTATCTTGCGTGATGGCGGCAGGAAAAGACTCCTCTGCTCGATTTCTCCCCTGTGCTCTGGAGACACCTCACTGATAGCTAAATGGACCAAGGAGTATGCTGTCCGACTCTGGATTCAGCAAAGCTCTGACCAGGTGCTGCTCAATACCATCAAGACCACGGTCCCTGAAAACAAGAAGGATGTACCTTCTACTTCATAACTAATTTATACTCTCTTTTTACACTGAGCATAATACATCACAAACATTGAGTTCAGAGCGTTAGGCCAACTGTCAGCTTCATCTGAAATACTTTATACCAGTATTAACCTCCTTAATGGTTACTACGCCTCTGCACTTCCAGCATTATTTCTGTCTAATCAATAATCTAGGTGTCAGTGTACTGTTTGGCCATTCCATGCAGTTTTACTTTCCTCCGACACCTTCTGTTCAGGCTGGAGCATTATAGGCTTTACATCATGTTTGCTACTGAACTACACATATATACTACAGGCATAAATTAACAATTCACATTCAATTTTCATTAAAAGATACTGAATGTTTCAAGCTTACCACAATTCATGGAAACAAACACAGATACGTTGATTAGCAATGAATTCTGGCACAAATACTGGCACAAATTCCCATCTGCTTATGTTCCAGGCTTTTATTTAGCAAAAATATGAGCTGGCTTCAACGCACTGTTGCTTTATCAAGCTTATTTGAACTAGTGGTCTCGAACTAACGCTCCTAAGTGAGTATATCAGCGAGTCTGGCCAATGGAGCCACGTTTCGACAAGTGTTTGAAAAAATTTTAACTTCCTACGTCTCCCCTAACAACCAAGGATAGCATTTATAGCCCGACCAATCGTGTTTAGCCTTACATATCATTCCAGCCAATCAGTTCAAATGTAACTTGTGGCCCATTTCCCGTACAATGGTGGTGTAAAAAAATCTACCACTGAGCGATTCTGATTTTGGGTGTTGTCTGACAGCACTATCATTTTATTTTGGCTATAACTTGTTAATTCCTAGACTATTTGCATAACGTTGTACATATTCTTTGTCAGCAAGCCCTAAGGAACCCAAATATACCAATTTAAAAGAGCTAAGTGGCTGCGTTCAAAATATGCAATTTCTAGGATAGTCGTATAGTTGTTTTTTTATTTTATTTTATTTTTTATGTGAGAACCGCCACCTGTCCTGCTGTACTGTCAGACTAATGTCAGGATTTCGGACATAAAACAGTAGAATGTCAGGTTTCCCCAATAAGCGTTTTTCAGGTTTTAAAACCTAACTCTGGGAAGGGTAGTGAATTTATCACTGTCCGTCCGAAAAAGTTAGTGCATGTGGCCTTACACGCGTGATAGTAGTAATTGTGTATCGCGCGACGCGTGTTTTGTGTTGCACGTGTTCGGCTTTATGCCTCTCCCTTCTCTCTATCCTTTAGTCCATCTGTCTTTAGTTACGCCGTGTATAAAATGGAATGAATGAAATATTAAAATTAGGTCATTGTTCAGCTTGCGTATCTCAAATGTTTTTCCAAGAAATACAGCACACGTTTCATTGAAGAAAGCGGGTAATAATATAGTAGGCTTTTACTATCAACGTGAAAGCGTTACAATTTGCAGACGAAGCATAAAACAAAGGGGATTTCGAGTACATTCCTTGTGACAGCACTGTTATTTTACCATTGCTCTTTTCTTTATTAGACTTTACCTTTAATGTGGATTAGAATATTCGCTACACAACACTGGATTAGGCCTTCTACTTGATCACGTAATTGAATTTCAATTGGGTACTCAGCACCAGGTTCTCTTTGTGCGGTTTCAAATATCATAATGGAACGTTGCTCCTCTAATGTGCTTGTAAATAACGGTAAGGTCATCTTTAAAGAAATTAAACTTCATCCGAATCATAATCAGATGTCTCTGAGAAATTGAAAATCAATCTCGGCTGAATGAAGGACAAACCATCATTCTTCCAATATTCCTCTTCCTCTTGTAACACATGGTTCTCACTTTTCTTCCAATAATCCCTGGCTATATTGGAGATGGCGGCTTTTATAAGTATTTCAACATCTTTTAATTTGAACGTTCTATTTTCTGTTGCTACCTGTTCCTTAATTTTAGCCCATACTAATTCTATTGGGTTTAAGTGAGAATGGTAAGGAGGGTAATCTCTTAAACATCTGTGACCATGTTCATGGATTGCCTTGTCTATGTGAAATATCTTTGTATGCTGTGTCTTTTTTTACAATTCCAAGTAATTCAGGTTCATGGACATTTCGTTGAATGGAATGTTGTTTATGGTCAGCCAAATCTTTATTACATCTTTAATACTTGGTGCATTAGAAACTTTATCTTCTGGTGCCACAACATTGTGATATGAGGCATTGTCCATTATCAAACACCACGGTCTATCCAGGGAAGGAAGTACATGATTCACAATCCAATCTTGAAATATCTTGCCATTCATCTCTGCATGGTAATCCCTATTATCTGTGGATTTTGAAACAAATATGAGTTCAGTATTATTTAGAAGCCCATGATGGCTGCTTCCTGGATGTGCAATTATTAGGCGCTGTCCTTTGCTGCTTGGTACTAGTCTCTTAGTTGTTCCATCAGATGATTGCCATTCTCGTTCATTACTGTGGTGCGCATTGATCCAAGTTTCATCTAAATTCACAAAATCATAACAATCTCTTCTCATTTCTCTGACCTCGCGTAAATATTTGCTTCTCATTGCAACTATATGAGGCTTCTCACAAATAAGGTTTCTACCACCAACATATTTTCTAAAAGTGAATCCCAAACTCCTAATAGTCCTCCATAGCGTAGATTTGGAAATATCAATGTCATTATTCTTTCTTAACCAAATTTTCAATTTCCTTAAAGTCACTGCCTCATTATTGTGAAACATATTGCAAATTTCTCTGCGGATCAATTCTCTGTCAAAATTATCCACCACTCTTAGCCTAATTTTCGTGTGTAAAACACTGGAATTAGACATTTCAGATGTCGCTATCCAGCGGTGCAATGATCGTTTGCTTATCCCCAAGGCGTGAATAGTCCTCTTTTGTGGGTTTGAAATAGAATGATATAGTTTTCCACGAGTAGCTTCATTGCAGAAATACTTAAAAATCCTATTTGTGATTTGCTGTAATGTCATAAAATGTACTCGCAGACTCATTTTCCCTTCTTAACCACACAATAATTTTTGTAGACACACCTCTGATTGACAATGTGTGCGTTGCACCGGATATAAACTGTTTTATGTTCAAGAAGTGCGATTTCACGCAATTTCACTCAAAAATCATGCCAATTGCTTGATAAACCAAAAATGTGCAAATGAGGTCGTATAATTTACTGTAGACATTTCAATATGTGTGCGTGTGATGTGTGTTGGCAAGTAGGATTTTATATTATATCGCAAAGAAACGAAAATTGAAACCAATGGCCGCATTTTAATGAAAAATTTAATTCATAGGGTCTATACCATTTCAAATTCACACACAAAATTTCACTTATATGCGTTATATATTCGCTGAGATATAGCATTTTGAAGTTGGGCAAAGCTAGTGAAACGTGCTATACCATTCGGATTGAAAAATGCTCCGAGTGTATTTTCAAGGATGATGCGCAAATTGTTGGATCCCCTGAATAACCCATGTATCACGAATTTCATGGATGATATTCTCGTCGCCACAGAGAAATTTGAAGAACACATTGACTCCCTAAAAATGTTATTTGATAGACTTAGGGAGGCGAATTTAACTGCTAGACCAACAAAATGTTGTATTGGATGCAAAGAATTGGAATTCTTGGGACACACTGTATATCAGGGTAACATGACCCCTGACCCCAAGAACTTGGAAAAACTGCAGAGAGCACCTAGACCACAAACAAAAAAGGACGTGCGATCATTCGTGTCGTTATGCGGATTTTACCAAAAATATATCAAAAATTTTAACTCTATTTGTGCTCCTCTGACTGATCTGACTCGCAAGGGACATCCAGATAAAATAATTTGGACGGCGCAATGTGAATGGGCTTTTCAAGAGTTAAAGGAAAAACTCACTAGCAAGCCTATTCTCAAATTGCCTGATTTGACAAAGGACTTCTTGGTGAGAACAGATGCAAGTAATGTAGGCCTCGGGGCGGTTCTGTTGCAAAGGTCATCTTCACCCGATGGGGAACTGAACCCAGTCGCTTATGCAAGCCGCAAATTGAATAAAGCGGAGCAAGGATATTCCACAAGCGAAAAAGAATGTTTAGCGTTGATCTGGGCAATAAAAAAGTTCCAAATCTATCTGTATGGTAGGACTTTTGTGGTCCAGACGGATCATCAACCCCTGGTGTTCTTATCTCAGGCTAAGCATGAAAATGCTAGATTGTTGAGATGGTCTTTATTATTGCAACCTTATCAGTTTAGTATTGAGTATATCCCGGGGTCATTGAATGTCGGTGCAGATTTCCTCAGTCGGCACCCCTGTGATCAAAATTAGAAGTAGTGGTAGGCGTGAGGAGTAATTTTATCTATGTGTATCACTGGTTTTGGAACTTGCCGTAGTGCATGTTCTCAGGTGGGGAGATGTGTGATAAATTTACCGTGATACAACGTTAAAATATCTCCAAATATAAGGATAAAATGTAGGGATACAAATAATGCGTAAGATACTAGGAGACATGCTCGCCCATGCCCGTATTTCCCACCGCCAGTCAAACTAACTTGTTAGACGTGCAGTCGAAACGGTTTACCCTTTGTAGACGGGAGGGAAACGGAGATCAAAAAAGGAAAAATATGACTGAACACGTGTTTGAATCTAGCAAGGCTAAAAAGACGCAATTGGTGGTAAAAGGAAAAAAATTCACGTCACTAGTTGACACAATGTAAGGAAATGGACAGAAAAGACCTTAGCTCTTATTCGAAACAGTCATTTCTTGGACGTTTTTCGATACTTGGTCCCTTTATTTGAATTCAGCGGCAAACGCCGTAGAGAAGGTTCTCGAACAAATTTCAAAAAAACTAAACATGAGAAAAAAATATGTTTTTTTCTTAATAATAGAGTTATGAATATAAAACCTAGCTAGTTGGATAGCCCATCTTGAGCAGAGAACTAATATACTTTAAATTATACAGACGGATAGATAACAAGGAAAATATTGACAAAAGACTGTATTGTTCATATCAAACTAGCGACTGTACTGTCCATACGGTCACTAAAGTTTCAAATTTTCATCCTTGAGACACGCAAATGCAAAAATTAAGCTGTAATGCAAGAGAGGGGAAAGGTGGAGAATTGTGGCTAAAAATAACTTAGGAGGCAGATTTGTGTAGGATATTGCATGTAGAACCAAGCGTGTTTTTTTTTATGAAAAAACAAGTAGAGACAGACGGACCAACAGACAATAATGCACACTTGACTGAGATCTGACTGAAATTTGACTTTTGGTTGTAGATTTGAAAAGTTAGGGGGGAAGTCGGTGATTGGGTAAATGTAATCATATTAGCGGGACAGAGATGCGCATTTTTGCCATTTGATACAATTCTGTCCAGGGACACAGTCGATTATTGCCTGTGGTGTTGTTCCTAGAAGATAGTACATACATTTAGAGGGACGCCATCATATAGCCAGCAGCTCAGCTGAGTTTTGCTAGCAATTAACTGTGTTCTCAATTCTGAATTCTGGTAAGAATGAAAGTATTTATTTTGTACCTTTTAATATCTCGAGTGATTGATACTGCCATATCATATAAAATGATTACGACAAGTAAGTGTTCGCTCTAGGTCCCCAGCCCAAGTTCAGGGTCTAGAGACAAACAAAATATATGGACGCCTAACTAAGACTATGGAAGGCGGATCTATTGTTGAGATCAGTGGGAACATATCACCTATCTTATTGAATAAAAGGAAACTATTGAACATATCTCAGATGCAATGCAGTCTTGGGGAAACTGATACTATATGAAAACAACTGGGTAAGATGTGCTGTGTGGTCAGAGAGATCTGACCCATTCTGTGTATTGTTGATGTGTTGTGCTGTGTGTAAGAGTGGTGCAGTAAATAGATTACTGACACAGCGCACAAATTTTGTTTCAGAATTGTGAGTTTCTGTTGTGGCACTAGGGTAGTGCCACATAAGTAATCAAGATTGCACAAGCAGATGTGTGTGCAGCCAAACAGTGTGTCGGTGCAGTCTACCATTGTATTCTAGCTACCGAGAGGAGTGGGCCACCGGAATCCAGCATTAGATCTTCGCAGACAAGATGAGTGATTTAGTGGCCTGCTGAGGATTCACCATACTCCTAAAGAATTTATAAATATTTCCCCTCATAAATCTACTGAATTTTGGGAAAGATAACATTCATTAAAGTTATAAGACAATGGACAAAGCTTGTTCTAGTCACAGAGTGGGTGTGATGACACCACCCCAACAGCACATCCAGTAATAGTTTCCCAGAGACATTAGAAATATAATTAATATTAACCAGTCTGATAAAATACTTATGTATACAGATTCCATTTTATTATGCCATATATTTATGCATTCCATTTATAACTCCATAACATTTCATATGTTCTGACCAAAATAAAACATTGGTTCAGAACAAATAAATTTAAAGAAAATTTTAATATTTAAACTAAAACAGCCTGAGTTAGTTCAGTGTGTTATAGAATTTTATTGATATTTATTCATTTATTCAGGAGCTTATTACACTTATTAATTATCTGTGTGTGTTTGTATATTCTACTACAACACATTACATTTCAGTACCCTAGACTTTTTAACGTAGCTACATTCATATTAGTAAAAAAGATATGTTTGAGGTCGTAAGTGGTAGTAAGAAGGGCCTTCTGTAATTCACATCTACATTTATCTCAGGAGCCTCCACACTCATGACCTCATACACACTTACACTAGGTAATTCCCCTAGTACCGAGGAACTGCATTTGGCATAGGTGCCAGGAAGAAGGCCAACAACCATACAGTACCATCAAAAACCACTACAGAGACCACCATACTATGGCCGGCTTTTTCAGATAGGATGACCAGTTCCTTTCCTGGCTGCCATCCCAATTCAATAGCAGGGTCAGGTACCCATTTACAGCTGCTTAGACTGTAACGTGGCGCTACCAAGTTTTGGTCCTAGAACTCGGTAACTGTTCCGCGAGAGGAAAGAGCTCTAACCGTTTAACCAATCGGACGCTCAAGAGGTTGTTGTTGTTGTTTAACTAGGACTGCTGAGCTTCTCGCGCTTTTGCAGCCAATACCAAGTTGGTATTATCTACACTGTAGATCTAGGCTTTTCCTGTCACATTTCTGCCATTCCGAAACGTGTTGAGTTGAAGTCATGAGCGCCTGTTTCTCCAGCTTGGCTTGCATTTAATGGATCGTTACATCTGGTCCCAAGCTAGGAGTAAGAAGTGCGTGGCATACTGTGCATTCCCCGCCATCCAAGGGGGTTCTCCAACTATGCAGAGCTAAAATACTGTACTCTGATAGATTAATTATTCAGACAACAAAAACGAGAAAAAAAACCTAATAAAGATATTTATTTAAAATAAAAAAAACACGCTTTAAAAATACATTCACGTGTTATTTACATGTACTGAACAGTAATGACACATCTGCTGCTAGTTAGTTTCTGTACCGGCGCCCAAATGACACTGACATTTCTTAACGCTGCCAGGGAAATAAAAAAGAAAAGAAAAAGACACTCAGAAATGCCACGATCGATCGATATTTCATTGTGCCTCAGCGGTACAAGCCTTCATGATATGAGTACACCGCCGCCTGCCACGTTACTATTTCAAGGTCAAAAAACAAAGCTGGAGGAAGAGGTCAACTGGAGTTCCATACAGGAGGATGGGGGAGAAAGGAGGGGGGCGGGGAGACGTTCAAGGTTCCCAATTTTGCCCCCAAGGTTTAAAAGAAAAAAAAATCCTATGTCGTAACTTTAAAAGAACGAAAAAAAAAAAAAAAAAGAGGAAATGAAGGGAACAGAAAAAAGTAGGTCTTAAGGCGTGAGCCTTTTGCCCCGTGATGCATCATCCGGTTGCAAACACGGGAGATTTTCAATGAGATCTCTCGAGTTGCAAGGCTTACAGTTGGCCTAGTTCCGAGAAATACATTTTTTTGGTTCTGTTTTGTGTGTGTCCGTGGAACGTTCCATCTACCATCTACACCTTACTCTCTCCTATTATTCCTTTAAAAAAAAAAAAAAAGATTCGGGTGGGGGTAGGGTAAAGAAAGAACGAATGAAAGAATGTATTTATATAGTATTGAGAATTGTGCGCTCATGCCCGTGAAGTACTCTTTCTGTTTTTTCTCTCTATCTCTTTCACTGTGTCCATTTATTCTCGTGTGCACGTTGGATCTATTTAGTCAAATGTATCATGTCCTATGGTCAATGCAACATTAAACAAATTAAAAGCTTGCGTACTGTTTTTAACGGGTGTTCAATTTAGCTTTTACAGTGAAATACGCGCCGTTTCAGTATTTTCACGAAAATGCACCAAGAAAAGATTGCAAGGCATGCGCATTCTTTTAATGGTGTTCAATTTAGCTTTGGGGGTGCAATGCGCGCTTCTTCCGTATTTTCCAGAACAGCCGACGGGATGTTTTCATTATTCGCTATAGGATGATTCACACAGACAATTAGTAAGTAGGGAACATAACAACACACTGTTGTTATTACAGCACAATGGCATCAAACGTAAGGCTAGCAGAGATGGACGTATGAGAGGATGCATCCGTCGTGTATACAGCCAGCGAGCTACAGTAACAGTTAGACCTATAATAAGATTTGAGAAACTTAAATGTACAGTATTAAGTTTTTGTAAAATGCTAAAGTGAACGTCACTTGTGGGAATTACAGTGTGATCTAACTCAGTAATATTAAATTGAATCTCGTAAGAGTGCATACAGCACTCTGTCTCCTTTTTTCCTTCCAATATTTATTGATTTTTTCTGTCACACTCCCCCCCCCCCCCCCCCCTCCCCCCCCCCCCCCCACCTCGTTTTATGCTTTTCTTTCACTCAGTTTTACGGTCCTTGTTTTTTTTTTTTTTTTTTCGTAATTAGTATTTTCTCTCTACTTCTGGCAGCACCGGCAGCCATTTTGTCCAGCCATGTGAACCTAATCAGGAAGTCTTAGCTTTTATTTTTAATATTTTCGACTAAGTTTTCACTTTAGTTCCTTTCTGTTTTTGTCCGTCTGTTCCTGACGAAGACTTTGTGACCGCAACCACGGCCGGATTAAGAACTCCGGAGGCCCTAGGCTATTAAGATATTTTGGGGGCCTTCTCCAATCTTCTAAAAGGTAAAATAGAAAAAAAAAAAAATAATAATAATGGATGTCAGATAAATGTTTTTATTAATATATTTAAAAAAAAAAAAAAAGAGTTCGTTACAGCCCCTAGATTTTGTTAAAGGTGGTGGGCCTCCTGTAAAGAAAATATAATTAAAAAAGGAAAAAAAAGCGGGGATGGAAGTAACTAATAAACTAACTGTTGTACAGATACCCAGCACGCACGAGCGCACTATCGTGCACGTGCCGTTGCTGTAGAGCTGTGTGCGTTATGACTCCGTTGCTTTTTTCGATGGGTCCCTATAAGCCTGGGGCCCTAGGCCCGTGGGCCTAATGTATAGTCCGGTGCTGACTGCAACGTAGGATTTTTCTACTTTTGTCTTAGTAAGACGTATTACACCCCCCCCCCTTTTTTCCCCCTTCTACTCTTCCGTTGGGGAAGGGGGAATTACGAGATCCGGCGCCACCTTAAGAAATCCACAGGGGGGGGGGGGGGGCGTATATCATCACCAGTCATTAAAATATTTGAAAGGTCTCCAGACACATACAGAAAGAGACAGAGAAAGGCCAGGAGGGGGACCACACAACAATAAGGCAGATAACAAAACCTGAATTTCTCTATACACTGCCCTTAAATAAAGATAAAAACATACAACCAAAAACATGGATTTCAAGTCAAAAGGTCAACGAATGTTTGGTAGAACGAAAAAAAAAAAAACATAATTTTTGGGTCGATCTCTTGTCCACTACGGCCATACTCTGTGACATTTGTTGTACTGATTAATTACGTGCTTTTCAGTGGTCGGCGCCTTTTTCTTTCTCTGATATGTAACATATATTTTTTATTTTCAAACACTCTTACACTCCTTTTTGGTGATAATTCATCACATTTGCTTGGCGCTTCACAGCTTTGCGGAGATTAACGCAGGTAAAACCCATATGGGCCTGCTCAGTTTTCGCATAGTTTTGTTTGTCCAAGCCATGCCAGGCGATAAAATTACTCGCCTACAGACGGATTTTGTGTGCACAAGCGACGGATAAAGAGATTACTTGTCGGTGCGACACATTTTGGACAGACATGAATGACATGATCGTTTCCAGCACACCTTGAGGAAAGTAAGATGTTGTATTTGTAGACATTGCAGAGAAGGCAATCGGATGTTTTATTGCCATATATGGGACAGGTGACCTTTTGCATATTATTTCAGGCGGAAATAATTTTGAATTAACCACCAAAACACGCAGCTTTTGAAAACGATTGGCATGGGTTCGAAAAAGAGGGACCATCCAATTCCCGATTGGCTGCCGCCTATAATCGTAACAAACAACTGTGGGGAAGGCAAAAGGCCACATCATCCGACACTTTCGCAGTTTTAAGACACTGTGAGAATCGCTTGCCAAGACGACAACCAGACCGTGCCAGAGTTAGAATCAGAATTCCATTTATCATACCAGACTTTGTTGGAGCATTTTGAAGGACAAACAGCCCAGGAAAACTCTATCATTTTGATAAGGAAAACCGGGATCTGAGGAAACTGAAAACACGGAGTCATAGTGGGAATTTACTGTTAAAGTAACGACCCCCAAGAACACGTGTAAGCGGCCTATTCAAGTGCCTATTTCTCTGAGCAAAACAGTCAGTGAGCCAAGATTGGCGTAAGTTATACATTTTACATTCTATATTTTTCATTACTAACATGTGAACTAATATGTATATATTGCTATGTGAATATTAATATGTGAAAATTGCTAGTCAAGGTCCCAGTCACTTGAGGCTGGCTACCTCAGCATATAAAATGATGATTTCATGAACCACCACTGCAAAGGCTGGTGACTGCTATATTGCTAGTTTCTTAAAGAGAACTAAAAAGCATAGGTAGTCCCAAGTTCCATATGGAGCAGGGTGGGAATAATGAAAGAAGTGATGTACATTCTAATTATAATATTTACAGTTTCAACCAGTGTAAATGTAAATCTTCTTCTTCTTCTTGCGATCGCATCTTTGATGATTACACCGTCAGACGAGTTCTCATGATGAATTCGACTGTTGTTTGAAGTTCCTCTTTAACTCCATATAGCTTTGAGTTTAGTGTTGAGTCATTCGGCCAGTATATCTTTCTTAACTGGTCATACAGAGGACAGTCCTGTAGAACATGCTCAGCAGTTTGTTCGTTTAATCCACATGTGCACAGTGGTGAAGCAGACAATCGTAGCTTGTGCATGTGTTTATTCAGTTTGTTATGCCCTGTCCTGAGTCGAAAAATAGTTATCTGTCCCTGCCGGTCGAGAGTGTGATAGTCGTCTTTGGGTTGGTTCTGTTCTCTTCTGATAGTCTGGATAGCTCTCTTTTTCTCAAAGTATGTGACTTCATTATCTTCTTGTTCACATTCTCCTCCCTTTTTTGCAAGTTTATCTGCCTTTTCATTTCCGGGTACACCACAATGAGATGGTACCCACTGAAGTATGGTTCTCTTTTTGGCAGCTACCTTGTTTAGTTCATTTCTCAGATGCGGGAGTTTACCACCCTTGAGAGCTTGCAGGACAGACAGTGCGTCTGTGAGGATGACTACCTGGTGGCAGTCAGAGTTGGTGTTATAAATCATATTTGCAGCTTGCTCTAGAGCTTGAACCTCAGCTGTATAGTTGGAACAGAATTTACCAGTGGGAATGTGCCTAGTCTCATAGTGGTTGTCAGGATATGAGATAAAGATACCGGCACCTCCATTCCTAACAGCATTAGTTGCTGATCCATCTGTATAGGCATGTATCCATGATTGATCGGGATAGCTTTCTTGGATCATACTCAATGTAGCAGTTCGTTTTTGCAGATCATTATACTCACATCCACTTGTGAGACCACTGACTGATGTATTAATTTGGAGGGCATTGCTGGCCTGCTCCCATGGTACAGGGTATAGGGTGGGCTTCAGTGGTGTTGTCTTCATGGATAGGTCTTCTTGATGCTGTCTTATAAGTCTTTTCCCCCGATGCACAAAGCTGCTACGCTTTAGACGTCCCAATGCCAGATCATCTAGTCTTGCCTTCATTGGGTAAATGTAAATGAAAACATATTCAATCTTTATTGTGAACATTTTTCAACCAGTGTAAATGTAAATGTAAACATATTCTATCTATACTATTAACCTTTTTCATTTAAATGTAAAGTAAATATAAAGCTATTCAATTTAAATGTAAAGAAAGTTTTCTCTCGGGGGATTAGGCTTAATTCTCATCGAGGGTAAAGAATGAGGTAGATGGGATAGTGGAATAGGAAGAAGGGGACACATAACTACGTGTCGGGAAACTCAATACTCAGAGAGTATTTGTTTCTATTCTTTTACCATAACAGTTGGTGGTACCAGTTGAGGGTACAATCTCTGGATCAAGAAGGGGACCTATGGCCTGTAGTCGAAGCTAGATACCATCATCAGAAGGGGCTTTACGACGAGGGACCAACTTCGTAGACACTCCCTGACACTCCTTGGAACGTGCTGCGCCCTACAACCTTGACCAGTGACGAGCGGGATCAGCGACCCAGTCTACCGAGAACCAAAACATCAGAAGGAGCAGAAACGTGACTGACAGCTAAGTAACACATAAAAGCTGCTAAGTGACCTACTTTACAAACTACTATCACATCACTTAGTGATGATAATTTTCTGATAAATAATTATTCATTTTTTAAAACTTTGTTAAAACCTAAGTGATTATTAAATATGTTACACTAGTCAACAAATTTTCAAAAGTTATTTGTACCAGAAATTAAATATACCATTTCTTATTGATTTTGACATGCTGATTTCAAATATCATAATGAAATTCACCAATTGGCTCTGGTTTTTTTTTTTAATGATGAATTTACATTACAGTAATACAAATAATGTATGCCTGTATAATTCTCTGGGGTGAACAGCTAGTTTTTCTACTTTAGCATTATAAAAATTGTGGTTACATACTCAATTAATTGATATTTCAACATAAAATGATAGAAAAAATAAAAACAGTATTTAAAGTTCACATATCATGTTTTAAAAAGGCACAAATTTAACCCATTCCGTCATTATTCAGTCGCTGTTCGAGCTCTCTTTGCTTGCTTCTTGTAGTCAATCGATGAGGTGTCTCTTGTCACAGTCCAACAGTAATCAGCAAGCATTGAAGGGCTCCAATTGCCTTGATACCTTGTCTCCATAGCAGCAATGTCCTGGTGAAATCGTTCACCGTGCTCATCACTGACCGCTCCACAGTTTGACGTAAAGAAATCCAGATGAGAATCCAGAAAATGAATTTTCAAAGACATGTTGCAACCAAGACTCATACTTCAGAAGGAGATTTTCTACAATTTCATTGTAATTATCAGATCTGTTGTTTCCAAGAAAATTGTCCACCACTGACTTAAATGTCCACCACTGACTTAAATGCTAGCCATGCTGCTTTTTCCTTGCCATGCAACACGCAAAGAAACTCGTCATCATGAAGAAGTTTTCGAATTTGCGGACCAACAAATACTCCCTCTCTTATTTTAGCTTCACTCAGTCTTGGAAATTTTCTGATGAGGTATTTGAAAGCCTCATCTGTTTTCTCCATTGCCTTGACAAAGTTTTTCATGAGACCCAGCTTAATGTGCAAGGGTGGCAACAAAATCTTGCTGGTGTCGACAAGTGCTGGGTTCTCAACGTTCTTACTGCCAGGCTGCAATGACTGCCTGATTGGCCAATGTCTTCTGATGTAATGGTCACTTCGTGCACGGCTATCCCACTCACAGAGAAAGCAACAGTACTTGGTGTATCCACCCTGTAGTCCAAGCAAAAGAGCGACCACTTTTAAGTCACAGCAAAGTGACCAATGATGATGATCGTAGTTTACACACTTCAAAAGCTGCTTAATGTTTTCATAAGTTTCTTTCATATGAACTGCGTGACCAACTGGAATTGACGGTAACACATTACCATTATTCAACAAAACAGCTTTAAGACTCGTCTTGGATGAATCAATGAAAAGCCTCCACTCTTCCGTTATGTAATTGATTTTGAGGGCTGCCATTAAACCAGAAATGTTGTGGCACACAGAAAGGTCACTGTAAAGGGCAATTTTTACTATCTTGCAATATAATACATTTATATTCTTATTATGTTCGCAAATATTTTGTAAGCAAAGTATTTCCTTTTTAAGTGCTTAAGGAGAAGTCATTTTTGGGTTGCTTCCCTTGAAAATAGTTCTGTCATCTTCGATCGGACTCCGCAGACGACTCTAGGCCTACTGCGATTTATTCTGTGGCTGGGTAGGAATAGATTGTTCTTGCTTCAGTATATCTATGGCCTGAATTTATACGTAGTGTTTGTATGAGTAGGACGAGTCTGTCTTATATATGGATATCTTTGCATTTCTAAGTCGAACTAATTTGGTTGTCGCTAGAAAAGGTCAAAGGCTATGCAGCGGAAGTATCGCTAGCAAGGGGTGTGATCCATGGCTGTCATCCTGTGAGGATGCCGAGTTTTGTTGTAGCAGGCTTTTTGCCGAAATAGTGATCTATATATGGATGGGGAAAAGTGATAATCATTTAGACATGTTGTATGTACTTTACCCCAGTGTTTATTCTCTTTTGCCAAGGAATGGCAAAGTTATATTTCGCATAAAAAGGTAAAACCACAATTTATTATGAACTTGGGCTTCGCCATCGTTGTTGATAAGCAGATGCACAGTGGTACTTTTAAAAAGAATATCCATTCAAAGGAAGAAGACATTCCTATGTATCAGCACTGGATTGTATGATATTATTCAATTACCTCTATGAGAGAACCTATGAAGAAATGAGGACATTTAATGAATGACTAATTTTGGTCTATATTCTATAGTGAGTGAAGCTCACGAGAGAGAGAACAGCCATGTTGAAATTCATATACTTTGTATTTATCGAGTGAGAAAAAGGGATGCCTGTACTATCGCTCGATGAACCAAGAGATCACTGCTACATGTGAGAACCCATGTCTGGGATTCCTATATTATGAAATATATATATATTGAACTTTACGTGAAGGAATATTCGCTAGACGAGGTTAGGTCTAGGAGCCTTCCTATGTATTGGTTATGGTCTGACGTGCCCAGTCAGTAAAGCCAGATGATTTACATGATGGAACGCTGAATGCTTATTTACGAATGCTCCATTATGATATTTGCCAAGCATGAATGCTAACTTAAGATGATATTCCTGTGATCAACATTATGCTGTCTATGTCGACATTTGTTCCTGTAACCATACACGTACTGTCCAAGTGTGCGTCCCATTAAATGTTATAAAAAGACCACCGTAGTTCCAGTACTTCTTGAATTCGAACAGTGTGAGTATGAGTGATGTACTACCAACCTGTCAACTCTATCGAATCATTCTACCATTCGCGTACTGACATTCAGATACACACTCATTGTTTACACTCACATTCTTGTCGGAGCCTCATCACGTTCCAGGACAAGATGACCTGTATGACCAAAACTGTGCTGGGTTTGATGAGTTGACAATCGTTACACTTTACTACACCAGTCCCAACATCTACATTTATCCACTGGTGGACATTCACATCATTTAGCAAATAAAGCATGATTCAACAACTAGTAGCCAGTATGAGTTAACAACTACACACAAAGAAAGAGTTTAACAACTGGTGTGCCAGCTTCCTGGGTCAACCTGCACAGTGACCATATTGAGAAGTAAACTACTGAGACCAGACGTTCCTTGGGGTCTGTTACGACACACAAATACATCAGCAGTACAACTCTACAGTGATGTCAGCGTGACCTGTCCTGTCGAGAGTATGCAGTAACTAGGTCAGGGTTTGTTGACATTTGGTTCATTGGACATTTGCCATACAACTGACAGTGTTACACAGCGAGCTTGGTTGAAACATAGAACATTACACATCAGGACTGGAGAATATTTGACAGTGTTTGCGAAAGGAAATGTTATTGAACTGAGAAGTCCTACATTGATTGTTATCATTCAAATCAACGATGGAGCTTCTATTTCTGTGTTGAATTTAAAATAATTAGACCAGAAGTATTTGTTTAATAAAGTACCACAGTACTGTACTATTAGGCAGTGTAACTGAGCCTTCATTCCAACACATTCTTTCTGCAACACTCTATTTACATCATATTGCCATACTATTTATGCATTTATGTATTTATGTTTAACTATTTATATGTGATATTTGTTTGTATCCAGCGGGTTGTTGTTTCGGTTGGGCGGTGTCACACAGCAGAGTATCCCACGTAATAGAGGGTCTGATGTGTGCGTTTCTATAGGTGCAATTTTCTTCATTGAAAATTTGCTGCGACAGCTGTTGCTATTAGTGTTAGCTGTGAAGTCTGTACTCATTGTTGTTTTTGTAATATTCCTCTGTTCTTTAGTTTGTTTTGATTTGTTTGTAATTTGTTGGTCTACCCTATTCTATCTTTCAGTTCTATTCTCAATTTATATTTATATACTGTGGCGTTATTTGTATTTGTTATCCTCTTGCGGTTTATCTTTTATTGTTTTTCCAATTTTATTTATTTCATTTCCGCAAATGTTTTCATGTTTTTCTGTATAACTGTTTTGTTTTGTGCCTGATCGACATACACTATTTAAAATATAGTTGATCATATAAATTGATGTACAAGAATCAACTGATAGTTAATTGCTATTACTAAAGGTACACAGTTGATGATATAAAACACTATTTCTGGTGCACTGCACTTATATTATAGAGTGAACCAGCAACTTATAGCTGTTATTATATAAGGATTTATACAAGACCTTTGTAAGGCTTGTTTCCCACAGTGATTGGGATAGTTAAGTACTATTTTTCACAGGTTACAAAGTTATCATACAAAGTCTTTGATTAAGACTAAGAAAGTAAATTTATTTACTTTTGCAAATTACTGATCTTATTAGACAAGATGTCTACCTTGGATTATTTTATCACACAAGGCAGGGCTCTTGATAAGACTGGTCAGCAGTTAGAAGAATGGGCAGTTGCTCAATATGACAAAGCATTGGCTGCTGAAGAAAGAAAAGCATTGATTGAAGAAAAGAAATTAGAAGCTGAGGAAAGAAAATTACAAAGAGAGGATGAACAAAAGAAATTGCAGATACAGACTGATGAAAAAAGATTCCAGATGGAAATGGAAAAAGAGAAAAGAAAAGATGAAGCTGCTGCTGAAGAGAAAAAATTACAGGCTGCTGCAGAAGAGAGAAAATTACAAGCTGAAGCTCAAGAAAAAAAAGCAATAAGAGAACATGAACACCAAAAAGAACTTTTAGCATTTGAGTTAGAAAAGTTAAAGTTAACAAACATAAGTAATGTTAATCAAGCATCTAGTGGTAATGGTAAACCCTTTACTTACAAGGTCAAGGTACCAGCGTTCAACCCTTCCAGTGATGACATAACATTCTGGCTAAACAGATTTGAACGCTCGTGTCGAGCACATAATGTGGACAAATCACAATATGCTAACCAGTTATCAGAAAATCTGAAAGGTGATTCTCTGACTAGTTTAAGTTTGGTTGAAGAGGCTGACAAAGATAACTATGATGTTATTAGGGCAGCCTTATTAAAGAAGTATCAGTTGTCTGAAGAGGGTTATCGGAAGTTGTTTAAGACAATGGTGCCTGAGGCAGGTGTAGAATTCTCAGAATTCATTGCAAGGACACGACTTACATTTGATCGTTGGATTGAGCTATCCAAAACAGAAAAGACTTATGAAGCCCTTATGGACTTGATACTCAGAGACAAGATTATGTCAAGTATAAATAAACCTTTCCTCGAATTCTTACATGAGCGTAAACCTAAGTCTCTAAAAGAAATGGAACAGTATTGTACCCAATACGTCACTGCACATCCGGACGTAGCTATTAGCAATAGTAAGGTTAAAGAAGGTATGCCAGTTGCTTCTGCAACACCATACAACCCTAATCACTCTCACAAATTCCAAGGACCTCAAAATAGGTTTAATAAAAAAGGTAACTATTACAGTTATCAGAACCAAGGTAACCAATCATTTCAGGGTTCTTCTTCGAATACCTGGAGAAGAGCTGACAGCCCTCGATTCAGGGGTGGTCATAATTACAGGAACTTTCGCAAAGGAAGTCATTCTAGAAACTATCCAAGTTTTCCTTCATGGAGACAACAGGATCATAATTACCGAGATACTCATTATAATGAATATGATGATAGTAACCAAAGGAGCTATGATTCAAACCCGAGTAGAGGTTATAATAGTGGAAACAATGATAAGTACAGAGGCAATAATAACAGAGGTAGAGCACAATTCAAAAAACATAAAGCTCATTACCAGGCGAACTCTGCACAGCAAGAGTCCCACGAAGCCTATAAACAAAATAAAGATAATGATGACTCTAATAATATGGCATGTGCCGCTTTTGATTTTGGGAGAGCATCTCAGTGCCCCCAATGCAAAACATTATTTGAGCCAACCACAGTGTCTACTTTAAGCTGTGGCCATCCTCTTCCCGCTCTTCCTGCGTCAATCGCGCATGATGGGAGAGGTTCTCTTGTCTTACACAAAGGTTTAGTAAATGACAATCCAGTCTCAGTACTTTTTGATTCTGGATGCACAACTATTGGGGTTAGGCAGTCACTCATAGATCCTTCTCATTCTACAGGCAAAGTAGTCAAATGCGTAACATTTGGCGGCACCATAGAGAAATACTCTACCGCTATCATTAGGATTGCTACTCCTTTCTTCACAGGAGATGTACACGCATGTCTTTTGCCGGATCCGATCGCTGATCTTATCATCGGTCGCATTCACGGAGTCAAAGAATGCACTCCGGAGCAAATTTCCGTTTGGGAAAATCAAAATATGCAATCTGCTAATGCAGTAGTCACTAGAGCTCAAGCTCTCAATATGCCTGAAACTTCATCTGTTGAAGATAATGAAGTGCATAACCAAGATGATCCCTTGGTAATTTCTCGTGACTCGTTTATAAAACAACAAGAAGAAGATCCGACTCTTAAGAAATTCTTCACTCTTGTAACAAAAGGTGATCCGAATAAAGATTCAAATTGTAAATCTTGGATTACAATGAAGAATGGCGTACTTGTACGTATGGTGCAAGACTCCACTAAGTCAAGTCATTCTCAGATTCTTGTACCCAAGAATTTGAGAGTTAAGATCTTACAACATGCACACGACTCTCAGTGTGCTGGTCACATGGGTTTTTCCCGTACAAAGTCAAGAGTTCTTGCGGCTTTCTTTTGGCCTTTTGTGAACAAGGACATACGGATCTATTGTCGATCCTGTAAAGTATGTCAAGAAGTCAAATCCAAAGGTCCTCGTCATGCTGCGCCTATTCAGGCTGCAGATATTCCTATTCGTCCATTCCAGAAAATGGCGATAGACATCATTGGTCCATTCAAGATCAAATCTGCTAGAGGACATCAGTTTATCTTAACGTGTGTAGACATGTGCACACGTTGGCCAGAGGCTATCCCTCTAAAGAGCATTACTACCACTGACATTGCAGATGCTCTTTGGCTTATATTTTCTCGGCTGGGATTCCCCGGAGAAATATTATCAGATCATGGCACCCAACTGATATCGGATACCATGTCTCAAGTAATGTCTACTCTACAGATAGAGAGATCTTTGAGTAGCATCTATCATCCTATGTCCAATGGGATGGTCGAGCGACTAAATAGAACACTTAAGAACTTATTAGGGAAGATAACTGAGGATCATCCTCAGGATTGGGATAGGGTTTTACCCGCGGCCCTCTTCGCGTACAGAGAGGTCCCCAATGAACATACAGGGTTTTCGCCCTTTGAACTTGTCTTTGGCGCGCGACCGCGCGGCCCAATGTCTTTGCTGCATGATCTTATAACAGCTGACAATATTGACGATGACACAAAATCTTCTTACGAGTATGTCATCGCGCTGAGACAAAAGATTATCGAAGCATGCAAATTGGCAACGTCCTCTTCTGAGTTTGCTAAGCAGAAGGCAAGACAATTTGCTAATAAGAAGAGAACTTTACGACAACTTTGTCCTGGTGACAAAGCATTTGTTTTGCTACCTTGTCGTGAAAATAGACTCCTTATTAGTTGGAAAGGTCCGTACGATATAATATCGAAAATTTCAGATGTTGACTACATCGTCGATATTAACGGGAAGCATAAAACCTTCCACATCAATATGCTTACGGAGTTCCATGAACGTCCTGACTATCTACAGCCTATTTTCCAGGCAACGGACGATTCTCATGTCAAACATGGTCATTACTCATCACTGTCTGTAATACAGGATGAGGAAACAAGTTTTTCGGATGTTAATCTCCCGCTTCCAATGATCCCACTTCATTCTAGTGAATCATGGAAAGACGTTACTGTTTCTCCTGATTTGTCTCTAGGAGAACGGCGACAAGTTTCGTCTATGTTACAAACATTTCAGGATGTCCTCACTGACATCCCTGGACAAACTCATGTCATTGAGCATGACATTGTTCTAACTGAACATACTCCAATTAGGGTTAGGCCTTATCCTATCCCTATACATTTCCAAACACAGGTTGAAAAGGAGTTGGATGAAATGATAGATTTACAAATAATCGAACCATCCACTTCTGCATATTCTTCGCCGATGGTTATTGTTCGAAAAAAAGACAATAACATACGTCTTTGCGTTGACTATCGCAAATTGAATCAAGTTACGAAGTTCGATGCTGAACCTATGCCTTTACTAGAAGAGTTACTTACTCGTCTTTCTAAATCGCATTTTTTCACTAAACTTGATTTGTCTAAAGGATATTGGCAAGTTCCATTATCCGAACGCGCCAAACCTCTTACCGCTTTCTCTACTCCCAGAGGCCTTTTCCAATGGAATTTTATGCCTTTCGGCCTTATGAACGCACCAGCTACATTTGTACGCATGATGCGTCGAATCCTATCGTATCGGTCAGATGTCATTGCTTATCTAGACGACATCTGTCTTTTCAGCGATACTTGGGAAGATCACTATTCAGGATTAGTTGAATTATTATCAACTCTGCGTGAGTATAACCTGACAGCAAAACCATCTAAAGCTTGTATTGGCTTTAGCGAAATTGCTTTCTTAGGCCATCGAGTAGGTCACGGTTTCTTGAAGACAGAAGACCATAATATCACTAAGATACTTAACATCTCTATCCCTAGGACTAAAAAGCAAGTGCGAAGTCTTTTAGGTCTCATACAATTTTATGGACGTTTCATTCCGAATCTGTCCTCTATCATGGCACCTCTCTCTACACTATTAAAGAAAGGGTCGCCTAACATGGTTCACTGGTCTCATGAATGCCAATCTTCACTAGAGAAGATCAAAACTATGTTTTCATCACCACCTATTTTAGTGTTACCTACAACAGATAAGACATTTGTTCTTCGTAGTGACGCTTCATCCACTGGGATTGGAGCGGCACTAATGCAAGAGTACTCTGGAACTCTGCATCCTGTAATGTACATATCCAGAAAACTTAATGCTGCAGAAAGGAATTACTCGGTTTTAGACCGTGAATTATTGGCAATGGTTTGGTCAATTCTCAAACTCCAAAGATTCCTTCTGGGCGCGCATTTCGTAGTGGAAACTGACCAAAAAGCTCTTACGGCTATCCAAAGTAAAAACTTGAAGAGCTCGAGATCAACTCGATACGCAATCGCTCTTCAACCTTTTCATTTTTCGGTACGAGCTATCCGTGGTTCAGAAAATGTGATGGCGGACATTCTGTCCAGATGCCCACATGATGCCACTTAACTGTTAAATATTGGATCTTTTTAATATGTATAACTTTACAACAGTTATTTTTTGTTTCTTTACTAAGATACACATTTGTAATTTAATAATAGAATGATGGTATCGCTACTTAGCGGTTTATTGATGTTAATTCACCGCTGTTCTTTGATGATTGTTTCTTCATAAATCATAAATTTAAGATTGTAGTGTGAATTTTTGGTATGCATTGTATAATTACCAGAATTGTATTATACGTACATCACACCTTCCTGGAAACATTTATTCGTAGGGAAACAATTTCTCTCAGATTTTGAGATATATATTCTCACCAGTCATATTAGGAATTATAGTTATTCCTGATATTTTCATCTGCGCAGTATTCTTGCGTTGTGAGCCTATTCTATTCTACGGTGCTCCTAGATGTATTTAAAAAAAAAAAATTTTATTTTTTTTTTCCCGGGAGGTGTGGTAAGACTGTAAAGGGCAATTTTTACTATCTTGCAATATAATACATTTATATTCTTATTATGTTCGCAAATATTTTGTAAGCAAAGTATTTCCTTTTTAAGTGCTTAAGGAGAAGTCATTTTTGGGTTGCTTCCCTTGAAAATAGTTCTGTCATCTTCGATCGGACTCCGCAGACGACTCTAGGCCTACTGCGATTTATTCTGTGGCTGGGTAGGAATAGATTGTTCTTGCTTCAGTATATCTATGGCCTGAATTTATACGTAGTGTTTGTATGAGTAGGACGAGTCTGTCTTATATATGGATATCTTTGCATTTCTAAGTCGAACTAATTTGGTTGTCGCTAGAAAAGGTCAAAGGCTATGCAGCGGAAGTATCGCTAGCAAAGGGTGTGATCCATGGCTGTCATCCTGTGAGGATGCCGAGTTTTGTTGTAGCAGGCTTTTTGCCGAAATAGTGATCTATATATGGATGGGGAAAAGTGATAATCATTTAGACATGTTGTATGTACTTTACCCCAGTGTTTATTCTCTTTTGCCAAGGAATGGCAAAGTTATATTTCGCATAAAAAGGTAAAACCACAATTTATTATGAACTTGGGCTTCGCCATCGTTGTTGATAAGCAGATGCACAGTGGTACTTTTAAAAAGAATATCCATTCAAAGGAAGAAGACATTCCTATGTATCAGCACTGGATTGTATGATATTATTCAATTACCTCTATGAGAGAACCTATGAAGAAATGAGGACATTTAATGAATGACTAATTTTGGTCTATATTCTATAGTGAGTGAAGCTCACGAGAGAGAGAACAGCCATGTTGAAATTCATATACTTTGTATTTATCGAGTGAGAAAAAGGGATGCCTGTACTATCGCTCGATGAACCAAGAGATCACTGCTACATGTGAGAACCCATGTCTGGGATTCCTATATTATGAAATATATATATATTGAACTTTACGTGAAGGAATATTCGCTAGACGAGGTTAGGTCTAGGAGCCTTCCTATGTATTGGTTATGGTCTGACGTGCCCAGTCAGTAAAGCCAGATGATTTACATGATGGAACGCTGAATGCTTATTTACGAATGCTCCATTATGATATTTGCCAAGCATGAATGCTAACTTAAGATGATATTCCTGTGATCAACATTATGCTGTCTATGTCGACATTTGTTCCTGTAACCATACACGTACTGTCCAAGTGTGCGTCCCATTAAATGTTATAAAAAGACCACCGTAGTTCCAGTACTTCTTGAATTCGAACAGTGTGAGTATGAGTGATGTACTACCAACCTGTCAACTCTATCGAATCATTCTACCATTCGCGTACTGACATTCAGATACACACTCATTGTTTACACTCACATTCTTGTCGGAGCCTCATCACGTTCCAGGACAAGATGACCTGTATGACCAAAACTGTGCTGGGTTTGATGAGTTGACAATCGTTACACTTTACTACACCAGTCCCAACATCTACATTTATCCACTGGTGGACATTCACATCATTTAGCAAATAAAGCATGATTCAACAACTAGTAGCCAGTATGAGTTAACAACTACACACAAAGAAAGAGTTTAACAGTCACCCTCTTTGAAAAAGAATGTAATAAGCAGCTTCTGGCGGTTCCTATACACAGAAATTGTAACATCTTCTGCCAGGAGATTCCACTGTTGCAATCTGGAACCCAAAAGCTCCGCCTTGTTCTTCAGTAAATTCAGATCTCTTACAAGATCATTCAGTTCACCTTGGGTTATTAAGTGTGGTTTAGTAGATGTAGTTTGCTCAAAATCTGGGTCGCTTGAGGTTGATGGTTCAGGACCACCAATGTCCTCTACTTCATCAGTGGAAGCAGCTGAAAATGATTCTGGCACTTTGGAAACTGGTAGGTCATCGCCATGTGGTACCGGACGTATTGCAGAGGGGATGTTTGGATATTCCAGAGTCCATTTTTTCTTCTTTGATATGCCTTTCCCAATTGGAGAGACCATGCAAAAGTAACAGTTGTTGAGATGATCAGTGGGCTCTCTCCAAATCATTGGGACTGCAAAAGGCATAGCTTGCCTTTTGCCAGTCAACCACAGTTTAAGATGTGCTGCACATGTATTGCAGCATATGTGTGGCGCCCAGCTCTTATCTTGATCTCCTATTCTGCAGCCAAAATACAAACTGTACGCCTTCTTAATCACTTTAGTTATATTTCATTTTTGTGATAGAAATGTCACCTCACCACGTATATAACAGAAATTATTAGCACTGTTCACACATGTCCTAGGCATTTCTAACTACGATACTTTTGATAAGAACAAATGCACTAACTAATGGCAAAATTTTATCAGAGATAAGATATTTATACACAAAGGTGATGTAATCATAGGTAGGATTGCATCATCAACTTCTAGTTACATTTTTATTGGTCATTAGAAAAAATTATGCAATCGCCCAGAACAGTTGCATCATATATATAAATTGACCGTAATCAAATAAACTAGTAGCATATATCTTGAAAACTAGAGCCAATCAACATTTTTAAATGTCATTTTCATTTTCAGCACACCAAAATTAGTTAAGATCAGCTATTTTCATTTCTGGTACATTTTGGTTGTTGACTAGTGTTATTTGTAAATATACAAATTTAACGTCGATTTAGTCATTTTGAATGTACTACATGTTTGTCTCAGTCAATTTACTAAATACACTCTAAACAGAGCTATACCATAATAAGCAGAATTCCACTGAGTAAATCAGGGTGGTGGCATGAACGAGCTGAAATTAATAATTGCTTAATTCTTCATAAAAGGCGGCGGATCAGATATAAGTTAACAATTGCTCTGCCCAACGCATCATTGTTATTGACTTCTGAAATATCTTTTGAAAACTGCCTTGAAATAGAAGCATCTTTATCTTTCTATCTACAACTCTGCAAAGAGTAATCTTGTGCAAAGGTAGTCTCCTTTGAAGACCCATAGTAGATGCTCTTGAGTTTTGGTCACTGTTGGACCACTACTGCAAAGCAGAGGAGGCAATTCCGTGACAGTCGCATACAGCCGTAGGGGAGTGAAGTATTATAGGCATCATTAAACTAGGTCCCATCTGTATGAGGTGGCGTTCTGCTTCCTTTCCCCTTCGCCTTCCCTAGCTCAAGAGCAGACTCGGGTACCTATTTACGTCTGGGTATACTAAAGCGTGTCGCTACCGGATTTTTATAAACCGGTTGACTGCCTCGAGGTGCAAACGGTCTGACCACTCAGCGCAATAATACAGGTGATGAGATAAGGAGGACACTTACGGATAAACAAATACATCCATAACACTTATCCAGTGCAACAATATTAATAATAGTAATAAACATTTAAAAAATCAATCAACACAAAACCGATATAATATAAATATCCGTAATTAAAATTAACGAATACAAAAAATATGCAGTAAGGAGGGTGCGGGGGGGGGGGGGGGCGCCCAGGGGGACAAGCCATCGGACACTTTTATGAGAGTACTATACTGTTTAAAAGTATACTTGCTCGCACACAGTATTTTTTCTGTGTTCTATGCGGGGAGGAGGGGTGCCGAGGGAAGAATCCGCCCCCAGAAATGTACTTTACGATTTATTAAAACAAACTATAGCAAGAAACGAAACCCCCCCCCCCCCCCCCCCCCCCGATATAAGGTATACTGACAAAAAGTTTAAAACCACGGAAATGAGTCATTCATATACAATATAGACATTATGTAAAGAGATTATATAACACATCTTTTTTAAAATAACGTTTTGGCGAGGCGCGTCCCGTTCAACCTAGTCGGTTATATTAGGGCGCACGTCCATATATAAAAGACCTTTCGGTATCATTTGATTATATAACACATCAGAAATTGCAGCGTGGAAGAGATAACTATGGGAAAAACAACAGTGAATGTATTGTGCTTTGCAGTATAACGAAAAAAATATATACCCAAATTATAACCCGCACAAAGTTGAATCTTGTAATCAAACACCAGACTACGATGTCTCTTATATTTGGACATACGCCTTAGTATAACAGGCGGACCTTGTGTCTCGGCTGAACGAAACGAGCTTCGCCAAAACGCGGCAAAACTGTTATTTAAAAAAAATGAACTGGGTATTTCATGGATGAAAAACGCCAATTTCTTGTACATGGGTGAAATGTTAATGTTAATCAGAATCAATGTCATTACACTCCGGGCAAACACATAGGTGCTCAGTCTACCTCAGCAAATGTCCAAGTGTATGAATGCTAATTGTTCCTGTTGCGCACTGGTTGTATACACGCTGGATGCGTCCTTTAATCCGTCCATCCCTGCTGGTCTTACGTTTGATGCCAAATTCCAGCAGTCTTAGCCTTGATGATTCATCGATTGCAGTGTCATTCTCTAATAGGCAAACATGAAGTGCCCTCAGTATTTCTCTGTTATCCAATGCATCTTCTATGGGTGCTCTTGAAGCTAGTCTGTCAGCTCTTGAAGCTAGTCTGTCAGCTCTTTCATTGCCGCGTACCCCTGCATGACCAGGACAGTAGATCCATATCAGCTTCTATGGAGGTTTTCCATTCATGTCGGAGCCATCCATTTTGGACCTTTCGATGCATGGATTGTGAATCTGATACAATAACTACCTTTGTTAATGAAGTCTCAGACAGCCGTCTTAAGGCAGCAGTAACTGCCTCTACCTCCATTCTCATGCTGGAGGTTGTTATCATGTAAGCCCCGCTATGTTCTGCCCTTTACTTTAGCAGAGAAGCCCTACCCTGATTTATTAACACGGATTACAGACCCATCAGTGTACACAATGGCATCATCATGGGTGAAAACAACAACTGTATAATTTAAAATACGAGATCACAACACGGCTCAATGTCTGCAGGGAGGGGGGTGGAAAAAAAGCACGAAACAAAAGCACAGCTGTGTTGACACGAGCGTGCCAGGAAATATCAGCAAGACAACATGAACGCGACAACTAATAAGGTCCGACAATGCGAGTTAAGACAACCCCACAAAGGGAGACAACTTATACAAAGAACTGTTTGAAGACGACTGTAGCATCTTCGAAATTATAAGGAAACAATGGGACCTCAAGATGCAGCAATAGTGAATGCAGTCAGCGACTCATAGCTTGACTGCCTGCGTCAGGACCAGCGAACCAGAGCTAGTTAAGACCGTGCTCCACCTCCACGTGGTGGTCCTGGAAACAGTCTGCAGCAGTGCAGTCTGGCTGAGCGAGCACGGATCGAAGAGGGAAGGCAAACCCGGTTCCAAAAAATGCCGTGCAGAAGTCGGATGTGTCGACCGAAAGGTGCAGATATCACAGCTTAGGCGTAAACAGACACAACGCAACCACCGTCCTTTTCAGGACGAACGAGGAAGAGGAAGAAGATAAGGAAACAATTATCGAAGTCAATTTACTTTTTTCTCCCCATGTAGCAGGTATCCACCACCGCAGCTGCACCCCATGCAGGAAGCTTGCATCAAAACATTCAAGTGGGTTTATTCATTCACATAACCATAATATTTTATTTTATCTTATTCGTTTTTTTTTTCCGCTTCTTAATACAGGTATTATTACGGAGATATAGCGGGTTCGGTTCCAGACATTATGCCATGTACATGGTAGATGGTTGAAAGGAGCGTGCTACAAAGAAAAGTAGCAAACACATTAAAAAAAAAATCACCGCAATAAAGCGAATATCGCAATAAAGCGGGTCATACTAATTTTTTTTTTTTGTGTGGCTTCCCGGTGCATATAAAAGCCTAAAATCATGTTTACACTATGTCTATTAAGTGCGCAATAGCGCTAGGTCTTAAAAAATACAGTGTATTGTAAAATTTAAAATACCGGTACTTTATTGCTAAAAAAATGCAAATCTTCATCATCTAAGCCTTCACCGAATCGTAATTTTTTTGCTAGTGGAGAGCCAAAATCTATCGGAAGAAGAAGGCACGATCTAATAAATAAACATGAATAATTTGAAAAAAAAAAGCGAAATATCTGCGAAGCGCAATAAAGCGAGGTATACCTGTACTAGCTTTTCGAAGAAAACATTCCTTCTTCTTCGGTGACTTCCCACAGCTGAAAAAACACTATTATGACCCAGTTTTTACAGAAACGGCTTTAATGATTGATGAAGACAGGAACTCGCCTACACAAAGTCTGACTTTCTGAACGTACACAATGAACTCATTTTCAAACAAGCTGTTTGTTACACCGAAGACACGAATAGACAAAGAAACTTGTTAATTTTACGACATTACCACTGAGTTATCATCATACATCTACATTCTCATTTTCTTTTATTGTAATACAATGACACAAATAAATTTTGGCCACTTTGAAACAGATATCACCACACAAAAATATACATTAAAAAATACAACAACAGAAGTAGATATGTATAAAGAAATTATTCTCAACATGATTACCAAGATGACTCCACGCATTGAAATTCAGTTACATACACTTTTGACAGAATATAGACATCTAGTATGGATTTGTAGAAATAAACGAACGAACGAAATCTTTATTTCACCAGGGTAAAGAAATAGGCATAATTGCCTTTTTACATTTCTGCCCTGCAATACAATTTTCAGCGTTTTTAAAATTAAAATATTAACAACTTCAGTCAGGATCAATTAATATTATCATCACAATCAGAAACTTAGCACACACAAGTACATTTGCTCATAGTCATTCACGCACATAGAGAGAGAGGGAGAGAGAAAGAGAGGAGAGAGAGTTCAAGCAATAGAGCTACTTAATATAAAAAAATTCAATTTAAAATGAAAATATTACAACGGTAGTTAAATGCTCGTGGAAACGTTGAAATAACTGAAACAGAATTGTCGTTAAATGTGTGTACAAGATTTCATGACATGTGAATGCAGATGTCTTTTGAATGTGGTGTAATTACACTGACAAACAACATTTTTCTTTCTTATATAAGAATAAGTGTTCTTAGGTCAATTTCTTGCGCTGATTTCAAATTTGAAATCCGTTTATCTCTATCACATCGGGTTCTTAAGATATTTGTGAATAAATATATTTTTGGGAAACCGTTATTTGCTCCGTTTCATTTTTACTATATAAATTATAAAAAATTAATAAAATGCAAAATAATTCCACTTTTTATACTGCTAAAAGATGCATGTCATATGTTACGCTATTTTTCAAATAGTTACTGTATTTTGAAATAATTCTGAGCGAAATATGGCTTCTAGAAGTTGTAGAAATTCGGCTGATCTGTTCTGTTACGTGTGCGGATATTTTACCGATCGTGTTCACCAGAAAAACTTTACACCATTACTAAAGAAAGCATATGAACTTTATTTCGATTCGAAAGTTGATGATGCAAATAAATCTTGGAAGCCAAATGCAGTTTGTTCGACTTGTGCAAATACAATTGCAGGTTGGTTACGAAAATCGCCGAAGCATAAGTCGATGCCTGTTGGAGTGCCAGTAATATGGCATGAACCGACAAATCACGCTACTGATTGTTACTTCTGCTTGACAAATATCCATGGTTTCACTTTTAAAACTAGAAAGTCTGTGGTTTATCCAAATATTGAATCGGTTTCGAAACCAGTGCCTCATGATCCAATCACGTGTCCGATCCCAGTTCCACCAGAACAATATCCTTTGGGCGTGAATGAACCATCAGAAAGTGATAGTTTACCTGCTTTAGAAACTAATTCTGACTCGGATTATATACCGGTGAATGATGGTGTTCACTTAATTAACCATTCAGAACTTTCAGATCTAATACGTGATCTCGCTCTTACCAAAGGACAAGCGGAATTACTCGGTTTGCGACTCAAAGAATGGAATCTTTTAGCGCCAAATACTCCGATATCTAAATTTCGTCATAGACACAGAGAACTTGTTCAATACTTTGAGATGGATGATGACATTTGCTATTGCAAAGATGTAAACGGTTTAATGGTGCACCTCGGTCATGAGCACATAGTCAACGAATGGCGACTTTTCATCGACTCTTCCAAGACTAGTCTAAAAGCCGTGTTATTGCATAATGGAAATTTATTTTCATCAATTCCAGTCGCCTACTCTGTTCATATGAAAGAAACTTATGACAATATGGCTATACTTTTGGCAAAAATAAAGTACAATAATTACCAATGGCGGATTTGTGGAGACCTAAAGGTCATTGCAATTCTCACGGGCATGCAGACTGGGTATACTAAATTGTGTTGCTTCCTATGTGAATGGGACAGCCGCAACAGACAGGAACATTATGCAAGAAAGGTGTGGCGTATCAGGGATCGTATGCAGATCGGGCATAAAAATGTAAGACACGAGCCATTAGTTAACAAAGACAGCATCATTTTACCACCGTTACATATAAAGTTGGGGCTCATGAAGAATTTCGTAAAAGCGTTAGATAAAACGAGCAAAGCTTTCACTTATCTTCGAGAAAAGTTTCAGCAAGTTAGCGATGCAAAGATAAAGGAAGGTATCTTTGTGGGACCTCAGATTAGGAAAGTTATTGCAGACAAACAATTCGAGAACTTGTTACATGGTAGTGAACTTCGCGCATGGATGGCATTCAAATCGATCGTCGATAACTTTCTGGGAAATCACAAATCTGTTGACTAAGTGCATATTGTTAAGCAGTTTAGATGCACACAGAATTATGGGCTGTAACATGTCCCTCAAAATCCATTTGTTCGATTCGCATCTTGACTTTTTCCCTGACAACCTTGGCGAAGTCAGCGATGAACATGGAGAACGATTCCATCAAGATATCGCCGTAATGGAGTCACGTTATCAAGGACGGTGGAGTGTGACCATGCTTGCCGATTATTGTTGGATGCTTCATCGTGATGTATCACATGCCATTCACCGACGAAAGTCGACTGCAAAGAAACTCAAGCCTACATAACTGTTATACTTCTTGTACGAATGATATGTAATACTGTATGCGTTGTTAAAAAACTTCAATTGCGTATTTCTAGAGATCCCGACCTGATAGAGAAAAACGGTTTGCAGATTTAAAAACAGCGCATTAAAACTGACCAGAAAAACATAGAAATGTTAGAGAAAGAAAAAAAAAATGTTTTTTGTTAGCCAGTGTTATCAGTTATCTATGAGCAAAGGATTTTTAACTCAACACATATATTCACGCAGAAAACATAACACTTAAATCATTTCACTTAGCTTTCAAATAAGACAAGCACCATTAACTTTCCTACATGTTGCGACATTAGATTTATTACTATGAAAAAAACAAAACAAGTATTGATAGTATGTTCATACTTATGTGTAAAATATGTATGTAATTGTCATGTCTCTTGTGAGGAACATTTTCATTTATATTGTAAACAAATTTACTTTAGAGATTTAAAAAATAAAAAGTGGTTAGAGCGTATCCATTTACATATATGTATTTTTTTTTTCGTTTTATTTACTTTGCTTTTTGTCATGTCCGTACAGAGAATGGTTGCCTGAAAATGTTTTTATCATTATAATTGGTTCACATACTTTACAAACTGTTAATAATATGGTGATTTATTATTATATTTTTTAATAGGCTTACCTGAATTTGTATCGTATATCGATAATCATAAATTTGTTTACAGTTTTGCAAAAGTATGTAAAAGTTGTATGTGTGGAACAATGTGTTTTAGTTAAACTCTTTTTTTTCTTTTTGTTCGGGCGAACTGTGTTTTACCTTATATTATATATCTTGTAATTTTCCTTGTGTAAAATAAAATTTTCAAGATTAGAAAAACAAAAGTCTAACTTCACATGCGCGCAGTAATACAAGGTTACATATTTTTTTAAATAAGTGGTTAGAGGGCTTGCCTCTCGTGGCAAAGTTATCCTACTCCCGTTTCGAAACCTGGTAGCGTCACGCTCTTGTCTACTCCGCTGTAACTGGATACCTGACTATGCTCTTGAGTTATAGAAATATAAAACAGAGAGGAAGGGATTTACCCATCTCACCTCACAAAGTTAGACCTAGTAAGTGAAGTCTATAACACTTCACTCCCTACGGCAGCATCTGCAATGGAGCAACCTTTATCTATCCCTTTCCATGAGGTGCGATTTCTGTATATTCACATTTCAAAGGCCCCAGATCTAACATCTTGTTCATTGTCCATGTTTCTACACCATACACTAAAGATGAGTGTTACGAGCTCTCATTTTTAATACGCGAGTTATGTGTTTGTATGTTGGAATCTGTCTCACACTGTTAAATGGACCTTTAAAACTGTATGTGTTATAATGATTTTAGGTCATTAAGTTTAACAGGCCAAGTTCATAAAATAAAGAAACAAATGAAACAGTGCCACAGAGAGCTACAATTTTTCAAATTCCAAAAACAGATGTAAATATTTTTGACCACAGGAAAAGAAAGCACAATGAAAGGGAAACAATTAAACTTAAATTTTGTTCGGATAAAGGAATAGTTACCTCCCTTTGTGAAATAAAGTTTTTGTGGAATCTGTCTCATACTGTTAAGTGGACCTTTAAATCTGTATGTGTTATAATGAATTTAGGTCATTAAGTTTAACAGGCCAAGTTCATAAAATAAAGAAACAAATGAAACAGTGCCACAGAGAGCTACAATTTTTCAAATTCCAAAAACAGATGTAAATATTTTTGACCACAGGAAAAGAAAGCACAATGAAAGGGGAAACAATTAAACTTAAATTTTGTTCGGATAAAGGAATAGTTACCTCCCTTGGCGAAATACAGTTTTTGTCACTCACGCCTAACATTATACACACACGGCGCATGATAATTATGATTACCACTAGCAATAAAATGTCAATAATGACGGAAGTAATTCAAAAAATGTAATACATTTTAAAAATATTGTTTAAATCAATATAAAAGTTCTTTGATGACTTCTTCTAGAGTCTCGCTTGCTCGTTGTGATTGATGCGATCGTCTCTTCCTCTTATCATCTGCAGCTCGTTTTGCAGCCATCTTATCATTTTGATCCACAATAATAAGTCTGCAATACTTTAAATTAAAATTTTGTCTTGAAGAAACAATCAAAAACTTACATTTTAAGGTTATTTTTAAACAAAATGATGAGTTAAATCCGTTTCCGGAATGAAATTGGGTTCTACACGGACTTTTCTTCGTTGAGTGTGCCTATTTTCGGGAGAGTACATATAAGGGAAAAAATACAATTAATGTCTAACTTTCAACCACAGTTGCATCCCTTAGATGTGACCAATGTACAAACGGCAAGAATTATGGATTTTGATGATAAAGGCAAGAGACCCTGCTGATATTGGCAAACCTATTTGTCTTGAAGAATGCAGTGGCCGCTTCAGGTTGAGCGAAGTAACCGTGAACCTGTGTGACTTGTGAGGCCCCTTTTAAATAAATTCCTACATCGACAAAGCCTGACAAGCATATATATGTGCGTGAGGCCCTTAAAATTAGAGGCAAGACGTGGATGTCTCAAGGCCTTCAACAAACATATGCCAAGTCTTCCCACCCCATACCATCAGCTCAAGGTCTTTTCATATAATCTTCATCTCATGTCTCCAGCTCTCTTCTCCATGTGTTCTTTATGGCTCAAACATGCTTTCTTTAATTAATTAATATTTTATGGTGGGAGAGGGACACAGACTGCCCATGCCGAAAGAGGTCAGTTTCACCCACAGCCAGGGACGGACTGAAAGTGATCAGGGTGCAGAGGCGAAAAGGGTCACTGGCCCCAGTTATCGATTCCACACGGACAGCTTAGGGGAGCAAGAACCCACCTCTCTACTGCTATGGGCCCTTGGTGAGAGCCCAAAGTGCCCAAATCTCAGTCCGCCCCTGCCAACAGCACACACTTATGGGACAAAGTTTCTTGTAAAATCATGTTTCTTGCAGCTTTTATTTCACCTATCTCTCTGCAACGTTCTTCATCTCTCCTTCTCTGACTATATTTCAGTTCTTTATTTCTCACGCTGCGTCATTCTCAGTATTTTCCTAAGCTGTCTCTATTCCTTTGTACCTGTGGTTCTATGTTTGTGCCTAATGAATTACGTTAGATGCCTTCTTCATCAGCTTATGTTCAATCGATCACTACTTTTGTCTTCCTATCCACTAGTTGTGACTAGTAGAACAACAAAAACAACAACCAAAAAGTTACACACTTTCATAAATGGATCCTTGCATAGAACATAAAGATTTAAATGGTACGACAAGGTCTCCGACATGGAACTGATGACAAGAACCAGTAGAACAAAACTGATGATTGGTAATGGATTGGATACACAATGAGGAAACCTGTTGACAGCATAATCACACAGTCTTTTTTTATCCGGAATCCCCAAGGCGAGGGAAGTAGAGGTAGAACATCCGGAGATGACAGTTGGAGACATTTATGGAAATTATAAAGAAGGCATGGAAAGACCTTGAGCTGATGACACACGGACAGGAAGTTCTTGGCGTCTGTTTGTTGTTGGCGTCTGCTTATTGAGGAACTTAGGGGTACTGATTGACTGATCACATTGGGTGATACATGTTAAAACTCTAAGTGAAACATAAACTGTACACCGCCAGTAGCATCTGATCTTTTTCTTCATCTTCTCTTTAATTTTTTTTAATGCAAATTTCAACTTCTCATTAGTAAACTTCACGGCAATGAAAAAAAAAGGCAAATGTACAAAGGGCTGGATGAAATTATTTTTTAAAAAAGGAAAGAAAAAAAAAAGGAAATGAGGTAGAAAATGCACATAAGGAGGAGGGGTGGACGGCTGTAATTAAAAACGCTGTAAAATTACATATTAAAAACAAGGTTGAAATTAAAGCACTTCTTTGATGTCATCCCAGTAAGTCGCCAACGTCGTTATGGTTAGGACACCTAAACCTAACCCTTTTTACTGCGTCTCTGAATTCTTTTTAATGGCCCTATTGAACAGATGGCCCACTAAATCATTTAAAACGTGGCTGACATCACTTACAACAAAAAAAAAAATAAATAAAAAGACACGCAAGGATAAAATAAAGCAACAGGAAATGGAAAATAAATACTTCAAAGACCAAAGAGAATTCTCGGTGATATGATGAAATCCTGACAGAGTACATTATGACCTTACTAGAATTGCCCACCCGTGACAACAAGAAATGACATTTTCACTTGAATGGCAAATGACAAGCTAGAACCAAGAAAAAAAAAAAAAACCAGTTTAGTAACAGTTGCTTTAATTTTAGCAAAGCAATGAAGCTTTCTTAACCTATTTAGCACATTAACTTAGTAAGTACTACATTTATTACTTACATATTCCTGTGTTGTGCAAAACGCTTTATTAGTAAGTATCCGTTTCCAGTGAACTTTAGGCGGACAAAGATTGAGGCGAGTTCATGCCTTGCCTTCGATATCCTGGGTCCCAACAGAAATTAAGCATTTGCTCCATGTTATAGCTCTTTTACCTTTGTTCTTAATATATATAACCCACGCCCAGCAATAGTTAGGAAACGAATTGTTGTCTTTGCTTAAGTTTGGATGCAGCGCCAACCAATTTCACATCATCTTACGTAACGTTTAAAAAAATGTAAACACGAATCACGTGACGTAGTAGTGTTTGTTTACCAACTTTAAAAAAAATATAATCGCGTATTGTTGTTATATAATTTAATATATGTATATATGCATATGTCATAAAGTTATGTCTGCACTTTAATGACATCGCAAAATTATTAAATTAAATGCATTTAACAAGATTAATGAAGTCTCGTTCACTTTGAGATTGAGCAAACAGCTGTTTCCTGTTATTCAAAGATGGCAACGTTCTTTGGTGAAGTTCTGCCAGTCACGTCTCGTGCAGTAGACGATGACGACGAAGATGATGATGTAACAGCTGTTCCACAGAGGTCAGCAAGTACAACTGAGATATCGCTGAGGCTTAGCTCTCTGTTCCTTTGAATTTTTTTTTCATTTTGCATTCATTCATGCTTTTTTTTGCATTCAATCATTTTGCATTCATTCATGTTTTTTTTTGCATTCATTCATTCATTCATTTTGCATTCATTCATGCTTTTTTTGCATTCATTCATTTTGCGGAAAAATAATTCAGTAACATTATATACACACACACTGTCTTTCAGGCCTCCTCTGTGTATCACTAGTTACAGATTGTTTCAGTTTTTGTTGAATCACAGTTTGCTGCGGTCGGCAATCTTGTCTCAAACAAAGTTAGGACTCGGGGGTAGAATCAAAGAGTGTCGCACATATCTTAGGGTGACCATCTGTCCTCATTTCTCCGGATTTGTCCTCCTTTTCACCTTACGACTGAACATCCGGGCGGATTTTTTTTTAAGTGCAATTTGTCTGGCTTTATTTGAAAGTTAAACATGACTTCGATGAGGTCTATCTTATGCAAGTATAATGGGTAAAAAAACTATGTTAGAGGTCTCTTGTTTAGAGTTACTTCCCTTTGGAATGACCGTTCATTGTTGTTACGTTTTTCTCCCTTCTCCGTGTATCAGAGTACACAATTGACAAAGTATAATCCTAACGCCAACCCTGCCCCCTAACCCAGCAATGAACGGTCATTCCAAAGGGATGTAACTCTAAAGAAGAGATCTCTAAAAAAGTCTTTTGCCGTATAATGTATAGGATCCCCCTTACACGTCTTTTGAGGCATATTGGGAATATAGTGTTAGGCCCATATTTTCTTGACCATCGGCACACTAGGGGTGATGTGGTCAGCATCACGCCGGCTGCCTTAACCTTCCCAGAGTTGCTCTGGTACCCAGTTTATGAGGCTGGGTCAACCCCGGAGCCGTTTGCAGTCTAAAAAAATCCCACCTTTATTGGGAATCGAACTGTGGACCACCGAGCTAGGAAACCAGTGCCCTAACCACTGCATTACCGCTCCTCCTGAGTTTGATGTATAAGAATATCCTATTCTTTAAGGAGTATTTTTCAAGCAAATATTGAACGAATCGCAAAGGAAAGTAGTTCAGTTGTTAAAATAATTGACATTATCAAGCACCGCTTGTGTCAAGAGTGTGTACACCTGAAAATTCTGAATATGATTGTTGAAAAACAAAGAGGCGAACTGATAGTATGTATGACAAGTTTCATACCAGAGAAAGAGGACACCTTGGTGGACAGAGGAAGTCAAAGAGAAAATAAGAGAGAAGAAAATGGCATGAAAACAATACTTAGGAGCTAAAAACACAACAGGACAAATGGAAAAATATAGAGAATATGTGACACTCAGAACAGAAGCAAAGAACAAAGTGCTAGCAGCAAAACAGAAGTCCTGGGAAGAATTTGGAGAAAAGCTAGAAAAAGATGCACAAGAAAACCAGAAATTGTTCTATAAGACCCTAAAGAACATGAGGAAAGAAAAACAATGCCCTCTCAAATTTATAAAGGACAAGCAAGGCAAATTGCTTACTGCCCCGAAGGAAGTAATGGAAAGATGGAAAGAATATTTCTCAGAACTCCTGGATGGTGAGCATGATGAAGCATCAGAAATGATAACCACTGACACAGAAGAGGAAACCAATGATGGTGAAGATGACATAAAGATGGAAGAACTGAGGGCAGCACTAGAGAAAATCAAGATGGGCAAAGCAGCAGGGCATGATGGTATAACACCAGAAATGGTTAAGTACATGGGAGCATCAGGCGACCTATTACTCTTAAAGGTCCTACAGGCAGCATGGTGCAACAAGACCATACCAAAGGATTGGGAGATTGCCATCATAACACCAATTTTCAAAAAGGGTGACAATCGACAATGTGGAAACCATAGAGGCATATCCCTTCTGTCGTGGAATATTCTAATCCACATATATAAATTATCAGGTAAATATGAAGCCTAACAAATACATTTAATAAAGAAAAGAGCAATGGTAAAATAACAGTGCTGTCACAATGACTGTACTCGAAATCCCCCTTGTTTTCTGCTTCGTCTGCAAATTGTAACGCTTTCACGTTGATAGTAAAAGCCTACTATATTATTACCCGCTTTCTTCAATGAAACGTGTACTAAACTTGAGATACGCAAGCTGATCTATGACCTAAATTTAATATCTCATTCATTCCATTTTATACACGGCGTAACTAAAAAGACAGATAAAGCAGGAGAGAGAGAGGGGCGAATGAAAGCAAGGACACATGCAACACTAAACACGCGTCGCGCGATACACAATTGCTGCCATCACGCGTGTAAGGCCACATGCACTAACTTTTTTTTTCAGACGGACAGTGATAAAAACACTAACCTTCCCAGAGTTAGGTTTTAAAAAACCTGAAAAACGCTTATTAGAAAAGATAACATTAGATGGGTTTACGTTTGAAAACATTACAGTACCCAGACAGCACATCTTCGAAACAGGAGGTAGAAGAAATTGCATATTTTGAACGCAGCCACTTAGCTCTTTTAAATTTGTATATTTGGGTTCCTTAGGGCTTGCTGACAAAGAATATGTAAAACGTTACGCAAATAGTCTAGGAATTACCAAATTATAACCAAAATAAAATAGTGGGGATGCCTGACAGCATGAAATCATTTCTGCTCATAAAATTTTTTTATAACGTGTTTGAAAAAACCTTACGTTACGGAAATAGCCTACCATGTTAACTCCTAATTGATTGGAGCGCCACAAATGTAAGACTAAACACGATTGGTCAGGCTATAAATACTATCTTGTGTTGTCAGGGGAAACGTGAAAAAGGAGTACTTTTTTGAAAAGATGTGTGGACATGGTTTCATTGGGTAGAGCTGCGAATATACTCGATTCAGAGCGTCTGTTCATTGCCACATCTTGTAATAATCCTACTAAGAAGCAGTGCGTTGAGCACCAGTGTATATTTTATATAAAATAAAGCCTGGGACATCGGCAGATCGGAGTTGTGCTATATTCATTGCCAGTCAACGAAACTGTTTATTATTCTATGAATTGTGGTAAGCTTGAAATATTCAATATCTTTTAATGAAAATTGAATGTAAATTGTTAATTTATGCCTGTATATATGTGTAGTTCAGTAGCAAACATGATGTAAAGCCTATAATGCTCCAGCCTGAACAGAAGGTGTCGGAGGGAAAGTAAAACTGCATGGAATGGCCAAACACAGTTGAAAACACTGACACCTAGATGATTGACTAGAAAGAAATAATGCTGGAATTGCAGAGGCGTAGTAACCATTAGGGAGGGAAATACTGGTATAAAGTATTTCAGATGAAGCTGACAGTTGGCCTAACGCTCTGAACTCAATGTTTGTGATGTATTGTGCTCAGTGTAGAACTAGAGTATCAATTAGTTATGAAGTAGAAGGTACATCCTTCTTGTTTCAGGGACTGTGGTCTTAAAGTTATTGAGCAGCACCTGGTCAGAGCTTTGCTGAAGCCAGAGGTGGACAGCATACTCCTGGGTCCATATAGCAACCAGTGGGGTGACTCCAGAACTCATTAAAGTAATCGAGCAGAGGAGCCTTTTTCTGCAGTCATCACCAAAGATAAGAGAGTGTGGCCATGGAGCTCAACATTATGTACCCCATCTTAAAATGACAGTATAACATAAAATTAAGAGGGGAATTTAATTGTTTTAATATCAGGAACTGAGAACATCTCCAATACTAGTTCCAATAAAGACAAACTATTGAAGTCATGATGACACATACCAACAGAGCTTGAACAAAACAAAACCAGTATTACCTCATATTACTACTACACAACTGACACACATATGATACTATTAAAAATATATGTCACTACAAGATTCATATTAATAAATTATGTACATATAACTTGTAATTAAAATTGATTGTGATTCCTGGTTCCCTTTGTATTTGAATCAGGACACATATACCTTCATGACAGCACTGAATACATATTGTTATTTGAAAAGTTATCAGTGACTCCTTTAAGATATCCTCGAATACTCATATTGTTATTTGAAAAGTTATCATGTTTTAAGATATCCTCGTATGTTTTATGTAGTGTCACAGTGTTGTCAAGTGTGGTGGAATAAATTAAATTGTTTATCTGTCTGTTGTTGTTATGACTTACACTTCATCATACACATACCCTAGACATATAACGTAGTCATCACACTATTCCAGAATAATTCTGACTGAGGTATACATATGTGGCAGCAAGTAAGGTTATCTATAATACACTACTCTTATTAGATATAGATACCTTCACAGCTGATCTCAGTCAGTACACTAAGTCCCCTATAAATATTTCTAACATCCCACTTCACCACACCTTCTCAGTGTCCCTGGAAAAATCTACTCTAGAATCCTAGAGCAGAGACTCCGACGCCTAGCTGAGCCACAATTGGATGAGGTCCAGTGCGGATTCCGAGCAAACCGAAGTACTCAAGACCTAATCTTCACACTTAGGCAGCTGAATGAAAAGGCCTTGAGTATAAGAGTGAGATCCCTTTGTTTCATAGATCTGGAAAAAGGCGTTTGACAGGGTCCCCTGGAGCAAACTTTGGGACTGTTTGGCAAGGAAGAACATTCCAGCACCTCTGATTCATGCTATACAGAGCTTCTACAAGTCTTGCAGAAATTATGTGAGGACAGCAAACCATAAGTCAGAAGAGTTCAGGACCACCACTGGTGTAAGACAAGGTGATATCCCATCACCTTACCTCTTCATACTCCTTATGGACATGTATCAGGAGCTGTCTTGCAAGGAGAGAAACAAAGAAAGTATTCAGGACCACCACTGGGTAAGACAAGGTGGAAGATGACCTTACAGGTACTCCTATGGACGATTTCAAGGCAGCTGGAGAGAACAAGAAAGTTTGGGTACTGATGAGACAGTTATATTTCGGAGCTGGCATTTGATGTTGATTTGCTAAATCAGAGGCACATCTCCAATCCAACCTGCAAGTCTGGAAGGAAGAGCTGGAGAAGAGAGGGATGGTCATAAGCAGCTCTAAAACAAAATCCATGGTGATATCACGAGAAGAAAGAAAACATCAGATTAAGTTGGGAGAACAGGTCCTGGAGCAGGTCGACCACTTTAAATATCTCGGAGCTATTATAGACCGACACCAACGGGCTGATCACCCGTTTGCCAGTCACTTTGATTACGGAAACAACAGCAAACGGATTGATTTGTCGTTGCCCTAAAGACGCCATTAGGCGTGATGGGAACAATGGCAAAGAAAATCTGTTCGCTGTTGCCCTTAAGACGCCACTAGGCGTAATGGCCACTGACTGCTTTGCCGGTCGTTGGCTAAGGACAAAAGAAGAAGAAGAAGAATTATAGACCGAAAGGGAAGCATCAAAGAATAGTTGGCCACTCGAAAAGCAGCGGCTGGGAGACTTTTTCAGGCCATAAATCGTGGATTCCTCAGCAAGAAAGAGGTTGGTAAGAAAACGAAGATGGCTGTATACCGCTCCACCTATGTCCCAGTCTTGACATATGGATGGATGCGAGTCGTGGGCAATAACTACAACCCACAAAAGCCAGATCCAAACCTCAGAAATGAGGTATCTGAGGAAAGTGGTTGAAGTAACAAGAAGAGACATGGTCCGCAACCAGACGATCCGTCAAGGCCTAAAATCCCATCCGCTGCAGACCCAAATAGAACAGTCCCAACTAAGATGGTTTGGCCATGTCTGCAGAATGGGAGAAGATCGGCTACCACGACAAGCATGGGAAACAAAGAGCCAGGGATCCAGACCTCCAGGACGACCCAGAGTCCGCTGGGAGGACAACATTAGACAATCTTTGAAGGACCGAGGACTAGAATGGAACCAGGCCAGGAAGAAGACAGCTGATAGAATGGTCTGGCGCTCTCTCTTCCAATCCTCTACACCTCACGGTAGAAGGGGAACGACTAAGTAAGTAAGTAAGTTTCATACCAATAATAATAGATTATCTTAACCAGAATGCATGGTCTTTTGTATTGTGACATGTGCCTCAATATAAACGACGGACCCTGTGTATAGACTGAACAAGGTGCACCTTGTCAAAACAAAGCTAAATGTTAATTGAAAAAAAGAGGATAACAGATGCCTGCACATCATTTGTTTAGAAGACTTAACGATATACATGAAACCATTAGAAGATGTCACATAGTTTCCATGAATGCCCTTACATGGAGTACCAACATGGGAAGATGTGTGCGCTTCTGGGCAATATTTAATTCATAAAGATGCTGCATATGATGATGCACGTGCTTTGATCCACTTAACAGTCTGACATTTGTCGAAAGTAACATGCTGTTGCTGGCACATGAGAAATGAGCCAAATTTGTAAAACAGTCAGTAAATGTTGAATTTCATTCTGAACTTCCATTGATCGCACAATATTTCTTTGCGGTGCCAGATCACAAAGCAAACGTGAGCAGGATTTTTCATTGATGGAAAGCCATAGGTCAAAATACTGAAACAGTTTCAATGTGGATTCTATCAACTCAGTTCAACAACTGCAGTATAATTTTGAAGGAGGGTCATGCTGTTACTTCCATTCTTTCTTCTTTGATCCTCAGCCGCCGACCGTCAAAGCAGTCACTGGCCATCACGCCTGGTGGCATCTTGTAGGGCAACAACAAATTGATTCCACTTTGCTCGGTCGGTGGCCATCCTTCGTACAGTGCCCCAACTCTGGTTCATTCTTTGCATCTCAGGCTCCACAGTCCTCCGCCAAGTTGTTTTTGGTCGGCCTCTCTTTCTTTTTCCTTCAGGGGTCCATAGCATAGCTGTTCTTGTGATGGCATCGGGGTCTTTTCTGAGGACATGGCCAACCCAGCTCCAGCATCTGCCAGCTATGATGGTGTGCATGTCCTCTTGCTTGCTCCGAGTAAGCAGATCTTGGTTGGTGATGGTATTCGGCCAAAAGATTCCGTGAATCTTTCTTAGGCATGTTGTGTGAAAATATGACAATTTCGACATTTCCTTCTCTGTAACTCTCCAGCATTCCGCACCATAGAGAAGCACAGAAAGCACACAGCTCTGATATAATCTTAATTTTGTCCTTGTGCTGTACTGAGAGGACTTCCAGATGTTGTTTAGACTAAAAAAGGCTGTTCTTGCTTTGTTCATTCTGTTGTTGATGTCTTTGCTTCCTCCGCCATCTGGTGTTACTATGCATCCTAGGTATGTGAAGGGTTACTTCCATTATTATTATTTAAAAGAAAATACTGACCTGTTGAAAAAGATAATGTCGCATAATAATAATTTTATCAATACTGATTAATTAGTGGAAAGTTAGATTTTTGATATTAAAATAATTTTAAAGGACACTATCTCTATTTTTTTCTAACCGTTATAAAATTAGCTGAAGTCATCACAATCATGCATTAATAGATTGGAATTAATGTCCTCTTTTTGTCCTATTTGTTAGTGTGACCATATCTTTTTCCAGATAAGCAGGACATTTTCTGACTTTTTGACCATACAAGACACACAAAAAGAGGACATTAATTCCAATCTATTAAAAAATGATGCCTTGATGATGGGTCATTAGTGCACTAATTGCAGTCTAGTGACCCGTCATCGAGGCATCATTTTTGTGATGCCTGGATGGCAGGGAGGGTGTTGTGATTCGCTTGCATAGCTGGGCGGGGTTGTCGCGCGGAGGGTCCTGGGTTCGAGTCCTGGGTGGGCCACTCACGTCTGTTTTTTTTCTGTTGTCTGGTGTTCTGCTTCTTTGTTTCTTATGAGTGCCTGAGAACATACCTTTCTGTTTGTAAGATATTTTAGCTTTCCACACATGTTAAGGTGGGACAGCAGGACGCAGCTACTCAAAATGGGGACTATCCTACCAAAATTGGGACATCTGGCCACTTTAGTGTATACGTACTAGTAGTTTGCTTTAACATAGTACATTTTTGAAAAGCTAGCAAGCAACTATAGTATAAGTACACTGTAATTTATGTAAGTGATTGGATATAGTGGCACCAGTAAAATGAGGAACAGAGAAAACACATATGGCCATCACCAGTACCATTTCTGGAAAAACTCAGCGGAGATACCGACAGCCTCAAGCTGACCACTGCTTTCTTTGACCATATTCAAGTTGACGTCTGGAAGTGAACGAAGAAGAAGAATAAAGTGAAGTAAGCAGAAGTTTGAGACTTCCATGTCGCTTAGTCTCAACGCACAGCTTCAACGCCAGGCCAAGAGGTGCATCCAGATGTACAGTACTAATGACCTTGATGTTAGGATAGAGAATTTAGTAGTATATCTCCTCCGCGCTGAGTTCTTCTTTAAATCATCAAGTAGCTGGTTCTTGGCTTCCAGCTTGTCTAGGGTATAATTTGTAACAGGCCTCTAAGTCCAACTTTTTAAAACAGCCTTAGAACGTGTAATCAATCTTCAACAGTCATAAACTTGATAATGCCAGTTTGACATTGAAGAACACATAATCACTTTTAATGTAGACGAAGGTCCAAATATACTACTCGTCAAAAGTCAAGGGCCACCCTATTATTTTCAATACACTTTTTTTATAAGCGCATAGAATGATTAAATGAAGGAAGTTTTTAGTAAAAATGGGTGCAATATCTTCCTCTGGCAGTCCTCTATGCACGTTAAGCATAAAAACAACTCACCGACAACGATGGTGATCACGTGCAATTTGGTTTTCTGACCATAAATTCATATTTTTAATCTTGTTTTTTCAAACTTCCTTACAACCAAACAGGTGAAGTAATCGTGCTGATTGACATTCCACGTGCAATGGCGACTTTTCGTGAACAGAGTTCACTCTTAATTTGTTTTACAATCAGCAGACTTAGGGTAGTTTCATCACTTGCAAAAACCATGCCACCGAGAAGAAGTCTTGACACCTTACAAAGAATGAGGGCTATAGCGTGGGTTGAAAGTGGTTTATCTGTCTGTGAGATTGCTAGACGGCTTGCAGTGTCACACTCTACTATCCAAAGAATTTTGGAGAGATTTCAGGCCACAGGAAGTTTGGAGGATCGCCACCGGCCAGGTCGTCCTAGATGCACCAATAGACATGATGACCGGTACCTCTTGTTGTCAGCCCTGCGCCATCGAACAGTGACTTGTTCCACTCTAAGATGTCATCTGAGACAAACTGTAAACATTAATGTCAGTCAAAGCACCATTCGCAGACGTTTACATGAATTTGGACTGGCTGCTCAACATCCTGCAGTCAGAATCCCTCTTACTCCTGCTCATCGCAGAGCCCGTGTTGCTTGGTGTCACGAGCACATCTGATGTACAAGGCAACAATGGAGTCAAGTTCTCTTCACTGATGAATCTCGCTTCACTGTGTCATTCAATGATGGCAGGATTCGAGTTTGGAGACGACACAATTCGAGAGGTGGATAGTTATGGTAGGGGTTCTGTCATGGTCTGGGGAGGCTTCTACAGACACGGCAGGACCCCACTCTACATCATCCAAGGCAACTTGACCAGCCCAAGATACCAGAATGAAATCTTGAGACCAATTGTTCAGCCTGCTCTGGAGGCCATAGGTGGTAATGCCATCCTCCAAGATGATAACGCTCGACCCCATCGAGCTTGTGTGGTGAATGAGTTTATTCAGCAACATGGGATCATCAGGATGGCGTGGCCAGCTCATTCACTTGACCTTTCTCCGATTGAGCACCTCTGGGATGTCCTTGGTCGAAGATTGTCAACAAATCACCCCCTGCCAATGGATGTTGCACAGCTGACTGCATTTCTGCTTCAGGAATGGCAAGCTGTTCCTCAGGATACTCTTCGGACCCTTGTGGACTCAATGCGTCTACGCTGTCTTGAATGCCTTGCTGCAAACGGTGGTCATACCCGATTTTGAAATGTCTATTTGTCCAATATCTATTGTGTGACTTTTGAAAAGGTGGGTGACACACTTCACAGCTTCATTGCGTTTGAATGTGTGTTTCCATTTCTTTACGTGACATGTCAATTTGGTATTCAATAAATGCCGTTTTGACTGATGTGGTGAAGTGGGATGTTATAAATATTTATAGGGGACTTAGTGTACTGACTGAGATCAGCTGTGAAGGTATCTATATCTAATAAGAGTAGTGTATTATAGATAACCTTACTTGCTGCCACATATATATATATCTCAGTCAGAATTATTCTGGAATAGTGTGATGACTACGTTGTATGTCTAGGGTATGTGTATGATGAAGTGTAAGTCATAACAACAACAGACAGATAAACAATTTAATTTATTCCACCACACTTGACAACACTGTGACACTCACATACATAAAACACTCTACAAGGATATCTTAAAGGAGTCACTGATAACTTTTCAAATAACAATATGTATTCATTGTTGTCATGAATGAATATGTGTCCTGATTCAAATACAAAGGGAACCAGGAATCACAATCAATTTTAATTACAAGTTATATGTACAGAATTTATCAATATGAATATTGTAGTGACATATATTATTAAAAGTATCCTATGTGTGTCAGTTGTGTAGTAGTAATATGAGGTAATACTGGTTTTGTTTTGTTCAAGCTCTGTTGGTATTTGTCATCATGACTTCAATAGTTTGTCTTTATTGGAACTCGTATTGGAGATGTTCTCAGTTCCTGATATTAAAACAATTTACTTCCCCTCTTAAGTTTATGTTACAATGTTATTTTAAGATGGGGGTACATAATTTTGAGCTCAGCTGGCCACATCAGCTTATCTTGCGTGATGGCGGCAGGAAAAGACTCCTCTGCTCGATTTCTCCCCTGTGCTCTGGAGACACCTCACTGATAGCTAAATGGACCAAGGAGTATGCTGTCCGACTCTGGATTCAGCAAAGCTCTGACCAGGTGCTGCTCAATACCATCAAGACCACGGTCCCTGAAAACAAGAAGGATGTACCTTCTACTTCATAACTAATTGATACTCTAGTTCTACACTGAGCACAATACATCACAAACATTGAGTTCAGAGCGTTAGGCCAACTGTCAGCTTCATCTGAAATACTTTATACCAGTATTAACCTCCTTAATGGTTACTACGCCTCTGCAATTCCAGCATTATTTCTTTCTAGTCAATCATCTAGGTGTCAGTGTACTGTTTGGCCATTCCATGCCGTTTTACTTTCCTCCGACACCTTCTGTTCAGGCTGGAGCATTATAGGCTTTACATCATGTTTGCTACTGAACTACACATATATACAGGCATAAATTAACAATTCACATTCAATTTTCATTAAAAGATACTGAATGTTTCAAGCTTACCACAATTCATGGAATAAACACAGATACGTTGACTAGCAATGAATTCTGGCACAAATTCCCATCTGCTTATGTTCCAGGCTTTTATTTTAGCAAAAATATGAGCTGGCTTCAACGCACTGTTGCTTTATCAAGCTTATTTGAACTAGTGGTCTCGAACTAACGCTCCTAAGTGATTATATCAGCGAGTCTGGCCAATGGAGCCACGTTTCGACAAGTGTTTGAAAAAATCTTACCTTCCTACGTCTCCCCTAACAACCAAAGATAGTATTTATAGTCCGACCAATCGTGTTTAGTCTTATATTTGTTGCGCTCCAATCAATTTGGAGTTTACATGGTAGGCTATTTCCGTACGCAAGGTTTTTTCAAACACGTTATAAAAAAATTTTATGAGCAGAAATGATTTCATGCTGTCAGGCATCCCCACTATTTTATTTTGGTTATAACTTGTTAATTCCTAGACTATTTGCGTAACGTTTTACATATTCTTTGTCAGCAAGCCCTAAGGAACCCAAATAAACAAATTTAAAAGAGCTAAGTGGCTGCGTTCAAAATATGCAATTTCTTCTACCTCCTGTTTCGAAGATGTGCTGTCTGGGTACTGTAATGTTTTCAAACGTAAACCCATCTATTGTCATCTTTCCTTATAAGCGTTTTTCAGGATTTAAAAACCTAACTCTGGGAAGGGTAGTGAATTTATCACTGTCCGTCTGAAAAAAAAGTTAGTGCATGTGGCCTTACACGCGTGATAGTAGTAATTGTGTATCGCGCGATGCGTGTTGCATGCGTTCCTGATTTTCAGCCCTCCCTCTCTCTTTCTATTTGAGTCCATCTGTTCGTTCGTTTTGGTAACGTAATATAATTAATGTTAGGATTAATTTAGGTCATTACGCAGTCTGCCTCTCAATGTTTTTCTTAGAAATGCAATACCCGTTTTAATGTGTTGTGGAAACGCTTGTATTTATGCAGTGGCTTATATTTAACGTGGAAACGTTACAATTTGCAGACGAAGCATAAAACAAAGGGGGATTTCGAGTACATTCTTTGTGACAGCACTGTTATTTTACCATTCTTCTTCCTTTCTTTATTATATGTATTTATTAGGCTTTATATTTACCTGATAATTTATATATGTGGATTAGAATATTTCACGACAACTGATACCAATTACGTTTATATCAGATTTGTTTTATGGTTTCAACCAAGATTTTTCTAAGTGGCCCTTGATTTTTGACGAGTAGTATATATTTGCATCCAATATATATATATATTAATCAATGGCATTCACTAGCCAGTCCATGAAACCAGTCTAACGTCATGTAGACTAAGGACAAGATGTCTTATGCATACTGCTGAAATCTTTAATGAAATAGTTCCACACTCACTCCTTTACTGTTCAGCATTCGCTTCTCCATTTAATTATAATCAAGCATAGACTCCATACTGTAGGACGACCTAGCTGATATAAATTCACAAAGACTCTATCACAAGAGTACGCTTTCTGGAGCTCGTCAAAAACACGTCTTTCACACACAGTGAATACACATCGAAAGAGGACGAATCCTAACTCATACTTTTCACGCAAAGCATCGTCTGCAAAATATTAGCAGACTTTGTGACGTACTTCCGGAGTAGTTCAGGCAACGCCTATCAACAAGGAAGTATGTATACAAACCATGTCGAGTGCGATAAAACCGGTTATGAATTTACTCATAACACTTGACATGATGGCTAGCAGTGTTTGACTGAGTCAGAGCTTTTAAGCCACTGTGATTTCATGATAGAAAGCATAATTTGAAGTTTTTTGTTTAAAAAAAAAAAAAAAAAATAATACGCTCTGTAATCTAATTTGTAAATTTTTATTTTTGCAGTAACCCGATCCTTCAATGGTGTAAACATTTCTCGGAAGAGGTTGAGAAATTGCAGGGCAAGAAAATTCCATGCTCAGTTTTTATTATTGCAGTGGGCATAGAAGCAAATGGTTTGTGTTTTTATTGTATTTCTTTGATAAATTTTGTCATATAGAAATAATACATTTAAACACTGTTACTTGAGGTCACAAAGATTGTTACCTTTTTCTGTCTTAATCCTCTTAGGTCTCAGTGTATGTGTTGTTTTATTTTTAACAGTAACAAAAGTGAATCTAGTGAAAGAAGTAATGGTATTGATGATAGATCAAACGAAGGAGGCTGGTCAACAAAGCTTACTCCAGTTGAAATTTGTGACTTTGTAGGAATTCTAACATATATTACTTAAGATATTTTAATAAAAACATTTAATGAAACAGCAAGTTTATATCTGAAGGATACTAGTATGCAGCGGCAAGAGCTGGGGCAACATTGACCGGTTTCATGAATCTTTTTTCTTTGTTTACTCGATCAAAAGTCGGGGGGTACGTTTTTTTAAGGTACAAATAGGAATAAATTTCTCGAGTATGTACGATAATCAAAGAGGAAATTGTATACATTTTATTGAAATGTTTTAAATTCTAGTATATATTGTCAGATTCGCAACAAAATTACTCAGAAATTTAAAAACATGGCAACAACAAAACAAACAAATAAGAAAAAATTAAAAACATGGTGTTAGTGTACATTTCATGTGCAAATAACTTGCTGTTCTCATTTGTCTGTCTCATTTCCTTGGAAGCACTGAAAATGTCTTTGACCTTATTTAGAATATAGTTGAGGTCATAGCAGTAGATAGGATACACTTTCGGAAACCTGTTGATAGCATTGCTGTGGAATCCCCAGGTAGAGGGAGACCAAAGTACACTGAAGACAGACATGAAGACATGGAAAGACCTTAAGCTGGTGGCCAAGGACAAGAAGACTTTGCTTAAGTCTGCTGAAGGCCTATGCTCTTTGCTGAGATGAAAAGGGATGATGATGATAGATTTAATTAAAACAGTTTCTATGTGTTGTATTTATTCTTTTGATTAACTTAATAATTTGATTAAATTTATGCAGAAAGTTTGTTGCAGTCTTTTCACTCTTATATTTATGTAAGGTAAGGGGGTAAAGGAACCCGTTACATGCCCATTGAGGCATATTGGGAATATGGTGTTAGGCCCATATTTTCTTGACCATCGGCACACTAGGGGTGATGTGGTCAGCATTACGCCAGCTGCCTTAACCTTCCCATTTGCAGTCTAAAAAATCCCACCTCAACTGGGGATTAAACCATGGACCACCGAGCTAGGAAGCCAGTGCACTAACCACTTCGCTACTGCTGCTCCCACTATATTTATGTGCTTTTAACCATTTATGTTGTTGTTGTTGTTGAGTATTTCATCATGATCTTCTTTTCTCATCTTTCAGCTTTTACAGATATATATTTGATGACATTTGGCTATGAAGCCATAGGCGGGGTTTTCACAAAAGAGGAAGATGGCGATCCTACAACATTATCACAGACATCTCTTACAGAAAAGACTTGCTACATTTACCGCAGACTCAAAAATCCATCAACTCTCTTATGCCAGTGTAAAGTTGATATATTGCCTGAACACAGTTATGCATGGGCAAAATTGGTGAGTCTTGTTTCCGGGTTACATTAAATGACCTGTTCTCATTTCCAGATCCCCCCTCATTCAGATCAGGCTGTCCAGAAAGTTGCATTGTGTTTTAAAGAACAAACTTAAACCCCATAATTGCACTATCAATGGCTTACCAACTGTTACCACTACTCAAACATCCGTATGGAAACTAAACGACGGCTGATGAATAGTATTTTCTTACAAGCTCTTTGCTATTAGTGTCAAACAAGGTCCCTAGCCAAAGTATGGTAAAAAGATAGTCCCATAGCAGATATTGTCGTAGGGAAGTGATGTGTTAGAGACTTCACCATACTAGGTCCAGCATCAAGAGGTGGGGTGACTCAAAGTCAAGTACCTAATTACAGCTGGGTAGACTGGAGCATGTGGGTACCGTAATTCTACGGCAGAGGAAAATTATATCCTGCGAGATGAGATGCTGAAAAAAGCCATTAACTCTTAGTATCCGGCAAGCCCCGTGAAGTGGCGCGGGTTTAGTACCAATTTTACGGCTCGCCAGTTCAAGTGGCGCGCGACGGTAACGATAGCTAAACTAGCGCGTAAAAACGCGGTTTTAGCTCCCGTATAGTAAGAGTTAATGTTGCAAGGATACAGAATGAGAAACGATGAAAAAATTGCAGGTACCACATCCTGCTTTAAGTATATAGAGAGAGACAGAACATTAAGCGGGGTGGCCATCTCATGAGAATGGAGCCCAATAAGTTACCACTATGTGCCTACAAAAGTAGAAGATCCGATGTCAGAGCATGAGGAAGACCAAGAGGCAGATGGATAGACAATACAGACATTTTACAACCCAGGCTTACCACAGCCAGTGTGACACACTTGACTGAAGAACGTCAACTTCAGCTCCCCACTCGCATCCCTTCCATGGTGCCCTAATCACATTTGGTTCTATGTTCCTCCAGATTGAGAGCCCCTCCATTTACTTAAAGTAGTTTTTGTTTGGCGTTTCTTTAGTTTTGTAAAAGATAGCTTGGCTCTGGTTTATAATACTGGTTCTAAAGGTTAAGCGGGACTTCTTATTAAAGTCAGTAGAATATTGTGCTTGACTTACATCCTAGCTGGTATGATTCAAACAACAATATTTCAAGAGTGCCCCGTGGTAGTTCTCGGAGGTCTTTAAGGAGATAAAAAAGAGTAGGATAACTGTTTCTTCAGGCGTGTCTTAAAAGGGGACTTATTTGACGGTTGAGTGGAGATTTGGTTCCGAGTAGTTATTTCCACCTTATCTTTTCATACTCCTTATGGATGATGTTATCAAGGCATGTAAGGAGAGAACAAGAAAGTATTCAGTGGGGTACTGGAAGATGAGACAGGTATGTATTTCAGAGCTTGCATTTGCTGATGATGTTGCCCTGATTGCCAAATCAGAGGCACATCTCCAATCCAACCTGGAAGGAAGAGCTGGAAAAGAGAGGGATGGTCATAAGCAGCTCTAAAACAAAATCCATGGTGATATCACGAGAAGAAAGAAGACATCAGATTAAGCTGGGAGAACAGGTCCTGGAGCAGGTCGACCACTAAATACCTCAGAGCTATTATAGACTGAAATGGAGGCATCAAAGAAGAGTTGCCCACTCGAAAAGCAGCAGCTGGGAGACTTTTTCAGGCCATAAATCGAGGATTCCTCAGCAAGAGAGAGGTTGGTAAGAAAACGAAGATGGCTGTATACCGCTCCACCTATGTCTCAGTCTTGACATATGGATGCGAGTCATGGGCAATGACTTTCTTCTTCTTCTTTGATCCTTAGCCGCCAACCGTCATAGCAGTCAGTGGCCATTATGCCTGGTGGCGTCTTGTAGGGCAACAACAAATTGATTCCACTTTGCTCGGTCGGCAGCCATCCTTCGTACAGTGCCCCAACTCTGGTTCATTCTTTGCATCTCATCCTCCACAGTCCTCCGCCAAGTTGTTTTTGGTCGGCCTCTCTTTCGTTTTCCTTCAGGGGTCCATAGCATAGCTATTCTTGTGATGGCATCTGGGTCTCTTCTGAGGACATGGCCAACCCAGCTCCAGCGTCTGCCAGCTATGATGGTGTGCATGTCCTCTTGCTTGCTCCGAGTAAGCAGATCTTGGTTGGTGATGATATTCGGCCAAAAGATTCTGAGAATTTTTCTTAGGCATGTTGTGTGAAAAGAGGACAATTTCGACATTTCCTTCTCTGTAACTCTCCAGCTCTCCACGCCATAGAGAAGCACAGAAAGCACACAGCTCTGATATAATCCTAATTTTGTGCTTGTGCTGTACTGAGAGGACTTCCAGATGTTGTTTAGACTAAAAAAGGCTGTTCTTGCTTTGTTCATTCTGTTGTTGATGTCTATGGGCAGTGACTACAACCCACAAAAGCCAGATCCAAACCTCAGAAATGAGGTATCTGAGCAAGGTGGTTGAAGTAACAAGAAGAGACATGATCTGCAACCAGACGATACGTCAAGGCCTAAAATCTCACCCCCTGCAGACCCAAGTAGAACAGTCCCAACTAAGATGGTTTGGCCATGTCTGCAGAATGGGAGAAGATTGGCTACCACGACAAGCATGGGAAACAAAGAGCCAGAGATCCAGACCCCCAGGACGACCCAGAGTCCGCTGGGAGGACAATATTAGACAGTCTTTGAAGGACCGAGGACTAGAATGGAACCAGGCCAGGAGGATGACAGCCGATAGCCGATAGGATAGTGTGGCGCTCTCTCTTCCAAACCTCTACACCTCATGGTAGAAGGGGAACGACTAAGTAAGTAAGTAGTTATTTCTATAAGTTCAATTTTTAATAATTCATTTCTGTTGCTTCTTTGACCTTCTGTATTTTACAGCTGGCCATTTGGTCGAAGGCATAAAGTTCAGTTTGTATTATCGATAATTATTTTCAACTGAATGTCAACGTGAACAAAATCAATCAACTGATATATCTAATGCAACGACTCAGCTTGACGACATGTTGTTTATTTTCAACGAAATAGATACTTGACATAAATCAATTTGCTCAATATAATTTTGAATCATTGTTCTACAGGCATCTATTCCTCGATTATTTATGTTTTATGCCATGCAAAGGGCTGGCAATCTCATGTAAAGGGCTGGCAATCTCATGCAAAGGGCTGGCAATCTCATGTAAAGGGCTGGCAATCTCATGTAAAGGGCTGGCAATCTCATGTAAAGGGCTGGCAATCTCAGCAGATGAAACAAATTCCTACAGCAACCACCACTGTAGGAGCATGCTCTTTGACACAGGCTTCCTTCAAGGGGGCCAGCTGCAGTTGGGGCACCATGCCCCATAAGGAGTGCAAAAAAAAAAGGGAGACATCGCTGATAATTTTCAAGAATGATCCTATTCTATATGAGCTTTCAAAATTTTCAAGAATGATCCTATTCCATATGAGCTTTCAACATTTTCATGAATGATCCTATTCCATATGAGCTTTCAAAATTTTCAAGAATGATCCTATTCCATATGAGCTTTCAACATTTTCATGAATGATCCTATTCCATATGAGCTTTCAAAATTTTCAAGAATGATCCCATTCCATATGAGCTTTCAAAATAAATAGGAGAGATGACATTAAATTCTGTTTTGCTTATGTTTACCAATGTTTCTTTAGGCTTTTGTGGGTATTCTCTAAGACAATTTCACTAACTTAATGTTTTGATTTGCAGTTATTTGACAACTTGGATTTATCAGCTGCTAACATCGTCATTCTTAGCGGCAGCGGCATGGGTGGCTACTGTAGTGACCTCACCTTTTCAGACCTAGAAACTCCATTTCTCAGATGCCTGAAGACAGAAAGTTTTTCCGAGTTTCCAAAGTGTAAAATTTTGGAACAGCCCAATATGGTGACAGGACTGCCAGCACAACGTGAGCTGTTATTTTAGTAATATATTACCAGAAAAACATTTTATACATCTTAACATTGTGTCTCCTCATGTCTTGTTTATTCTTATCAGTGCCTGTGATTCCTTTGACTGCATGGGCCAGTGAGAATATCTTATCATTCATCTCCTTTGTCATGTTCTCAAATCCTTTTGGAGGTATATCTTCTGCCCTTCAGTTCATTCGGCCATTGGCGAAAGAAACGTTTCCTTGCCACGTGAATTTCTTATGAATTGTTCTAGAAGTTGGTTACTTCTGGGTGTTCTAGCCATATTCTTATCTGTTGCTCAGTAAACTGTTGTTTGGTTTTGTTCCAGTGATCTTAATTTCTGGTCCTTACCTTTCATCCAGTTTTCAAAAATTGTTTGTTGTTGATTGAATATGCTTGATTTGTTTTGATAAGTATTGTGGATAAATTCATTGGTATTCTTGGCAGGTCTGATGACCTAGGTCAGGGGTCAGCGTAAGATAGATGCTGATATACTGGTAGAATACAGGGGATTATTTGGTAGATCACTAGATAAAGAGGTGGGGGGAAGATGCTCTAAAGTCGCCTTTTACATCATGCTTGGTAGGCAACAGTCAGAGCTGGCTCTTAGATGGTGCGAAGGGTGTGGCTGAATCAGGCGCCATCTAAGAGGGAGTACCAAAGTTTAAAGAAAAATAAAAAAATGTGAAAATTATAGTATGTTTCAAAACAAGACCTTGCTCGGACCTGATTCTTATTTATTTATTTATTTTGTGATGTCAAAACATTGTTATTGTGGAATTATTAACATTATTTAAAAGCTACATACTTTCATAAATGGGCGCTTGCATAGAATATAAGTGCCAGTTCAAACAAGAGATGAAAAGAAGATGATGGTGATGGAAAGAGCAAACATTTAGGAAACCTGTTGATAGCATTACAAGGCAGTCCTTGTTCTGAAATCCCCAGGATAAAAGAAGCAGAGATATACCAAAAAACTCACGGAGAAGAGAACTGGAGACAGAAGGGAAAATGATGAGGAAGACATGGGAAACTGATGGCACGGGACAGGAAAACTAGGCATACAAGGGCAGTTCAAAAAGAAACCGAACTTTAAAACAAAAAAATGTATTAATATGCTTACAACTTAATCAGACTTGTCTCCTTCAAAATATACCCCTCCTCTACTTATACACCGCTCCCAACATGTTTTCCATTTCTGGAACGCATCCTGGAATTCGTTTTGTGGAATGGTGCGTAGGTCTCGTAGCGAATTTTCTTCTATCTCTTCTATCGTTTGAAATCAACGACCTTTCAGGGTGGATTTCAACTTCGGGAATTAAAAAAAGTCCGCAGGAGCCAAATCTGGAGAGTAGGGTGGCTGAGGGACTAGAGTCATCCCGTGCTTTGCCAAAAATTCAGTGATAAGGAGCAACGAGTGAGCGGGTGCATTATCATGGTGCAGCATCCAGGTCTTGTTTCTCCACTCTTCAGGCCTCTTTCGTCGCATCTGCAGTTTTTCAGTCAAAATTGTGTGACACGAACTTTTACTAATGCCAACTTCTTCAGCAACTTCACGGACAGTTAGGCGACGATTTTCAAGAATCAAAGCACGCATTTTCTGAACGTGATTGTCGTCCGTTGACGTGGAAGGCCGTCCAGTTTTGGGGTCGTCTTTGATGGACGTTCTGCCCGATTTGAAACGTTGGTACCATTCGTAACACTGTGTGTGGCTTAAACAATCCTCTCCATAAGCTTGCTGCAACATCTGAAAAGTCTCGGTAAAAGTTTTTGCCTTCACACAGAATTTCACGGAAACACGTTGCTCTTCAAGATCCTTCATATTTCAATCCATAAAAATCACAAAAGGCACGGGAGACAACTTCACTCTAATGCATGTACTCGATGACTGATTCACGTGGTGTGATCAAGCAAGTGGGATGCTAAAGCTTAAAGTCACCACTACACACCACCACTATCGCGAGTCTGCTGTGTTGGCTCGTTGGCGCCCTATTTAACAAGTTCGGTTTCTTTTTGGACAGACCTCGTATGTTTGTTGAAGGCCTATGCTCCATGGGGACTTGAAGGATGATGATGATAATAACATCATTTAATCCAGCGTCATACCATTATTTATACTTTATAGTTTTACTTCAGCTTCATACCATTATTTATACTTTATAGTTTTACTACAGCTGCATATCATTATTTATACTTTATAGTTTTACTTCAGCTTCATACCATTATTTATACTTTATAGTTTTACTTCAGCTTCATACTATTATTTATACTTTATAGTTTTACTTCAGCTTCATACCATTATTTATACTTTATAGTTTTACTTCAGCTTCATATCATTATTTATACTTCATAGGTTTACTTCAGCTTCATACCATTGTTTATACTTTTATAGTTTTACTTCAGCTTCATACCATTGTTTATACTTTATAGTTTTACTTCAGTTTTATATCATTATTTATACTTTATAGTTTTACTTCAGCTTCATGCCATTATTTATACTTTATAGTTTTACTTCAGCTTTATATCATTATTTATACTTTATAGTTTTACTTCAGCTTCATACCATTATTTATACTTTATAGTTTTACTACAGCTGCATATCATTATTTATACTTTATAGTTTTACTTCAGCTTCATATCATTATTTATACTTTATAGTTTTACTTCAGCTTCATATCATTATTTATACTTTATAGTTTTACTTCAGCTTCATACCATTATTTATACTTCATAGTTTTACTTCAGCTTCACCACTAGAAAAAAAAAATGAAAATGGTATTGGAGTCAGGTTTACAATTGAAATACACTAGAACAGGGTATCTTCTTTTTTGTGCTTTGGACTCCTTTGATTGTCTGGAATCCATTCATGAACCCCAAAGAGGTCTGTGGACCACGGATTAAGAAACACTGCATTAGAAACGTGGGACTTTTTGGGTCTACTCTTTGTCACAAACAGGAAACAAAGATGAGATATACAGAAAGGCTATGAGAAATGTACAAGCAGACACATTATTATTTACAATATCATCATTCATAACATTACGTGGACATCATATCATCAGTTATTGTAGCTTTACACCCCTGTAAATTCTAACATCACACAATTTCAGTAGAACTCCAATTATCTGAATGCTGATTATCCGTAATTTCAAAATTAACCGCATCTGCCAAAACCAGTGAATGCGGGCAGGGTTTGTAAAGTAAGCCCCCTCAACTTGCTGAGTCAATCTGATTGTTATTACAGTCCATTCCCAGTGTGTTGCCAGCTGTATTGTAGTCAGTTTAGAGTTGTTTTAAGTTTCATTTTCAAACCCATTCTAATTTTCATGGAAGCTACAACACTTACTTAAAGGAAAACAAGTTGTTCTCACGATAGTGGACAAAGGGAAAATAATTAGTTGAAATGGGGAAATTGAGGGAAGGAAATCACTGAAACGTGTGATGTCAGAGTGCCACTGTTTCTGGCATTAAAAGAATAGTGAGTTTTTTCTTCAGTTCATTTCTGTATTAGAAATTGAAGATAATAGCTATAACAGAAAAACCAGGCTTGTGGAGTTGGCCATTACATTTTCTGACTCCGACTCCTGAAATTTTTAGATCTCCCGTTTTTTCACTAGTCATATGTCATAAAATTGGGGGTTGGAGTCCAGACATTTTTTACCGACTCCGATTCCTACTCCACTAAAAAAAGAATGACTTGACTCCCAACTCTACAGCCCTGAGAAAAACAAGGGAAAAGGCTGACAACAACAATGTAGAAGTAGTATTCCAATAAATATCAGCTGGACAGACAATATCAGGACCAGTTTTATGTGAGAAAGCTCTTTTGTATAAAGACTAGTTAATAAAATGTTTTATCATGGATGAGGACTTTTCTTTCTTAATCCAGTTATCAGAAATTGTGATTATCCGAACAAACCTTCATCAGGAATTAATTAAGATCAGAGTTCCACCTGAGAAAAAAAATTTCTCCATACTAATATGTGCCTTCTGTACTGGTCAGTCATGACATTCTTTCAGGTGTACCGGTATAAGGCTGTCGTCTACGTCTGCTTCAAAGAGAAGAGATATATGGATATAGCGGATGTGAAAGCTTTCATTCCAGTGCTACAGATCACTCCACTTAAAAATATTACAGAGGTATGAATTCTCCTTAACCTGCTTCACTATTTCAACTCAGTAATGAAAAGGTTTTATGCTGTAGATCAGAGTTCCCAATCTTCTTTTTGCCCCTGTACCCCCATTGCTTGCGTAGAATAGAAGGATAGAAGTGGTATGACATAATATTGATCATTGGCAGGGTGGTTAGAACATTGGCCTCATGGCAAAAGTGCTGGGTTCAAATCATGAGTGCATCACGCTTCAGTCTACTTACTTACTTAGTCGTTCCCCTTCTACCTTGAGGTGTAGAGGTTTGGAAGAGAGAGCGCCAGACTATCCTATCGGCTGTCTTCCTCCTGGCCTGGTTCCATTCTAGTCCTCGGTCCTTCAAAGATTGTCTAATGTTGTCCTCCCAGCAGACTCTGGGTCGTCCTGGGGGTCTGGATTCCTGGCTCTTTGTTGCCAATGTTTGTTGTGGTAGCCGATCTCCCATTCTGCAGACATGGCCAAACCATCTTAGTTGGCACTGATCTTCTTGGGTCTGCAGGGGGTGGGATTTTAGGCCTTGACGTATTGTCTGGTTGCGGACCATGTCTCTTCTTGTTACTTCAACCACCTTTTTCAGATACCTCATTTCTGAGATTTGGATCTGGATTTTGTGGGTTGTAGTCATTGCCCATGACTCGCATCCATATGTCAAGACTGGGACATAGGTGGAGCGGTATACAGCCATCTTCGTTTTCTTACCAACCTCTCTCTTGCTGAGGAATCCTCGATTTATGGCCTGATAAAGTCTGCCAGCTGCTGCTTTTTGAGTGGTCAACTCTTCTTTGATGCATCCCTTTCGGTCTATAATAGCTCAGAGATATTTAAAGTGGTCAACCTGCTCCAGGACCTGTTCTCCCAGCTTAATCTGATGTCTTCTTTTTTCTCGTGATATCACCATGGATTTTGTTTTAGAGCTGCTTATGACCATCCCTCTCTTCTCCAGCTCTTCCTTCCAGACTTGCAGGTTGGATTGGAGATGTGCCTCTGATTTAGCAATCAGGGCAACATCATCAGCAAATGCCAGCTCTGAAATACATACCTGTCTCATCTTCCAGTACCCCACTGAATACTTTCTTGTTCTCTCCTTACATGCCTTGATAACATCGTCCATGAGGAGTATGAAAAGATAAGGTGACAGGATATCACCTTGTCTTACACCAGTGGTGGTCCTGAACTCTTCTGACTTATGGTTTGCTGTCCTCACATAATTTCTGCAAGACTTGTAGAAGCTCTGTATAGCATGAATCAGAGGTGCTGGAATGTTCTTCCTTGCCAAACAGTCCCAAAGTTTGCTCCAGGGGACCCTGTCAGACGCCTTTTCCAGATCTATGAAACAAAGATAGATCTCACTCTTATACTCAAGGGCCTTTTCACTCAGCTGTCTGAGTGTGAAGATTAGCACTTCAGTCTACCCAGCTGTAAATGAGTACCTGACCTCTGCTCTTGAGTTAGGGGAAGGAAAAGGTAGCGAGGAAGGGAACTTGTCACTGCCACTTCTTGAAGCTGGACCAAGTATAGTGAAGTCTCTAACACTTCACTTCCCTATGGCAATATATGTTATGGGACTACTTTTTCCTTTTATATTGTCCATGACTGTGCATTTGTAAAACTAACATACCTGCTAATGTCTTTGTTACCTGTAACATTTTACTAGCCTTCTTTCTTTCTTTCATTTCAGGTCAACAAAAATGCAGAACAGATGCTCAGGGACATAGTGAAGTTACACACAGGAGACGACATGATGTACATGTGAGAGGGCGAGAGATGCATCTAGAGCAGGAGTTTGGTACGGGGTAGATCTCAAGACCCACAGAGGATGAGTTGGTTGATATTTAGGTGTTGGAGGAGGAAAAGAGAAATAATTTTAAAGCTAGAGAAATTTCAGATAAATCCTCTTCTGCCAGCATGTAGAAGCACAGCATTCCCAGGATTAAAGGTACTTGTTCCACATTCCCTGTGAACACTCACAAGCTGACTAACAAAAGTTCACTTTAACTATGAACTGCGTGAGATACGAACATGTTTTTTGTGTGTGTGAAGCGAAGTTAACATTCAGTAATGTATCATTTAGTTTGAATTTTTCACCATTCAGTTAATGGAATAGCAGGAAGCATATCATTCAGCAGAGATAAAAGTTACGTATATGATGCACTTGTTCCAAATGCCAAATGCTCTGGAAACAAATATAATCTTAGTAAAGTAGATCTTTAGAGGGCTCATTGTTTCTAAAGTAGATCCCCACAGCTACTAGGTTTCCTGCCACTGTTCTAGATTGTATTTCCACTCAGTACATGTGAAGGGGGTAACTTGCTTCTAGAGTGTAGTTACACTCAGTCCATGTGAGAGATGGGGGTGGTTGTGTGATTTTGCGTGGGCCAAATGTTACTTCAATTCTGCAGATGCATTCAGCAGGCACAAAACACTTTCTGAGGGAATGATTTTGTGTGGGTCACGTTACTTGAATTCTGGAGATGCATTTGTTAAGTACAGGTAGCTTTAAAGTTTAAGGAGGGGACATAATTTACATGACCTGCTTTGTCGTTATACTGATGCTGTAAGTCATGGGAAGATTCACTGATGTTTTCAGCATTTACTGTTCAGTGATGCGTCCTCTTAATGAAAGTTTGGCCTCTCCTTTGATCAATTTTTAATGATCTTTCCCATCCCCTACTTTCTGCATCATCGCATGTAATAAATCCTAAGTTATTTCACTCACAATAATGATTATACATTTTTTTTTTAAATTTAATAGCTTAGTCTAAGGACTAGATCTCTGAAGGTAATTTCTGTGGTTAGATTTATTTATTTCAGTCCTCATTTCTCTCAGGGGCCACTCGATCTCTCTTGTCAGTGTACTACCAGGTTATCACTGTTCCATGTCATTGATTGCTGTGCTGTATTATTTTTTTCATTTGATTGGCATATTTTCATGTTTTTTTGATTTGATTGTTTGGCATATTTCCATTTTCTTTCATTAATAGTTCTTTAGAATGTTTCGTTTTACAGGTATCTTAATTTCTTAAACTTCTCCTGCCAGTTCAACCACCTTGTCTTGTTTAATTTATTGTTTTAATGTTATGTGGGGATGCAACTGAATTTATGTGCTCTTTGTGTGAATTCCAAGGTTAGATCTCTAGCCAAGACTGAAGCACCTCCACGCGGTGTATCCCAGGTAGGGGCATCCTTTGAGTTGCCTGGCCAGTGTCTCAGGAATTGAACTAGCACACCAGAGTGGACCAGCATCACAATTCCCCTGGTTTTGTTCAAAGGTGTGACATAACAAAGGAGTGACATGAATACCGTATCAATGGAGTGACACCTAAAGAAATAAACAAACATTTCAAAAGAGTGACAGTTAAAAGCGTTTATTATTGTCTCCCAAACCCACAAACTTTTATTATTGCTCTCCATCATTGAATCTCCCAACTCATAGTCATTTACATCGCTTGAACTAAAATGCAGATTGTGCACAATCTCCGGAGGTATGTGTCGAGAGGGATGGGGCCATGTCTCCTGACAACAGTTGCAAGCCTCTCTTCCCTGTGGATTTGCTCTTTGCAGGCTGCGTCTTTCTTAGTCACCCCTGTTACAAAGAACCTTAACTCTTTCCGTCCACAGTGGCGCACCACGCGCCAGATAGGACTTCCGTTTGGACCAATGACGCGTGGCACGCCAGTACGATATATGTCGAGTTTGAACGAAAAGTTATAAATACCTAGCAACTAGCTGGTTTTTAAATCATTTCATTACATCTAGGACATGTTTATGGACGTTTGTGAGCGAAAAACAAATTTGTGAAGCTAAAATTGTGTGTTTTATATCCATTTCTATTCCTTTGTTTACATACAAAATGGATCGAGAATCTTCAGACCAATGACATATGTCGAGTTTGAACGAAAAGTTATAAATACCTAGCAACTAGCTGGTTTTTAAATCATTTCATTACATCTAGGACATGTTTATGGACGTTTGTGAGCGAAAAACAAATTTGTGAAGCTAAAATTGTGTGTTTTATATCCATTTCTATTTCTTTGTTTACATACAAAATGGATCGAGAATCTTCTTCTAAACACCTGCTTTCGGCTGAGCAAGCACGACGCTAATTTCTCAGTGGACAGAAGATAACTCGAGCGACACAGATTTTTAGAAGTTAGGTTTAGTAATTCCAATGAAGACATTGTAAAGACTTTGTGTCAGAATATTCATGAAAGTGATCATTCTGAGGGCGATGTCGATCAGCTGATTGAACATGCATCAGGTAGGGCTGGTATAAAAAGAGCAAAACTTTCAGTCACTAAAGGAGAAGGATAAAGAGGCAAAAACACCATTGTGACCAAAAGTAAAGCTATGAGAACTGCCACAAGTCTAGAGGCAGGTGCATCCTCACAAGATGTCCCAGAGTGGTTAGAAATTGCTGAGGGGATGACACAAAATGCATTTCGATTTTGTCCAAAGAGAACACCAGGTGTGACTGAGGGGTTTGACCTGTCAACCCCATTGAAATGTTTCAGTGTTTTGTTTACAGATGAGGTTCAAGATTTCATGTTCCAGTGCATCAATGATTATACCAGACTCAAATCTATTCAAAATAACCCTGCGAAACAATATTCATTGTATTCTCGGTGGACCAAAGTCACACGCCATGAACTTGATAAGTTTATTGCTGTCCTAATAAATATTGGGATTCAGAAAAGACCATGCATTCGCAACTACTGGTCTACATCTGCAGAATTTTATAGCCTACTCCTTGGTTTCTTCAAATGTTTTCAAGAAGTAGATTTGAAGCATTATATCATACAATGCTTCATGCCTCTGATGAAAATTCACAAGGAAAAGAAAAGATTTTATGAACATGTTGTTGCAAAAATTTCAGAGTGCCTTTTACCCATTCCAAAATCTCAGTTTGAATGAAGTGGTAATAGGGTATAAAGGCAGATGGCAATATAAGCAGTATAATCCAAGGTTTTCCTTGTATCTTCTCAGGCCAAAGTGGAAGCACATTGTCAAACCAAAAATGATAGAATATAGTTGGTGTAAATAATATTAGTCATAGTTGTTTGGTATTTACAGAAATTTGTGGTGTAGGAAAAAAAATCATATAAATTATATATTTGAAGTGATTGTGGTAAAATGTGTTGTGTTTCAAAATGGATGTGCACTGATATTCTGAGATTTTTCTGCTATGGATTAAACTGGAGCTGACATATGTGAGTACAGTTTATTTATCTTTTTTTCCAGTTATTTTTTGATTAGGTCTACACTTCACATAACATGACAGACTCTTTCCCTACATCAAACAATTATCTACAGCATTTCACAAGATTCTTCAGTCAATTTCCCACATGTTGATGTATAACATCAACACCTAGTTAAATAAAATGTGTATCTACTGCCTGCTTTTAAAATATAACCTGAAGAGAAAAATTGCACACATTTTGAGCGGTTGTTTTTACAAACATATGTGGCTTTGAGAAAAAAAAATCATAACAATTACATCTATGAAGTGATAGTGATAAAAGTTTCTAGATATGTTTCAAACTAAATGTGCACTGACATTCTGAACATTTTATTGCCATACATTAATTGGGAGCTGAAATATTTAAGTTTAAGTATGCAATTTTATTTTATTTTTTTAAACATTTTTAAAATCAAGTCTACACTTCACAAGACATAACACACCTATTCATATCAATTAATTATATGAATCAATTCATAAGATTCTCCAGTCAATTTCACACATTTAAATGTATAACATAAACACCTAGTTAAATAATATGTGTATCTACTGCCTGTTTTTTAAATATAACCTGAAAAGAAAAATTGTACACATTTTGAGCGGTTGTGTTCACAAACATATGTGGTTTTGAGAAAAAAATCATAAAAATTACATCTATGAAGTGATAGTGATAAAAGTTTCTAGATATGTTTCAAACTAAATGTGCACTGATATTCTTAATATTTTATTGCCATACATTAATTGGGAGCTGAAATATTTAAATTTAAGTATACAATTTTATTTTATTTTTTAAACATTTTTAAAATCAAGTCTACACTTCACAAGACATAACACACACTTATTCATATCAATTAATTATATGAATCAATTCATAAGATTCTCCAGTCAATTTCACACATTTAAATGTATAACATTAACACCTAGTTAAATAAAATTTGTATCTACTGCCTGCTTTTAAAATATAACCTGAAGAGAAAAATTGCACACATTTTGAGCGGTTGTTTTTACAAACATATGTGGCTTTGAGAAAAAAAAATCATAACAATTACATCTATGAAGTGATAGTGATAAAAGTTTCTAGATATGTTTCAAACTAAATGTGCACTGACATTCTGAACATTTTATTGCCATACATTAATTGGGAGCTGAAATATTTAAGTTTAAGTATACAATTAAAAAAAAAAATTTTAACACTTTTTTAATCAAGTCTACACTTCACAAGACATAACACACACCTATTCATATTAATTAATTATATGAAGCAATTCATAAGATTCTCCAGTCAATTTCACACATTTAAATGTATAACACAACTACCTACTGAACTTATGTATTTGTCCACTGTCTGTTTTGAAAACCTCACCTGTCTGAAAAAATTGCATCCATTTTCGGGCCTGGGTAAAACCCAAAAACAGCCTGGGGGGGAATGAGTTAAAGCCATTCATCGGAGCAGATCTCAGATGGATCTGCTCACAACAAAGTCTTCTATCTCCAGTATCTACATAAAAAATAATGTACCGCACTCGACCACAGGGGAAGACGGCAAGAGAGAGAAGGTTCAGAAGCATTTTTACATTGTCACTCCTATGATATGTCACTCCTTCGTTACGGTAATATTTGAGTCACTCCTTTGAAATTCATCTCCGATTTTCCACTCCTTTGTTATGTCACTCCTTCATTATGTCACTCTTTTCATACTAACCTCAATTCCCCATGTAATAAAACATGTTGAGAACATTGCACACTAAGCTCCGTTGCGTGAATCCCTTTGCATCCCACACTTGCCACTAGCAACTGATGATGCATCTTCCATTGCCTGTGGGGGATATGAGAAAAGCCCTTTGGCCATAACGGAGGCAATTTTTGTTGTCCTTTGTCCTAGTTAAACGTATTACCCATTTTTATTTACCGCTGTCTTACTGTAGCCCTCCTTATTTTCTTATAATATTTTGAAGCAGTAGTTGAGAAAGATTGAATAATTTTGTCATCCATCCTGTACCAGGAAAATTATATGTCAGGAGAGGTGGAAACAAGCAGGAATGCATAAGTAGTGGTTTTTTTTTTTGGCCTGGTACAAGGTATGCAGCATCAGTGTACTAGCCTTGGTTGGGTTCCTGGCTGAGTAGTGCACATCCCCCTCACCCACCCACTACTCTTGAAAAAAAGAAGGCACGAAGAAAAGAACAGATAAAATTAACAATAATTTTGTCAGCACAGTTGAATGGTTTTCATCTCCTGATTTTTTTTCTTCTTTCACTCTTGAACTGTGTTATTATCTTCTATCTTTCTCTGTTTTGATGCAGCCACACTTTGACATAACAGTTCTGTATACAGTGTTTAAACTTCAGACAGTTTCTTGAATGAATTAGTCTTAAAAGATTTAGATGTTCCACCTCGTCGGCCTATCATGTCTGAACACAATGTGTGCTTTGCATATAATCTCAGAACTAAACATCTTTTATTCATACCCTTCATAAGTCAAATAAATTTTGACCCAAAAAAAAAAAAAATGTTGGCCAAACCCTCCTGTACTGTGCCATTCACTCAAGATCTTTCCATGTTATCTTTATCACTCATTCTTTCTCCAGTTCTCTTCTCCATGTGTCATTTGGTTTCCCTCTTCCTCTCTACTCTGGGGATTCAAAAACAAAGGTTGCATTGTAAAGCTGATCAGCAAGTTTCCTCAGTGAGTTTCCTGTAGAAACTTCAAGCCAAAAAACTTCAGCCTGAACTTGCCATGTTGATATGTGCCTAAAACTGACTCCCATTTAACAGAGACCATAAGCAGATCTAAAAACATAATCTCAGCAAAGAGTAAAGCACTACAGTACATTCCTTGTTTCATAAAAAAAAAAAAGGTAAAGGATCCCGTTACATGCCCATTGAGGCATATTGGGAATATGGTGTTAGGCCCATATTTTATTGACCATCGGCACACTAGGGGTGATGTGGTCAGCATCACGACGGCCGCCTTAACCTTCCCAGAAGTTGCTCTGGTACCCAGTTGGGGCTGGGTCAACCCAGGAGCCGTTTGCGGCCTAAAAAAATCCCACCTCATCTGGGGATCGAACCATAGACCACTGAGCTAGGAAGCCAGTGCACTAACCACTATGCTACCGCGGCTCCCATTCCTTGTTTCATGTGAACCGTTAATTTGTAGAACTGATTCAACACCGTTTTATTGGTTTATATACTTATATTCACTACAGTACATACATAATAGCTTAACTTTATACAAGATGGGTCAAATGGTGAAGATGGACAACTAGGAATAGGAATAGTAATACCAAAATGGAACATTTACAAAAGATATGAAGTCACAGGCAATACGTCCATCTTTACAGCAGAGTTAGTGGAAATCCTAAAAGCTCTAGAAATTTACAGAAAATCCACCAAATAAAGTTACTATTTTCTCAGATTCTCTTTCATCAGTACTAGCAAACAGAAATGAACACAGCAGGCCAGATATTAATAGAGGAAATACTGCAAGTAAATACATTTCTTCTCACCAAAGGATGTGGTGTAACACTAGCATGGATACCAGCACATGCTGGTAAAGCAGGAAATGAGTATGCTGACAGAGAAGCAAAACGGGGAAGAAATAGCTGTAACAACATTGAAGTAGGCTTAGGGACATTTTAAATTAAGAGCGTAATTGCAGAAACAATAAACAAAAAGTGCACAATAGCACGGGACCAAAGTGAAAAAGGAAGACAAGCATATAAATTCCTGGAAAAAACCAAGCAAAAATGCCAAATACTAGATAAACTAACTGTCGTGGTTGAGTTAGAGTGTAGAGTATTTGTCGAGTTGGACAATAGTAGTGAAATCGACAAGGGATAGTGGACTGACAGAGTTATAGATTACACATAGATAAAGTGTAATAGGAGATGGACTTGAGACAAACCTGGAGAAGATTTATTAAAGTTATCACTCTCTCCAAGCCCTCAACTCACTTATACTGTCTAAGCACCTCCTGCTCTCACTCGTTTCTCTTAATCATACACAGAGAGTATAGCAAAGAGCTGAAAAATGTAAATTATGGATGGAAGGGTCGTGAACAGCGCATTAATAAATGTGTAAACTTTATTAAATGAAGAAGCATGTATGAAAATAATGCATTTCATCACCAACAACATAAAATTACCTCAATAATCATCAATAGTCATCAATAATCATCAATAACCACAAATATGCAAATACACACCCACAAACACACACACCACCAGTCATAAAAACTGTAGAACACAGAGAAATGAATAAACTGAGTGTCAGTCCATCCGCTTTCGTGGGACCAAATGTGCCAGCTCCAGAAAGTGTCTTTATGTAAATATATACTCCATGGGGGATGGAATTGGCCTGTAAAACTTTCCTGTAGGTGCTATCATTGGTGACCCCTAATTGCGCGAGGTGGGCTGGAAGACTCTATTTACCTCTGGTTTACCAAATGAATAAACTGCGTGTCAGTCTGTCCGCTTTCGTGGGACCAAATGTGCCAGCTCCAGAAAGTGTCTTTACGTAAATATATACTCCATGGGGGATGGAATTGACCTGTAAAACTTTCCTTGTTGGTGCTAACTTTGGTGACCTCTAATTGCGTGAGGGGGGCTGGAAGACGCTGTTTATCTCCTGCTGACCAAATAAACAAACTGAGCGACAGCCTGTCCGCTTTCGTGGGACCAAATGTGCCAGCTCCAGAAAGTGTCTTTACGTAAATATATACTCCATGGGTGATGGAATCGACCTGTAAAACTTTCCTTGTTGGTGCTAACTTTGGTGACCTCTAATTGCGTGAGGGGGCTGGAACTCTGTCTATCTTTGGATGGCCGCTCCTAAGTGCGAGGTTTTACATAACCCAGGATTACACCAGACGAAGCTATTTGGGGACAAAGCGTCCCAGGCGCTCTTATCCGGCGCTATTGCTTGCTTGGCATTAAATCCAGTTTGGGCTTGCTTGACTGAGTGCCCCGTTTAGGCACACAAAGTCGGGTGATATCAGATTCTGCTATAGACATGCTGGGCGGTTTTGATTTTCTGGAAGCCACAATGCTCTGACTGCTAATCCAATAAGCGAGTAGGGAACTACTACTGCAATAGATGATTTCAGATTTAGCATTGGCTCGTTGCACTGCATGAGCTTAACTTGGCGTTGACAAAGGGTTTTGGTTCAGGTATTTGGGGTTGACAACTCGTGAATGCTAGGTGTTACTCAGAAACCCTCTAGAACGAAGAGAATGGGACGTTCTTCGCCTGACTGGAATCTTGCTCTAGCAATTCGGTATCCCTGAAACCCGAGAAAATGCCAAGAAATATGAAAAAACATTTAGTTCTGTGTTAATGTTTGCCTTATTTCCATAAGGGTCTATCTCGGGCAGGAAACGTTTACGAGTGTGTTTGACGTATTAAAATTCTCAAGTCTTATAGCTTACAACCAACGCTACCCGGGACACCTGCATAGCCTGATTCTACAGATGTATCGGCGTAATGCGTAATAAGGAGTAAGACAAAGGTTTCTCTAGAGACTAGCTTCAGAAGTCAACAACCGCAAGAAAGTTCCCTCAGGTAGAGAAATGCATAATATGATGCACTCCTTGCTCATCTAAGGGCAAAACCGCAACGACTAACAGCGGGTTTTATCTCCCTTGAATCGAAGATCAGAACCTGTTTACCGACCGCAGAAGATTGGTCCCTGCTAACGAGCCGTGTCTTCACAGAAACCGTCTCTCGCTCGTTCAAACACTTAAAGCGACCAGAGGAAAGTTTCTCTGCTCAAACGAGCCCCAGGTGCGTTTAGATAACATTACGTTATCGTTAGCTGACCGCAGCTGGCCAGAACGTAAACAAACCGTGGGTGGGGTCTGGGAAAGGGGGGCTCATAAAGGTAGAAAAGAAAATATAAAATGTCAAGGAAACCCGAACATTAAAAAGTAATAACATATGGAACGGAATGGTAAAATAAATTATCAGTCACTGTGACACTAACAATACCAATTAATACAAAAAATTGCTACGGCTGAAGCTTGTAACTTGATATTTCATGCTAGAGAAACCCATAGGCGAAGAGTGTCAAGAACCAAATACAATAAGACACTATCTGATGGACTGCAAGAAATATGAACAGCACATGCAAAACATAAAGACATACAGCAACAACCACATGGTAGAAATGAATGTACAAAATCTGATGGGCATTAAAACCCCACCAGAAATACTGAAGTTAATAAAACATTATATTGCAAAAGTTTAAAAATAAGGATGCTCCTCGAACTTTGCAGACCATCCCTTCTCCTCCTCCTCCACTTGCCTAGCTAGTTATACTTCCCCAGAAAGATACGGCTTGACATAAATGAACCTCCAATCAGAATGAAATGTATGCTAATATAGATACATCTTTCTTCGGTGCCACCTCAGATAGGGCGAAATGAAGCTTTCACAACAAGCAGAAGAGAACAGAAAACATCAAAAGGAACACCAAAATGAAAATAAAAGTAGCTAAGGGCTGTCACCTCAGGGGCACATTCCCGTAGTCGGTTATGACTGAAGGGGCTATTATTATTATGGACACAGCCAAGCTTCTGAACAAGAACTGAAGGGGCTATTATTATTATGGACACAGCCAAGCTTCTGAACAAGACAACAGTCTAAACTATAACTAAAAAGTAAAAACAATTGAGATGAATAATACAGTACAGAGCGTAGAATATACCCAATCAGGAAAAAAATCACTAAATAAAAAACGTCCTGATATAACCAACAGTTCCATGTGTATGGTAAATGGTTGAAAGATGCGTGCTATGAAGAAATGAAGCAAACACGTATAAAAAAAAACCCCCACCACTCATTGAACTAAAAACTGCAGAATTCGATGGATATATTGATAAATCTAATTGGCTTAATAGACTGATGCCCCCCACATGACTTACTATGTCAAGAGTAGCAGTTGTGAGACATGACATAGTGACACCAATTATAAAACTCAAAGACATGATGTAGATGAAGAAAACATGTAAAGATCTTGAAAGGATGGTACATCACAGGAGTACTTGGCGTGCATTTGTTAAAGACGTGTGCTCCACATAGACCTGAAGGTAATGAATTACTTTTTGTTTTAAGTGTAAGATCATTGAACTCTGCCTGCATTCTGTTATATTGTTGTTGACAGTGGTCTTTTAATGTGCAAAAAATACTTCGACTTAGCTCTTTGAAAGTCTTTCTTATTTCCTTTGTTTTTATAAGTAACTTCGAGCAATCATTACAAGTTTCAGTAGTCTTTCAGAAACAAACAATCGCACGCCAGAATGAGCTGTGTATGCTAGTATAGACGTGGTATATTTTTAATTGCAGATAAAACAAAAATTGTATTGGAAATGACCACGCAGAATCCAATGCCTTTTGCAGCTTGGAACCCTGCTTTCTTCCTGCCACAAGAATCGCAGAAAATGCTATCTTTACATTATTTTATTCTTTCCTTTTCATTTTACTATTTCTTACGCGTTCATTAAAAAAAAAATTATTATTTTTTTGTTTCAGTGTTATCATTTTCATGTTCCTCTTCTTTAGTGTTGGCGTTTTTTCCATTTTTTCCGTCCTTATGCAAGCAGTCGTTGTGGCGTCTTAAGGGCAACAGCAGATTGATTTTCTCTGTTGTAGTTTCCCATCACGCCTAGCGGCGTCTTTAGGGCAACAACTGTCAATTTACTGTTCGTTTATGTGCCTTGATTTTGCTGCATCAAATCCATTTTCTGGTAACGTATTTCATAATTTTCGTTTTCGTTCCCTATGGAACCCACCACTCCAGCTGTTGCCCTTGCAGGAAGCCTACACAAAGCATTCACATGCTGTTACGTTTCCATTTGTACACAGCTTTACGTTCACTAGTGAAAGCATCGCTGTGCGCAAAGGGAGCAGCACTATAACGCATCGCTATTGAAACCGCACCCTTGAATTTAATTATGACGTCAGTTTAAAATAAAATAGTACGCATGCGCGTCTGCATGAGCAGAAGTAACGGTCACTTTCGGCCTCTTTCGATTATGTCCTTCGAAGTGTTTGGATGTGTTTGATATAAGCTCCAGCTTGTGTGTATGATGCACGATATTTCTGCATTTTATTGGAGCAAGTTTAAGATGGCATGCCATGGAGTTATATGTGCATGAAAGTGGGAAGTATCTAGCAAGTATGATTACACTTTGTGTAGAGTTATTCGAATCATAGTGTCGCTGGCAGTTGGACTTTGACGGACGACATCTTTGCCTAATTTTCTTGTCTTCTGGCGACATAGTACCATGTGTTATGGAATCTCATCTATGCTTATGATGTAAAATGTGGAGTATTTTGTCTCGTGGACTGTCCACATAAATTACAAGAACTTTACCACGGACTGCACTGCATTCATTTTTACAAGTTGCTGTTGCTGTGTTCATTTACGCATTCTACCGAAACTGATGTATAGTCAATATGGCTTTAAAATGCACTGCAACACGTAACACATGCTCTTGCGGCAGTGGTAATTGTAGCAATTTGTTTCACATGATGAGATTGCCAGCTCAATTGCACAACCTCATATTAGTTGCCTTGTAGGATGTACCTGAGGGTGCAGTAAACCTATTCCTTCTCTGTCTTTTCAGAGACCCCGGAAATTACACGGGGCAGTAACGTGTTTTGGCGAGATGGATGGTGGATAGAAAATTAGAAAGTATAGTTCCCAGAACTGGAGAATCAGAGTAGGGATGGCACAAGATAAGTCAGGTAGTCAACTGCACAGTTCTCGATGATAGCTGTAGAAGAGAACTGATAGGTAAGTCATCTTCTCGCTAGACCTATCCTATGCTCCAGGGGTGTTATATAAATACGAGGGGCGTTCAGAAAGTAATGCACCACATCGTTTTTCTCAGGAGCTGTTTATTCAAAAAGCATGAAATTTATACACAATATACATGGATATGTCATGTAAACATCAGTATTATTCAACATAATCCCCATCAACTTGTACTGCTTTATGCCAGCGCGAAACAAATGCATGTATTCCTAGCCCGTACCAGATTTTGTCTTGATCATGTAGCCATTTCTTCGCTGCATGAATCACTCCTTCATCATCTTCAAACCTTGTCCCACGGAGTGCATCTTTAAGTGGACCAAATAGATGAAAATCAAAGGGTGCCAAATCGGGACTATAGGGTGGATGGGGTAGTACAGTCCAACCCAATTTGGTGATTGCTTCCCGTGTTGCCAGACTTGTGTGAGGGCGTGCATTGTCGTGAAGGAGAAGCAGGTCTGCTGGATTCTTGTGCGGCCGAACTCTGCGAAAACGTTGATTGAGTTTTTTCAATGTCTTAATGTAAGCTTGCGAATTGATTGTCTCTCCTCTTGGCATAACGTCCACAAGAATCACACCTTCAATGTCCCAAAAGACAGTGATCATGACTTTTCCAGCTAAAGGAATTGTCTTGAATTTCTTTCTTCGTGGTGATTGCGGATGATGCCACTCCATTGACTGTCTTTTTGTCTCAGGTTCAAAATGATGTGCCCAGGTTTCGTCGCCTGTAACGATCTTAGCCAAAAAGTTCTCTCCATCAGCATTGAAACGCTCCAACAATTCAGAAGAAATTGCTTTCCTTTGCAATCGGTGGTCATTTGTGAGACTTCGAGGAACCCATCTTGCGCAAACCTTAGAAAATCCGAGAGTTTTTGTAACTGCATTTGCACTACCAATGCTGACTGACAGCTGTAAGGCCAATTGTTGAGTAGTGATTCGCCTATCAGTAAGAATAATGCCCTCAGCGCATTTCAACATTTCTGCGTTGGTGGCTGTGGCAGGACGTCCACAGCGCGGCCGTTCAAACAGCTCCGTATCTCCACTTCCTGATTCTTTGATTCTCTGAACCCAGCGACTGACTGTACTCCTGTCGACTGCAAAACTTCCATACACATCACATAGACGCTTGTGAATGTTCACAACAGTTTCCTTCTCTGCAACGAGAAATTCTATCACAATTCGCTGCTTATAACGCAAGTTGCTAACACGCTCCATTTCAACAGTTTAGGGCAGCCGTATTATTTGGCCGGTTGCGGTGCAATTTGGTGCACACAATTGGCACATGCCATATTTGAAGTGTGCAAAATTTCATGCTTCTATCTTCATTATTAGCTGAGAAAAACGATGTGGTGCATTACTTTCTGAATGCCCCTCGTATGTGAGTGCAGCTCGTATTATTCCCTACCAATTAAAAATTATTAATATTTCTTTGATCACACCTGACACGCGGAGCCTCAACCCGGCCTGTTTAATTTAACATTACTTTCCAGGAAACATATTTTTGCCCCCTATTGCCAAATGGATCGTTACCAGGTAACGCCACGCTCCAGTCTACCCAGCTGTAAATGTGTACCTGACTTTGCTCTTGAGTTAGGGAAGACAAAGGCAGCGAGGAAAGGAATTGCTCACCCCATCTCATAAAGCTGGATATAGTATGGTGAAGTCTCTTACATTTCATTCCTCTACGTCAGTATTTGCTATTGGTCTATCCTTACCTTCACCTTGTTGCCCAATGAGCGTGCCTTAATATGTGAAATGGCTCGGGCTTCATCTAAGCTCTTGGGAAAGGGGGGCGGCGCTGCTCCTTAAGAATCGTAAAAATAAAAAAAGAGGCAGAGAGAAGGAGGCAATACACGAAAGCCCAAAGCAGTGTTGAGTGATGGATGGTGAGGCGTTTGAATCAGAGACAGTGCATATGAGCTACAACACATGTGCTGGAAATGATCAAATTCCGTAGCGGCTGTTAGAACGTGACAAGCCCGAAATGAGGTGAGGTATAAGGTATCTGATTGATTTAAAAGTTTTGGGCGGTTTTGTTTTTATCATTTTTATGTGCTACAAACGTATGGGAAACAAAACGCATGCACAAATTATAGTATCCATCAAAAACGATCTTCCAGTGATGACGAGCCACTAAAGATCAGAATTCTCATTTGCCATGAGGAAAAAGCCATCACGTGGTATATGTGTTAAAAGGGAACTGTGTGTGTATGAGAGAAAGAATTGCGTGTGTGCTAGAATTATGTGAGTAATAGAAGGAAATGCGTGTGCAAGGTAATAGTATACGTAAAATAAGGAATTAGATTATGGGGTCGTGCACATATGACGTCACGAAGTTTAAAAAAAGGGGGAAAAATAAGAGTCACACTCGCTTCTGTCAAGAACTATGTTTCTACGTTTATCCGCATTTGTTAACTTTTATCCGCAATAGTTAACTGTTATCCGCATTTGTTAACTTTTATCCGCAATAGTTCACTTTTATTCGCAATTGATATATTTTATCCATAATAGATAACAACTCCCTCGTAGACGACGTATTTTAACATAATCTCAGGTGAAATATCGGATAGTTGTTTTAAACTTTAACTGGTTTAAATTGTTTTAAATTACATATTTCAATTTTAAATAATGTAACTAAATAGATTGTACTGTTTAAAATTAGATTTAAAAAAAAAACAGTAGCAGGTTATCACCATCACCGACTACACTCTGATGAGATTAAGAAATATGTAGAGATCAAAATGAAGTCAAGTCCATCACAAAAATCAAGGTCCCAATGGCACACTGTCCGTACTCTGAAACAGTGCGTTTACTAGGGGGGTGACACCATCAGAGGGGGTGACACCAAAATGACTGTCTATAAAATGTGTGTGCAGTGTTTCAGCAGAAATTTATTATTTTTTATAAAAAATATCCCTGTAGTTAGTTATAACCACAACAACATTTTTCTTACTCGCTACAGTGCGACGCCCCAGGATATTGCTTTACATGTACTAGTATCAATACGCCATCAAACGGTGTACATTACTTGGTCTCTATTCACAAGGTCATCAGAGGTCAGGTCACGTAGGTATCTACGACCTCATCTGACACAACTTCGCCAGCATTTAGAAAAACAAGTATCCGTATTTAACTTCGGAGTCTCCAACCAGCACCCAGACATAGGAATATCTATATTTAGCAGTCCCCACAATCACTGATCACCGAGAGCCTTATTATTACCTCAGGATCGCAGGCGTTGTATATTTTTTCCAGGCTCAAAGATAGAACATATATTATTAACACCAACCCCAGGAGGAGATATTAGCGCTGAAACAGCATACAGTGGTTCCTTTTTTTTTTTTTTCGTTTGTTTGGGCTAGCTTTATGCTGCATAGAACTGTGCATAGAACCAGTGCTCTTGATGTGTTGTCGTAGATTTTCGATAGGGGAATTAAGGCTTGGGTTGGTCTCTTCTGAATAGATTAGAATAAGTGATAGTCACAGTGAGAAGTAGTAATAGCAATAGATTTCCACGAGGGAGATGGTAGAAATGTGATAGAGGCTGTCTCTGAAATCAAGAAATCTTCTCTCTTTCACCTATCTTCTACGACAGATTTAGATTATATATATCCACTCACATACATCCACAATTAAGACGACAGTTAGACGTACAGACGTGGGAAAAACTATGACAATGATTATATGAATAGTTTGGGAAAACGAACTGACCGACACGCTGGAATAAATTTTATGAGTAGTTTATTTATCTAGACTACACTTCTCTCACAACATATCAAATCACATCAAGCATATACAAAAAAATCATAAAAAAAATCAAGAAATGCTACAAGAATGATAGACCCGTTGGTATGATCCTTCCCTCGAGGTATAGCTCACAGTCCCGTTAGAAGAAAGTGATAGCCCAAAGAGTCACAGATACATATGATTTAGTCTAAAAATTCTTCCCCTTTAAGGTATAAACAGACTGGATACTCTGATCTAGTCTAAGGGAATGTGACGACTTGCCCAATCTTCTCTTCATTTTTATTATTATTTACGAGCACATCATTTTTTATCATCTTCAATGCATGATCGAAAAGCCCGTAAAGTCCCGGGAAATGTCACTTGCGCATATTCTCCTAGCGTTCAGTGATTTTCTCCTCGAGTCTAATGCTATTTTTAGATACAACGTCATTGTTGACCCCTGACCTCGGTAGCTAGAAACCTGTTTTAATTTAGGACAAGACTGCTTAAACTTAGATAGAACCAGTTTATGCCACTTTCGGAACACCCCCCCCCCCCACGTGACTTTTAACGTTATTGATTGGAGCGTCTATATGATGCTAAGGTCACATGATGCACGCTACGGATCACGTGTCCAAGCGGAAATGACCCGCTAAAAGTGCGGCAAATCCAGCCATTTTTCACTTGCCCAGGAAACATCGAGACCGCTAGAACTAATCCCGATATCGGCGAATTCACGCATAAAAAAGCACTGAAGCCACGTGTCTAAATTGCGGGTTAGCGTCCATCTGAGTAGGTAAGTGAAAATCTCGTTAGAAAATAGTATTGTGATGAAATGTGTAGTACCTTGCAAAATCGACGCAAAATTGGTATAACTGCGTTTACTTTATTCATAATTTTTGTTTTACGATCACATCCAGCCACATGTGATCGGGTATATTTTATGATCCCACGGGATATGTAAAACATGTTCATAATAATGTATAACGGGAACATATATAGCTATTAATTTCCATATTATTTGATTATTTTCGACCCGACGCTTAGACTAACGGAAATTAATATTAACGATAATGTGACAGACCGTGACATATATTCATTATAAATTACATGACGATGCGACCAGACATGAAGTGTTGTGATAATGTTGTCAGACAATTCTCAAACACTGGTGTCCAATTATTTGTTAAATTCATCATAATTGACATGACGATTAGGCTAGAGGCACAGAACTAGAATTCTGTTGCCGACATTTCTATGATAAATTTGGTGGGTTTAACTGACATTTATAATAATTCATCGGGTTAAGTTGACGATAAATCAGTCTAAAGAATTACAATACTGCCACTGGGGCAGAGAAATATAATAAAGGACAGAAAGGAGAAACTTGAATTCAAGATTAGGCTCTAGACATATGATGTTAGAGACTAAAATCTGAGATGACTGGCAGACGGACGGCTTAGGGAAAGACTGCTTTCTAAAGCTAGAAAATTAATGAAGCCGTCGTATTTGTCTTCAGTCTATGGTGGAGCCTTGCACGACAGTCCAATCTCAGAGCAGAATACGGAGTCGAGCACAGAGAAGGCAAATCCGAACCATTCAAGACCTACCTGGGGCAACGTCGTAAGGAGACCGGAGAACTAACCACGCTTCACTATCAGCCAGGGGCTGAACAGATAAGTTCCTCGAAAAAGGGAACTCACTATATCAATGCCCATATTTTTGTCATCCATGATGAAAAACACTTGGATTGTGAGACACATAATACATACAGCAGACACTAATTCCATCGACAATACTATCATCCACCATCTATTCAGTTTATTGTAATAAACCAATTGGGTGTATATACTGTACCCCATGCTTTGTTCCTTCTATTAGATGTTACATATTGTCTGATGTTTATCTTCCTTTATAAGGGAGGGGAGGGGGGGGGGGGGCTCGTAAAATATAAGATAATTTAATCCCAGTACAATTAAGGATAATAATAATAGATAACTGAGAAGGGGACTATGGTAGCGAGAGACCAAATATCTCCTTACAACCTTTTCCAGACCTTGTCTGGTTAGGAGAATTTACCCTCTTCGTCACCCTTCAGAAGTGGGAAAACCCAACAGGAATTCTTGAGCCAAATTGTCCACATTCATATCTATTATTTCTTCTAATAAATTCTTATCCTTCAAACACTACGTGACAGGGAATATATATATATATATATATATATATATATATATATATATATATATATATATATATATTTATTATATATATATATATATTTTATATATATATATATATTTTTTAGGACTTGCCCATACAGAATCTTCAATGGTAATCTTGGCCAAGAAAACCCCAGGTCCAAAAAGACGGGTTGAATTCACTACTTCCGGGACCGTTCTCTTGGGAATACTATTGTTTTGGATGTCTGTTTAAGTCACATAAAATTGTCCAGGCACGAGCGTTTATAGCGAGCACAGTGTCAACATCTTAGATTTCAAATGAATGAGGAATGTCAGGTCGGCACCTTCTCTCAGTATAGGAATTTAGTTGGTCACACCACCACTTGTCAACAGTGTCGGGAAAGTTACTGATTGAAATATGTTACTTGCCACAAAGGCTGAAAAATGACTAGAGTGTTCTCAGGAAGAATCAAATCAGGCTCGATGACCCGTTACTTCTTTAAAATCTTAAAGTTCTTGCAAAAGTTATACATCAAATCTTTAAGGTAAGAATGTTTGTTGTTTTCTTCACAGATTTATCTCTTTACTCAAACGCTGGCAAAGTTTGGGTACCACAGTTTCACTATATATAAATGGAAAGAACACATATCAAATAATTATACATACTATAACTGATAATTTAAACTGCAAGCGTAGCTTGTCTTATAGTTTAACACTTCCCGTGGAATAAGTTATATTTAAAAATCAAACATCCTGAATTAGGAATACCTACGCATTCCGTCAATACTCAAGATGTAGCAGTCATTTAATAAGTTAGTTTTAAAATATTCTCGACTGTGTATTAGCAGTAACATTAAATCCATTATGGCTACATGATTTTAAGCTAGAAATTATAATTTATTCCGCTTTCCACTGTAACTCGTCGACTAGAGAATATAACAGACTTAGGAATTTAACTCTCTGCACAAATCTAACTACCAAAATGAAATAAGCGATTAAACACTTTAACACTCACAAAATACTAGATAAATAATATAAGATTTACCTCAACACAGAACTACTAAGAACTTAAACCACTACGATCATACTAAATGACATCTCTATTAACAGAGATTCTAGAAATCGAACGAAGGCTTGTTCTAGTCTTGACTGCGAAGTTACTGAGTGAAAATTAAATCTAACTCCCTCCAGTATATATGAAATACCAGACAAAGATGTACACTATTTCCATAAACTACGCAATAGCCTCCCCTTCTCTTAACACCTCCTGTCTTCGCACCTCACGCCAAAATGACCATTCTGAGCGAATGTGTGATGGCGCCTTCTCCCCCCTGACACTGAGAATCTACCGAGGAAACTACATGTCAGATGCAAAATACCAGACAAATGTCTGATACTGCACCCGGGGAGATGTCGGGATTCACGCCTCACCTCAGCGCTCACCGAGAAACTACGTTTTGACAAGTGAGAATGCAGACGATATGTCGGCCCTATGTCTGAGATAGCCAAAATATTCACAGTTATTTCGTCAATCTGCAGCGATTGACCGAATGCATTCTCACGCCAAATCGTCTGGTGCGAGGGACTGACACGTTACGTCAAAAGTTACTCGTATAATCCGCAATGAAATGCGTTTCTAAATGAGAAACGAAACTGGCGAAAGTGAGAATGGGAAAAAAATATTTTTCGCAAACGAATGGATGCGAAAAATACAGGAAAAAGGTAAAGAGTGATAATAAAATAGAGGATACGGGTGAAAGAAAAAGAAGAGGATATAGGCAATTCAATGATCATAAAACCTCTGTGACAGGAGTGAAGTGATAGAGTCTTCACAATACCAGATCAAGCTTCGAGAGGTGGAGTAACCAGTTCCCCCTTCTCGCTGTCTTTCTCTTTCCTGACCCAAGAGCACAGGTTAGGTACCTATTTACAGGTGGGTAGATTGTAGCGTGACGCCACTGTGTTTTCCAATCTGCTACCTTTGCCGCGAGAAGCCTGTGCTCCAACCATTAATGGATGCTTGCCTAAAATAGAAGGATTGTAGTGGTATGACACGATCACTAATGTGAACACTGATGAGAAGAACCAGACAAGTGCCAGAAGAACCAGACATGAGAAGATTTGGCTGGTGATGGATAGGATACACACGGAGAAAACCTGCTGATGGGGGGAAGAACTACGGCACATTTCAAGTCAAAACAGCACAAAAAAGAAAAGACAATTGGGATTAGTCTATATCCGGATGATTTTTATCCCCCCTGAATCTAAATCTATGAAAATCATTTGTCAGAACACATTCTAAGTAGGTATATTTTAATTCCGTAAATAGTATTTTCTTCAGAAATGCTTCTTTTCCTTGAAGAAAATTAATAGTTTCTCACAACCTTGGGTTATGTTACTAAATGTTCTTACTACTTGTATGTTTTTTAGTCAATCATTATGAGATTTGGCACAAATACTTTCCATAGGATATTAAAACTTTTATCAGATCCCAATTTGGATTTATTGCAAATAATGTTGAAAAAATGATAATTATTTTTAGGTAGGTTACAAATGTTCAAGTTCTGTATCTCAAAATCGATATCATTTATCACAAATCCAATCTGACAAAAGTTTTAAAATATAATGATAAACATTCTGTTTAAATTTGGTATTGATAGATTAATAAATAAAAAAAAGCCTTAGCAAATTGAAATAAAACAATAGAATCCAATATGGCCGCTGTTTTCCATGGCAACCAATGACACAGTACCATCAAACTCTTCATTACGCTTATCTATGACTGATGTATGTTAAGTCTGTGCATTTTCTTTGACATTCCTGTGATTAATAACTAAAATAGGTTTTCACTGCAGCTCCTCCTCTTACCAGGCAGTCCTGAAATCCCCAGGGTAAGGCAGACAGGGAATACACGGAGAAGAGGAGACAGACAAAGGAGATGAAGAAAATATGGAAAGACTTAGAGCTGATAGCACTGGACAGAAAGACTTGGTATTAAGCATATGTTCCTTAGGCAGTTGAAAGATGATGATGATGATGATGATGACTAGGTAACTAATTAGATTTGTTACGTCACGTAAGGAAGGTCTTGGTTTTTGTGATGAAATGTGACATGGGGGAAAGGAAGGGTTGTTTTAAAATATCAAAAATTGCGTGACGTCATATGTGGACGACCCCTATGTAAGGGAACTGTGTGCGTAAGAGAGAATTGTGTGCATGTGAGAGAGAAATAGAGAGAGAGAGAGATTTTTGCATGTATGAGAACTGCGTGCGTAAGAGCGATTATGGTGCAGGATCAATGTGTATGTATAAAAGAGGTAATGGTGTGTATAAGATAAGGAATTGATTGTGTAAGAGAATCGTGTGCACGAAATAAGAAATTGTGTGTGAAAGAGAATTGCATGCGTAGATGAAGGAATTGCACGTGTAAGATAATTGTGCCTACTAAGTGCGCCGTTAAGTTAAAAAGTTTACGGAGCACTGCTTTAGGTGACACAGTAGCTGTAGGCATCTACTTTAAAATCACTCTGTTGTCGAAAGATCTACCATCACTGCCGGATTATTCATTAAGCACACTAGACACGAGCCTAGAGTTCCAGGCTTACAGGGGCCCCGCGGAAAAAAGCAACGGATTTATAACACACAGAGCTCTACAGCAAGGGCACGTGCACGACAGTACGCTCGTGCGTGCGGGGTAATAGTTTCTATACAACAGTTAGTTTATTAGTTACTTCCATCCCTGCTTTTTTTTCTTTTGTTTAAAATTAAATTTTCTTACGTGTACAAGGGGATTGACATAAGTCTTGGGCCTGACCATGAAGGAGTCACAGGAGGAAGATGAAACTTTGCACATTTAAAGTTCATTATATTTGCACTGACATTGTAAAGTACGCGTTTGTTTCTTCAATTGGTTTTCCCGCTACGGTGCACGGCGCAATGTACCCTATTGACCGGATCTGCTGCTCCAAAGATTTGACAAAACAATGGAAAAGAAGGAGGCCAGAGCTGTGATAAAATTTCTGATGTTTCAGGGGAAAACACCTAGAGAATTACACAGGGAGATGGAACCAGTGTTTCGTGATTCTTGTCCTTCATATACTTCGGTAAAAAAAACTGGTGTCAACAGTTTAAGTGCGGCGGCTCAAATGTTGCTGATCTGCCAAGATCTGGTAGACTAGCCTCAGAGTGCAAAGATGAAAATGCAACAAGAGTGAAGAAAATCATTGACCAGGATCGAAAAATGACAATTGTGGAGATAGCTAGTAGAGTAAAACTAAATGAAAGAACAGTTTATAGAATTTTACACAACAGACTGAACATGAGAAAAGTGTGTGCACGCTGGGTTCCGCGACTGTTGACACGTGAACAGAAGCAAACGAGAGTAAATTGCTGTCAACAGTTGCTCAAAAAGTGTCAGTCAAAAAATTTTTTGGAGACCATGGTGACAGTAGATGAGACTTGGGTACACCATTATGACCCCGAATCCAAGATTGCCAGCATGCAATGGAAAACCCCGGGCTCCCCAACACCTGTCACGCCGAGGGCGCAGAAATCTGCAGGAAAAGTGATGCTGACTGTTTTTTGGGACGGCAAAGGTGTCCTTTTGAAAGATTATCTGCCTCGTGGCAACACAGTTAATGAACGTCTCACAAAACTAAGAAAAGTTGTGACCAGGAAACGAGGGATAACGCGCACTCAAAATCTTCCTTTGCTTCAAGACAACGCGCCCTCTCACAAAGCACGGCTTGTGCAGCTAGCAGCCAACGATTTGAATATTGAAATTCTTCCACACCCACCATATTCTCCAGATTTGGCTCCATCAGACTTTTTTCTATTCCCAAATCTTAAAAAAACAGCTAAAAGGAAATCATTTTGACAGCGATGAAGAGGTTATACTGGCATGTGATGACTGGTTTAGTTTGAAAAATAGGGTGTTCTACTCCCAAGGTCTTTTCAAGGTCAAGCAGAGATGGCAGAAGTGTGTCAATTAAGACGGTGGCTATATTGAAAAGGAATAAACACTATACAAAATTTCAGCTCTCTGTGACATGTCCTTCATGGTCAGGCCCAAGACTTATGTCAATCCCCTTGTATGAATGAATGTTAGGTACCGTACTCAAAGAACGTTGATGTGTGTGAAAGAATGCTTATGTACTCTGAGATCGTTCATGTGTATTAATGAATATTATGTACTCAGAGAACGTTCATGGGTGTGAAAGAATGCTCATGTACTCATAGAACATCCATCTGTTAAAAGATGTCTCATGTACTCAGAGAACATCTATGTGTGAAAGATGTCTCATGTACTCATAGAACATCCATGTGTGAAAGATGTCTCATGTACTCAGAGAACATTCATGTATGAAAGTATGCTCATGTATTCAGAGAACGTTCATGTGTGAAAGAATGCTCATGTACTCAGAGAACATATATGTGTGAAAGGTGTTTCGTGTACTCAGAGAACATTCATTTGTTTGAAAGAATGCTATGTACACAGAGAACGATCATGTGTTTGAAAGAATGCTGTGCTCAGAGAACGTTCATGTGTGAAAGTATGGTCATGTACTCAGAGAGCTTTCATGTGTGAAAGATGTCTCATGTACTCAGAGAATGTTCATGTGTGACAGATGTCATGTATTCAGAGAACGTTTGTGTGTGAAAGAATGCTCATGTACTCAGAGAACGTTCATGTCTGAAAGAATGCTCATGTACTCAGAGAACATCTATGTATGAAAGGTGTCTCGTGTACTCACAGAACATTCATGTCTGTGAAAGAATGCTATGTACACAGAGAACGTTCATATGTATGAAAGAATGCTATGTACTCAGAGAACGTTCATGTGTAAAAGTACGCTCGTGCATGTAGAGAACGTTCATGTGTGAAAGATGTCTCATGTACTCAGAGAACGTTCATATGTTTGAAAGAATGCTATGTACTCAGAGAATGTTCATGTGTTTTAAAGAATGCTATGTGCTAAGAGAACGTTCATGTGTATGAAAGAATGCTATGTACTTAGAGAACATCTATGTGTGAAAGATGTCTTATGTACTCAGAGAACGTTCGTGTGTATGAAATAATGGTATGTACTCAGAGTATGTTCATATGTATGAAAAAATGCTATGTACTCAGAGAACATTCTTATGTGAAAGTATGCTCATGTACTCAGAGAGCTTTCATGTGTGAAAGATGTCTCATGTACTCAAAGAACGTTCACGTGTCAGAAAGACTAATATTTACTCAAAGAACGTTCACATGTCAGAAAGACTTCTATGTACTCAAAGAACGTTCACATGTCAGAAAGACTTCTCATGTACTCAGAGAACGTTCACGTGTCAGAAAGACTTCTCATGTACTCAGAGAACGTTCATGTGTCAGAAAGACTTCTCATGTACTCAGAGAATGCTCACATGTCAGAAAGACTTCTATGTACTCAAAGAACGTTCACGTGTCAGAAAAACTTCTCATGTAGTCAGAGAGCATTCACAGTCAGAAAGACTTCTATGTACTCAAGAACGTTCATGTGTCAGAAAGACTTCTCATGTACTCAAAGAACATTCACATGTCAGAAAGACTTCTCATGTAGTCAGAGAGCATTCACGTGTCAGAAAGACTTCTATGTACTCAAAGAACGTTCACATGTCAGAAAGACTTCTCATGTACTCAGAGAATGTTCACGTGTCAGAAAGACTTCTATGAACTGAAAGAACATTCACGTATCAGAAAGACTTCTATGTACACAAAGAACATTCATGTGTGTGAAAGAATGCTCATGTTTTATTCATTCAAAGCCCTTCAGCTTCCCAAGGAGCATTCACCATCAACAACTTTATGCCAGGTCCTCCTGTCCTGTACCATAAACTCAAGATAGTACCACATTTTTTTTTTATCCTTCTCACTTCTGTCTCAAGTTCTCTTCTTCATGTGTTTATTTGACCTTTTTCTACCTCTCTTAGCCTAGGGATTCTAGAACAAAGACTGCCTTGTAACGCTATCAACAAACTCAAGAGTAACGCTCATGTACTTTGTAGTGTCCATTATGATAATCAGAATTTTGAGGGTAGTGGTGACGGATGGTAAGTCACTACACTGGCTTTTTCACATCTTCCCTGACAAGTCTTACATTTTCTGTGAAAATGCTTCCTATATACTTTAACTTTGGAATCTGTTTTAGTTTAATGTTATCCATATGTATAATAAGTGGGTCTGGTAATCTGCTGGCTTTGATAGCTTCTATCAGCTGTGATATGGAAGTTGAGATTCGTTTAGTATATATATATTGAGGCTTCTATTGTGAAAGGGGAAAAAAAAGTTTCATCAGATTTCATCAGTATTTTAAGGAAACTGCCCAACTGTCTTTCATGCTAGACCTTCAATAATGCTAGGTCCTAGAGATTTATATTCCCATAATGTGCACGACCCAGGCATCATTTAGAAACATCGTGAAAGAGCAAAATATCTTATAGTAAAAGTTTAATGAGTAATGGCATCTAAATGAAAGTTAAATGTAAAAAAATCAACAAGGCTCTCAAACATAAAGATATATTGTTAAGAAGATCTCCAGTCATTGATTTGTGTTTTGTTAGAGAAGAACCTAGGCACACAACTCAGTAATAACATTCATTCATTACCTTCTACTCCCCAAGGAGCATAGGACATCTACAAACTCCTGCAAAGTCCTCCTATCATAAACCAGCAGCTCAAGGTCTGTCCATTTCTTCCTCATAATTTTCAGTTATGACTCCAGTTCTCTTCTCATATATTTTTTTTTGGGTCTGCCTTTACCTCTTCTACCCTGGGTATTCCAGAACAAGGACTGCCTGGTAATGCTATCAAAAGGTTTCCTCAGTGTGTGTCCTATCCATTGCCAGTATCATCTTCTCATCTTATTCCACTGGTGCTTGTCTAGATTTTGCCATCAGTTTCACCTTAGTGATCTCGTCATACCATTTCAATCCTTCTGTTCTATGCAAGTGCTCATTGATGAAAGTCTGGAACTTCTTGCTTGTTGTTTAAATTGTTCTTCATGTCTCAGTACCATCATTCTGTCATGACAAATACCAGTACTGCCAGATCAGTCAAAGCGGCAGCAAATATATCTTTTGTCTGTACTGCTGGAATGACCAAGTAAAATGGGGACAGTTTGTTGCTGCCCAACAAGACACCACTAGGTGTGCTGTTTTGTCACTCAGGGGCTAAGAATCCAAGAAGAAGACTGTCAAAATACATACATAACATATGACAGTTTTCATACACTTTTGACATAGGCAAGTGGAATACACAAGTGACATGGATCATTTAGCATACTTAAGTGAAACAAGGCACTTAGTTAAAACACAATGGGACATCAGACAGTTAGATAATACACAACTGACATAACAAATTTATAATGTACACATAATGAAAATCATCATATTGGGTAGATGCTTGGGCTGGAGGTTGGCCATATCATCAGAAGAGACTGAACTGCCAAGCAACAGACCCCACAGGGAAAGCAAAACAGAGGCCAACCAAAAAACAACTTGGCGGAGAACTGTGGAGCTTGAGATGAAAAGCATAAACCAGAGTTGGAGCACCTCATGAAGGATGACCACCAACTGAGTAAAGTGGAGAGAGTTTGTTACTGCCCTACAGATGCCAGTAAGTGAGATGGTCACTAAATGTTGTGCCAGTCAGTGGCTAAGGATAAAAAAAAAAAAAGAAGTTATGAGACAGTTAAGTAATACCACAGTGACTTGAAGCAGTTATATCAATGGACATTAATGTGAATAAAAATCCCTCAAAGTACATAATAGAAAACATTTTATTCCTGAAAAAAATTATTTTTTCCTCACATTTGTAGCAGTTTTAATTACAATTTTACCTACAGTTCAGTGACCTAGTCTACTCAGTGCTACAAACAGCAATATGATGAATAACACAGGGCAAACAAGTCACAGCAAAAATAAATATGCGCAACCCAAAAATATTAAAATGCAGTAAAGTATTTATTAGTAAGCAATCCTATTATGCACGACTGTGAAAAGAAGGTGTCTAAATAAAACAATTTTACAATGATAGAAAAATTCTTATGTTATACATTTTAAAAAAAAGGTATGCTGGATATGTTCAGTCAGAGTAAAGTGGTCTTAATTTAAAATGATGATCCTCATACTCTTTAATTTGATGTGGATGTGATAATTAATAATTCTATTTGTTTAGTATCCACAGATGCAAGTCTAAATGTTAGCCTTCAAAAATGGCTGCAAATCTTTGCGTGTAGCCACCACGGCACCTGGTCCCTTTGCAGGAATCCTCACCAAAAAGTCACATGCTGTTGCAGTTGGCTTCTGTGACAATTTGTTTAACATCAATATAATATAAAATCCCAGCTTTTTGTGTCACTAATGCTAAGGGATGAAACTTTGGTTGAAAGTTAGACATTAATTGTATTGTTTCCCTTATATGTACTCTCTCGAAAATAGTAACATTCGACAAAGAAAAGTGCGCAAATGACGGTGTGCACAAAAATATTTATAGAATTTGTGATCCCGTATACACACATTGGGATCCTCGCTGCTGCTACGTAGTTTGTGTACTGTGGTGATGCACAACGATTTTTAAAAATACTTTTGAATAAGTAAAATTGCCGTTAGGTATTGGTGCTTTTGAATAGGTTTTAACACTAGTGATGATTATATTAGTCACTTTATACAACACATCTGAGTGTGAAGTAGCCCTGTTCTTTTTTTGACTCCGCAGAGACCCCCACAAACCACACGTGGCTTTGTTATTGAATGCTAACTGTCAAAAAATGAGGGGAAAATATACCAAAATAAACAAAATAAAATGACAACATAGTAATAATAAAGATGTTCCCATGTATATACAATTTAAGCACCATCTGGTAGATAATTAATAAAGCATCACAGAAAAAAATTAAGCACCATCAGTTACATCAGGGCTTCTTAACCTTTGTATGTGCCATGGATCCCTCTAATTGTCAAATGAAGACAACGGACTCATTCTTTGACACACAAAAAAAGATACAAAAATGCATAATTACAAATTTTACATACAAATAACACATTTTATTACAAAGAAACATTGTTAAACTTACATACAGTCATATTGAATTTCAAAAGCAATCTGTAAAAAGAATATATTTATTTAAATGCTAAAATCTATTATTATTCCCAGAATTAAAACTTTGGTAAAAATACTATAAGAGTTGGCCACTCGAAAAGCAGCAGCTGGGAGACTTTTTCAGGCCATAAATCGAGGATTCCTCAGCAAGAGAGAGGTTGGTAAGAAAACAAAGATGGCTGTATACTGCTCCACCTATGTCCCAGTCTTGACATATGGATGCGAGTCATGGGCAATGACTACAACCCACAAAATGCAGATCCAAACCTCAGAAATGAGGGTATCTTAGGAAGGTGGTTGAAGTAACAAGAAGAGACATGTCCGCAACCAGACGATACGTCAAGGCCTAAAATCCCACCCCCTGCAGACCCAAGTAGAACAGTCCCAACTAATATGGTTTGGCCATGTCTGCAGAATGGGAGAAGATCGGCTACCACGAAAAGCATGGGAAACAAAGAGCCAGAGATCCAGACCCCCAGAGTTCGCTGGGAGGACAACATTAGACAATCTTTGAAGGACCGAGGACTAGAATGGAACCAGGCCAGGAGGAAGACAGCTGATAGGATAGTCTGGCGCTCTCTCTTCCAAACCTCTACACCTCACGGTAGAAGGGGAACGACTAAGTAAGTAAGTAAGTAAAAATAATATTAAAACTTTTGGGTTATGTACACAGACCCCCCTAAAATGCATTCACAGACATGGACAACAGGTTAAGAAGCCCTGCATTAGATTATCCATAAACGCATCACAGAGATATGATAATTATTATTAATATATTAAAGATATTATTATTAATAACTGCGGCACACATACAAAGCTATTTACATATTCTTGTATATTATTGTACCTGAGGTACCGTAACAGGTAGTCTCATAGCAGATACTGCCCGGGGGGGGGGGGGGGTGGGGGGGGGGTCGGGGGGGGGGGGAGGGGGGGCGGGGGGGGGGGGGGGGGGGGGGGAGGGGGGGGGCGGTGGGGGGGGGGGTGGGCGGGGGGGGGCGGGGGGGCGGGGGCGGGGGGGCGGGGGGGGGGGGGGGGGGGGGGGGGGGGGGGGGGGGGGGGCGGGGGGGGGGGGGGGGGGGGAGGGGGGGGGGGGGGGGGGGTGTTAGGCACTTGACTGTAGTTTGTCAGCTATATGAGGTGGCATTCCTCATTGCCTTTGCTCTCCCTATGTCAAATGAAATGTAGAGTCAATACCCATTTACAGCAGAGTAGACTGATGCATGATGCTACCAGGTTTCAAACTCAGTAACTTTACTTCAAGAAGCAAGCACTCTAACTAAATGGTATGACAATATTATATCACATGAAAGAAGAAAGACATGAACATATTCCAGCTGATAAATGCTGAATGCAGAAGAGTGCTATATAAAAATAACTAAGGTTAAAGGTAGTCATTTTTATGTAGCTCTCTTCTGCATTCAGCATTTAAAGTTAAAGGTAGTCAGGAGGACTTGGCATATGTTTGTTGAAGGCCTATGCTCCTTTGGGAGTGGAGGGTTATGAATGAAAAGGTAGTCAGTCCCATACAGCATACTAGGTCCAGCTTCAAGAGGTGGGGGTGACCAGTTCCCTTCCTCACTGCCTTTTCCTTCCCTAACTCAAAGTCAGGTACCCATTTACAGCTGGGTAGACTGGAGCGTGACGGTACCATGATTTGAACCCAGCACCTTTTGCCGCTAAAGACCAGAGCTCTAACCATTCTGTCAATCAGACGCTCTAAAAATAATTATTAAAAATAATTATACTTATATAAAAAATGTGAGGAGCAGGTTAAAAAAAAAAGGATCACGCTGGGTAGACTGGAGTGTGTCGATACTGTGATTTGATACCAGCACCTTTGCCATGAGAGACCAGCACTCTAACCACTCTATCAATCAGACGCTCTAAAAATAACTACACTTACATAAAAATGTAAGGAGCAGGTTAAAAAAACAAAAAAGGATCACAAAAACATGAGTATCCATATTATGACAAAAAAGCCTTCATCAAGTAATAGGACACACACAAATGGCACAAGAGAAAAACAATTAAATAAATATAAAGAAGTCAATGAAAGCTAGAAAACAAATTAAAACAATTTGACTCAAAAATGCTGGACTCTGTAGAAAAAAGCTTTGGTCTTTGATAGTAGTTCTTCTAATATTTTTTTTAAACAAAGTATATTGTTCAACCCTTCATGGGTTATAATTAGGACATAAGTGTAATAAATTCAAGACAATAAAATCAGATTTCCAATATCTAAATATAGTATCTTCTTCTGCCATCCACTCAGTCCAAATATAGTAAATCAAAACCAAAATTGTGTGAATATATGTGTGTGTGACACCCCTTTTTCAACAAACAAACAAACAATAAAAATAAACAACAAACTAATACAAACAAGTAAAACAAAACCAAACAAACAAACAAATATAGTAAAGTCTCTCACAACTGTTAACAAAGTGGAAGCGGGTGAGAAAGCCTGGAGGTGTCTGAGATTACATCAAATCCACCAACTATCTGCCATCATTCACAGTCAACTTAACGATCCATGCAGCAAAGAGATCAGTAAAAAGGTGCAAGTAAGAGTGATCAAATTTCATTATCTAACTATGCATCTTTGTTTCCACAATTCTTGGGTCTTGTAACATAAATAGGACTTAAGACTGAGGTTATCTTCTAAACTGCAGAATACAGACCAGCCTAGTTAGTTCCTCTTTTTTATCCCTGTGTTAGCTCTCTACTATCTCTCTGTATGCCTGTCCACTTTTCTGTAATCTTTCTATACATTTTAAAAAATTAGGTTCCACACTGTGACCATGCCCCCACACAGCCACACTGTGACCATGCCCCCACACAGTTCCTGGGCATTTCTAAGGAGATGAGGAAAGAATAACACAACTACTCCCTCGGGCATGTTGTTTTATGTGACTAATAAGAAGTTTCCTATGCTCAGCAATCTAAACAAGGAGACGAGTTGCCTCCATGAATTCAGTTGTCAGCAGGAGGTCCTCACGGGTATTGGGTTCCACACTGTGACCATGCCCCCACACAGTTCCTGGGCATTTCTAAGGAGATGAGGAAAGAATAGCACTTCTTCTCTCTCGGGCATGTTGTATTATGTGACTAATAAGAAGTTTCCTATGGGCCTGAAAACCTCATCATATAAAACATTTTGCTACAGAAACAAACAAGTGCTGCAAGAGCACATCAATGTTTTGGGGCAGCTAAAGCCGTGGTGGTTCCATGCTCCGTAGTGAGCAAACAGGGACATTTTGATATTGTGACTATGTATGGGTGTGTGTGTGTGTGTGTCTGTACTTTCTTCTTACTTGTACTACAGTTTCTGTGTATGTGTGTGTATGTACTTTCTTCTTACTTGTACTACAGTTTCTGTGTGTGTGTGTGTGTCTGCACTTTCTTCTTACTTGTACTACAGTTTCTCTGTGTGTGTGTGTCTGTACTTTCTTCTTACTTGTACTACAGTTTCTGTGTGTGTGTGTGTGTGTGTGTGTGTGTGTGTGTGTGTACTTTCTTCTTGTACTACAGTTTCTGTGTGTGTGTGTGTGTACTTTATTCTTACTTGTACTACAGTTTCTGTGTGTGTGTGTGTGTGTGTACTTTCTTCTTACTTGTACTACAGTTTCTGTGTGTGTGTGTGTGTGTACTTTCTTCTTACTTGCATTACAGTTTCTGTGTGTATGTGTGTACTTTCTTCTTACTTGTACTACAGTTTCTGTATGTGTGTGTGTCTGTACTTTCTTCTTACTTGTACTACAGTTTCTATGTGTGTGTATGTACTTTCTTCTTACTTGTACTACAGTTTCTATGTGTGTGTATGTACTTTCTTCTTACTTGTACTATAGTTTGTGTGTGTGTACTTTCTTCTTACTTGTACTACAGTTTCTGTGTGTGAGTGTTTGTACTATCTTCTTACTTGTACTACAGTTTCTCTGTGTGTGTGTGTGTATACTTTCTTCTTACTTGTACTACAGTTTCTGTGTATGTGTGTGTATGTACTTTCTTCTTACTTGTACTACAGTTTCTCTGTGTGTGTGTGTCTGTACTTTCTTCTTACTTGTACTACAGTTTCTGTGTGTGTGTGTCTGTACTTTCTTCTTAATTGTACTACAGTTTCTGTGTGTGTGTTTATGTACTTTCTTCTTACTTTTACTACAGTTTCTCTGTGTGTGTGTGTGTGTACTTTCTTCTTGTACTACAGTTTCTGTGTGTGTGTGTACTTTATTCTTACTTGTACTACAGTTTCTGTGTGTGTGTGTGTGTGTGTACTTTCTTCTTACTTGTACTACAGTTTCTGTGTGTGTGTGTACTTTCTTCTTACTTGCATTACAGTTTCTGTGTGTGTGTGTGTGTACTTTCTTCTTACTTGTACTACAGTTTCTGTATGTGTGTGTGTCTGTACTTTCTTCTTACTTGTACTACAGTTTATATGTGTGTGTATGTACTTTCTTCTTACTTGTACTACAGTTTCTATATGTGTGTATGTACTTTCTTCTTACTTGTACTACAGTTTGTGTGTGTGTACTTTCTTCTTACTTGTACTATAGTTTCTGTGTGTGTGTGTGTGTACTTTCTTCTTACTTGTACTACAGTTTCTCTGTGTGTGTATACTTTCTTCTTACTTGTACTACAGTTTCTGTGTGTGTGTGTGTGTACTTTCTTCTTACTTGCACTACAGTTTCTGTGTGTGTGTGTGTGTGTACTTTCTTCTTACTTGTACTACAATTTCTGTATGTGTGTGTGTGTCTGTACTTTCTTCTTACTTGTACTAGTTTCTATGTCTGTGTATGTACTTTCTTCTTACTTGTACTACAGTTTCTATGTGTGTGTGTACTTTCTTCTTACTTGTACTACAGTATGTGTGTGTGTGTGTATACTTTCTTCTTACTTGTACTACAGTTTCTGTATGTGTGTACTTTCTTCTTACTTGTACTACAGTTTCTATGTGTGTGTATGTACTTTCTTCTTACTTGTACTACAGTTTCTGTGTGTGTGTGTGTGTACTTTCTTCTTACTTGTACTACAGTTTCTGTGTGTGTGTGTACTTTCTTCTTACTTGTACTACAGTTTCTGTGTGTGTGTGTACTTTCTTCTTACTTGTACTACAGTTTCTGTGTGTGTGTGTGTACTTTCTTCTTACTTGTACTACAGTTTCTGTGTGTGTGTGTGTGTGTGTGTGTGTGTGTGTACTTTCTTCTTACTTGTACTACAGTTTCTGTGTGTGTGTGTACTTTCTTCTTACTTGTACTACAGTTTCTCTGTGTGTGTGTACTTTCTTCTTACTTGCACTACAGCGTGTGTGTGTGTGTGTGTGTACTTTCTTCTTACTTGTACTACAGTTTATGTGTGTGTGTACTTTCTTCTTACTTTCACTACAGTTTCTGTGTGTGTGTGTGTATGTACTTTCTTCTTACTTGTACTACAGTTTCTGTGTGTGTGTGTGTACTTTCTTCTTATTTGTACTACAGTTTCTCTCTGTGTGTGTATGTACTTCCTTCTTACTTGTACTACAGTTTCTGTGTGTGTGTGTACTTTCTTCTTACTTGTACTACAGTTTCTCTGTGTGTGTGTGTCTGTACTTTCTTCTTACTTGTACTACAGTTTCTCTGTGTGTGTGTGTCTGTACTTTCTTCTTACTTGTACTACTTTCTGTGTGTGTGTGTATGTACTTTCTTCTTACTTGTACTACTTTCTGTGTATGTGTGTGTATGTACTTTCTTCTTACTTGTACTACAGTTTCTGTGTGTGTGTGTGTACTTTCTTCTTACTTGTACTACAGTTTCTCTGTGTGTGTGTGTGTATGTACTTTCTTCTTACTTGTACTACAGTTTCTGTGTGTGTATGTACTTTCTTCTTACTTGTACTACAGTTTCTGTGTGTGTGTGTACTTTCTTCTTACTTGTACTACAGTTTCTCTGTGTGTGTGTGTATGTACTTTCTTCTTACTTGTACTACAGTTTCTGTGTGTGTATGTACTTTCTTCTTACTTGTACTACAGTTTCTGTGTGTGTGTGTGTGTGTCTGTACTTTCTTCTTACTTGTACTACTTTCTGTGTGTGTGTGTATGTACTTTCTTCTTACTTGTACTAGTTTCTGTGTGTGTGTGTGTATGTACTTTCTTCTTACTTGTACTACAGTTTCTATACTTTCTTCTCGTTCTAATCAACCTTGATATGAATCCAGTAAGACATCTCATTAATACATAGGTTAATAAAGTAATAACACACCTCCATTAAACTGTAATTAAAAGATGCTTCTAATTTAACATAAATTTTATGCTAAATCTTCTTCTTCAAGCACCATGCGTAGTGGCGTAGGAGATTATGTCTCTCCACAACTTCCTGTCTCAGTACAGTTTATCAATTCTGTTGTTGACCCTCTTTGCCACAATGTCAAACTGTCCAGTATTTGCTCTCTGTGTCTTCCCCTATCTCTTTTTCCTTGAATCTTACCTGTTGTTACGATATATTCCAGCTTTCCTCTTCTCATAACATGTCCAAAAAAAGTGGATTGCTTCTTTCTAACTTATGAAATAAGTTTCCTTTGTGCATTGGCCTCTTTCATGACATCCACATTATTCTTTTTTGGCTGTCCATGGTATTTTTAACATTCTTCTGTAAAACCACATCTATGTCGCCTCTAGTGCCTTCTCTAATTGTTTACTAATTGTCCATGACTCACTCCCATATGTCAGGATTGGTTCTATATACCACTGAAGAACGCTTTCTTACTTTTATTGACAAAGAAGCGTTGCATAAAATACTCTTCATTTTATAGATTGATGTTTTTGCCTGAGCCATTCTGCTGTTCACTTCTGAGATGCATCTTCCATCCATTGTTATTAACACGCCCAGCTATGCTATGCTAAACAGAGAATAAAAATCAAGACAATGAATTTTAAATTACATATAACTTACTCAAATCCCCAGTAATCAATACCCAAAGCTCAACAGACTCTGAAGGATATATTAAACTACAGGTGGCTGCTAATTGAGAGACAGAGGAAATCTGCATCCAGCAAATACATTTTAATTAATATGCAGGCTTGCAAGAAGATGTTTGCACAATATCAAACATAAATATAAAAAACTGCAACAAAAACAGAGCGAATATGAGAATACAGTGAAGAAACAGAGGAATGGAGACAGATAGATTGTGAATGCCTTAAAGGATCCAAGCACTAAACAACAAGAGTAACCAAATCCACATTTTAAACAAATAAAAAAAACAAAAAATCATGCAAACTGTCAAAAGTGAATATAAAAGGCCATTCATCTCTTTGTGTTTTCAAAATTACATTAAAAATATAGATATTTACAAACACATATTTAAAAAAAAAATTTCTTACAGACATTTTATTAAAACATAGACATACAAAGTGACATCATGTGATTTCAATGATTGAACAACAACGTAGATAGCACAAGGAAAAGCATGAAAAATGGAATGGTGGAGTGTTTGATGCATGCAATAGAAGTGGCTAAACCATGACACAAGCCATCCGAAATGCCTGAGATACAGCAATGCTTAATGGCATCAGTGGAAAAATAAATAAAGAGGAAGTTTTTAAAGAATAAGTATTCTTGTTAAAAGAGATGAATCAAACATTTTTTTTCAATAAATTGATGATGAAAATATCCCATCCAAAAATCTGATAGGTTATAATTAGGAAACATAGTGTCTCCATGTCCAAATAATATTTTAAATTGCTGATATGTAAATGTGGCATCATATCTCCTGTCCTATATCATATCTCTATTATAAATAGAGCAAATCCAAATTACCAAATTGTGTGCGTGTATGTGTCTGTTAATTACCCTAAAATGGTAGTCTCATCCTACTTGTCATGGTGTGACACAACAACAACAAATAATAAATATACAACAATCAAAACCAAAACAACCAAACAAAAACCTAAAGCAGGGCAGCAGTGTAAAAATCCCATTAGTCTAATAGTATTTTGCTTACAAAGAGATGAGAAGAAGATGCTGTCTATGGATGGGATACATTTTAAGGAAATATGTTGATAGCATTACAAGGCAGTCCTTGTTTAGAGTCACCATGGTAACAGATGTAGACGGAGACCAAAACACTTGGAGAAGAGAACTGGAGACAGAAATGGAAGGCATGGAAAGACCTTGAACTGATGGTTCATGGAAAAGAGGACTTTGCATGAGTTTGCAGAAGGCAAATGCTCCTTTGAGAGCTAAAGGGTATTGAATGAATGAAACGAATGAATTCTGCTTAAAGCATAATATTGTATTTATACAAAGATTGTCACATTATACAAGCTGCAAGTCCAGATTCCCAATAAGTAATATATAACTAAATAACATTGCTGATATCTATTTGTTAGCATAGATTATTATAGGTCTGTATCCTGTTATCTGAAATCCTTGTGAACAGCTATGTTTCGGAAACCAGATTTTTTTCAGTTTTCAGATGTTACCCAAATCGCACTCAAAAGGTAGTCCAAATCACCAAAATGTAAACAAAAATATCCCAAAGAAACTAAATTTTCAGAATATTTAGGTTTTAACGTGTTCAGATAAAAGGATATAGACCTGTAATTAACAACTATTATTATTTGATTGCAACAATGCATAAAATATGATATACTTACAAAATTAATGTAAACATTTACAACATTAGAAAAACTGAAAACAAATATCTAAAATTCTCTTCAATGGAAAGATTACTAGTTGGTCTTGTCATGGTGTCTCAGATTCGCGTGTTATTTTGAAAGTGAACAAAATTCACATTCTCTATATGCTAATGCTTAATATAAATGGACTGCTAGCGATGATGTTATTTGAAATTTATTGATTGTGTTATTCCAAGCCAGTACGTTTCCACCAAATAAACCCACTATTTAACAAAAATATCCACAGACAACAATCAAATAGCAGGATCTTTTTTATTTTTAACGTACGACCACTATTACTCGAGGCGAAATCTCCGGTTAATATGTCCAACCTGAGACTGATTTTACGTGAGTATCCCTTTTTCCCCTGTACACTGACAGGTGTCCTCTCGCCATTCAGGCAGATACTCGCCAATTTCAGAGGTACCCATTACAGCTGGGTCGGCTCAGGAGCCGTTCAGGTAATTCCAGTCCCTGGTCGACGAACTTCTGCAAATGTCTTTGCCAGGGCTCGAATTATTCCAGTCCAAGTCCCGGTCAACGACACGCCTTCAAATGTTCTCTCCAGGGCATGAGCCTGGATCACCCAATCGCCAGCGCAGTGTGGTAACCATTACACCAGCGCAGCTCCCAAATAGCAGGATCTAAGCTTGGGGAAACGTCATGAGGCTGGTAACCTCATAATGAAAAACAAATTGTAACAGAAACAACCACTAGAAGAGCATGTGAATGTTTGGGGTAGTCTTCTTTTAAAGGAAACCTGCTGCAATAGTGGTTCAGTACTCCATTAGGATCAAAAAGGAAAATGATGAGGAAGCTTGGGGGAAAGGTGATATTTACAATTTAAAAAAATAATCTGTGTATATTTTATAATGCAAAGTAATATGATGAGCATGCAAATGACAGAGGGGTTCGAGAGTTTCTCTCTCGTGGCAATGTTACCAGGTTCTTGGTTCAAAACCTGGTGGCATGAAACTTTCATCTACCCAATTGTAAATGGGTACCTGACTCTGCTCCTGAGTGAGATAAGGCAAAGGCAGCAAGGAAAGGAACTGGTCAACCCCACCTCATAAATATTGAGACATAGTATAGTGAAGTCTCTAACTCTTCACTGTCCTATCGTGGCATCTGCTACAGGACTACCATTTCCTTTTTTATTTTGCCAGTTTGACTGTGTATTCTTGTGTAGTACCTGGCCATCTCATAGAACACAAAGAAAGAATATAACCAATGTCCCTCATGCATGATATATAGGCCTAAGGCAACTATTATGAGGTACCAGCACACTCCTATATAGCAGTGAGACCTGGACGACCTATGCTAAGCAAGAAAGAAGGCTCAATACCTTCCATTTACGGTGTCTACGCTGCATCCTCGGCATTTTTTGGAAAGATAAAGTGACAAATGTCGAGGTGTTGTCACGTGCTGGCCTTCAAAGTATGTATACACTGCTTAGACAGCGCAGACTTCGCTGGCTTGGCCATGTTCGCCGCATGGAAGATGGTCGCATCCCAAAAGATATCTTCTACGGACAATTAGCAGATGGCAAGAGACCAGTTGGGCGACCACAGCTGAGGTTCAAAGATGTGTGCAAGAGAGATATGAGGCACTGGACATGGATCCAGCAACATGGGAGGATGAAGCTGCCGATCGCACAAAGTGGCGATGCTATTTACGGCGCCACCTCAGATTGGGCGAAGAGAGGCTCACACAACAAGCAGAGGTGAGGAGAAAACGTCGAAAGGAGCACCAGGAAAATAAGCAGCTGAGGGCTGTCACCTCAAGGGTGCATTCCCATAGTCAGTTATGACTGAAGGGGCTATTGTTATATTATTATTATGAGGTAGTGTATGTGGCTGGCAACCTCATCATGTAAATAAGTTGCTACAGAAACCACAACTACAGAACACATTAATGCTTTAGTGCAAGCTTCTGGTAAGCGGGTAAGCTGCAGTGATAGTTCCATGCTCTGTGCGGAGCAAAAAAGGAAGTGATGATGATGATGATGCTGAAGAAATATGACTACATTAAACAAAATAAACTATCTTCCCTATGATGCCCGACTTTGTGGACATGATGTTTACTTTCACGGCCAAGAACTTACAGCTTTGTACACTCTAAAGATCGCACACCAATGAACATCCTTTTATTTTTGTTTTTATGTGAATGCTAATTACTGTTGACCTTAGCTTCGGCTGCAGTCCGGGCACACCACGTCTTCCCCATCCATGAGGAAGCCATGGCCAACCATGTTTGCCTTACATTTGTAGCAGTTGAAACAGTCACTGTGCCAATTCCTGTCTTCAAATGCAATAAACTTGGCGCCACCAATGCCTGGAGATAACAAAGCAAATATTCAGCTGCTGAGCTTTTCAAATTAATAGAATACAAATATCTTTGTTTATAATAATTATTATTATCTTCATCATCATAATTCATCAGTAGTCCCATACCTTCTCTGCCTCTTACAAGACTCACGAGAACTTTATGGAGCTTTATTTTACCATGAAATCTCTTAAATTAAAGAAAAAAACTACCTAACTGAAGAAGCCACAGATTAAATTAAGTTGTATCTATAACTTCATGTATGTATAACTTCATGTATGTATAACTTCAAGTATCTATAACATCATGTATCTATAACTTCATGTATGTATAACATCATTTATCTATAACTTCATGTATGTATAACTTCAAGTATCTATAACTTCAAGTATCTATACATTCATGTATCTATAACATCATGTATCTTTAACTTCATGTATCTATAACATCATGTATCTATAACTTCATGTATCTATAACATCATGTATCTATAACTTCATGTATGTATAACTTCAAGTATCTATAACTTCAAGTATCTATAACTTCTTGTATCTATAACATTATGTATCTATACCTTCATGTATGTATAACTTCATGTATCTATAACTTCAAGTATCTATAACTTCATGTATCTATAAAATCAGGAATCTATAACTTCATGTATCTATAACTGCAGGTATCTATAACTTCAGGTATCTATTACTTCAAATATCTATAACTTCATGTATCTATAACATCATGTAACTATAACTTCATGTATCTATAACATCATGTATCTATAACTTCATGTTTGTATAACTTCAAGTATCTATAACTTCAAGTATCTATAACTTCAGGTATGTATAACTTCAGGTATGCATAACTTCAAGTATCTATAACTTCATGTATCTATAACATCAGGTATCTATAACCAGGTATCTATAACTTCAAGTATCAATAACTTCATGTATCTTTAACATTATGTATCTATAACTTCAAGTATCTATAACTTCATCAGTATTTACACTGACATACTCTTGGATTTCAGCCACATAAACTTTTTCCCGAGTGCTTTGCTGTAACTGAACATATTTGAAATGCTTTTCAATGATTCATCATCTTGACATGATTTTATTTGCTACATTTCATTGTCAGATGTTCACAAACCACTGCAACATCATCACCACCCTTCAGCTCCCCAAGGAGCATAGGCCATCAACAGACTTACGCCAAGTCTTCCTGTCCCGTGCCATCAGCTCAAGGTCTTTCCATGTCATCTTCATGTCTGTCTCCAGTTCTCTTCTCCCTGGTCTCCCTCTACCTCTTTCACCCTGGTGATTACAGAACAAGGACTGCTGGGTAATGCTATAAACAGGGTTCCTCAGTGTGTGTCCTATCTATTTCCAGCATCATCTTCTTCTGATATCTTGCTCCACTGGCATTTGTCTGCTTCTTGTCATCAGTTTAACATTAGAGATCTTGAGATCCCACTTCAATTCTTCTATTTTATGCAAGCACTTATTTATGAAAGTGTGTAGATGTTTTTTGGTTGTTGTTTGTGTTAAACCACTGCAAAACTTTCATAATTGTAGAACATTTTTTGATTAATTTTCAATGAGACTGTTATTAAAAGATTTTCTTTCAACACAGTGCTTGAAGTTTCTGGAACAATTATTTAATTACTCTGGTTTTCAGAAAACAGTTTAGAATCTTTTCCTTGTTTCATTAAAGTTTTCATAAATCTGTAGCAATTTCAGACCATTTCTCTCTTAAAGTTTTTTAAATTGGCTACCACTTAATTTCTATTGCTTAATTTTGTTAGTAAGACCCCAAATCGACAACAGACATTACCAGAAATAGGTTTTGTACAGCGACAGCAGCGTTTGGCAAACAGATCTCCATGGCATTCTCCGCAGTAAGCCTGGTCGTCATTGGATGTGAACTTCTCTCCAGCAAGTTCTTTGTTACAGTTAGTACAGGTGAAGCATTCACGGTGCCACGGCATGTTCTTGTAACTTATTCCCCCTTTGCTAATTACCTAAATAATGTAAAAGAGAAAGAATTTGTCACAGAGGAAAAAAAAATTATGATACAGAACTTTCTGAACAGAAAGATGACAAAGACACTTTGGGGGAAAACAGATGACAAAGACACTTTGGGGAAAACATTTCATTTTAGGTAAGCCAAGAAAATGACCAGAACAAAAGATTAAGTATAGTGTAGGACAGCAATGTACTATCACAGTAAATGTAACTGTTTTAAAACAGGTCAATAGATTCAAATAACGGCACGTTAAAAACAACGGATGGAAAATGCATCTCAGAAGTGAAGAGCACAAAAGCTCAGGCAAAAACAGCATTCTATAATATAAAGAGTATTTTATGCAACAATTCTTTGTCAATGGAAGTAAGAAAGAGTGTTATATAGAACCAATCCTGACATATGGGAGTGAATCATGGTTAATTAGTAAACAAGTAGGGAAGGCATTAGAGGTCACAGAGATGTGGTTCTACAGAAGAATGTTAAAAATACTATGGACAGCCAAAAAGAGTAATGAGGATGTCCTGAAAGAGGTCAAGGTGGAAAGAAAACGTATGTCACAAATTAGAAAGAAGCAATCCACTTTTTTGGGCATGTTATGAGAAGAGGAAAGCAGGAAATATCGTAGCAACAGGTAGAATATAAGGAAAAAGAGATAGGGGAAGACAGAGAGAGAGAGCAAATACTGGACAGTTTGACATCGTGGCATAGAAAGAGGTCAACAGCAGAATTGATAAATAGTACTGGAGTTTGTGGATAGGCATGATCTCCTACACCACTAGGCATGGTGCTGTTAAGAAGAAGTAGGACAGCTAATGGGTCTTGCATTGAACAGAACTGAGTGACTGAAATGGTATGACAAGGTCTGGAGTGTGGAACTGATGGCAAGAACCAGACAAGTGCACGTGGAACAAGAGAGAAGAAGAGGATACTGGAGATGGATAGGATACACACACTGCAGAAACATGACAGCAATACAAGATATCCTTGTTCTAGAACCCAAGAGTAAGAGAAGCAGAAGTAGTCTGAAAAACACACGGAGAAGACAACTGGAGACAGAAATGAAAATGATGAGGGAGACATGGAAAGACTTAGAGCTGATCGTACACGACAGGAGGACTTGGCATAAGTTTTTTTTAATAGCCTATACTTCTTGGGGAGGTGAAATGGTAATGAAGAAGGAGAATAGTAAAGGACAACTACAGAACCATTTTAGATGATAATTGTAGTCAGAATACAGATAAGTCTTGCCACTACCACTATTCTTCTTGACCAAAAACAGCATCATCCATAATTCAGTTGATTCTAATGAAACAGCTCAGCGATCTAGACTCTGCTTAAAAACCTTGCACTTCTATCCATAACCAAAGTCAGGAGGAGGACAAACTGAGAATATTAAGCACACGAGGTCACACCAGTTGAGAATAGACAAAAAGATTATGAGAATAGGTGTAGCAAATGAACCCTATGTAGATCCCAAAGGCATGTCATAAAAGGTAACTTATATGAGGTATAATGGGGCTGACAACCTTATCGTGTAAGTCAAATATGCACAAACACAGCTGCAAGAGTTTGGGCTTTGGCATAGGCTTCTTGCAATAAGTGGGCTCTCATTTTCCTGTTGACCTGCCTGTCAAAACACGCTTTTCCTAACTCAGATTTTGTCTACGCCCTCTTCTACTTTTCTTGGTATTTTAATGTATATTCGCGCCTTCATGCATCTCAATTCTCATTTAGACAGCCCCTGTGGGTCATGTCTTGTTCCAGGCACTACAGCCAGTTCAATTGCTCGCAAATCCAAGAGTAAAACTGTCACTTTAAGTCAGGATTAAGCACCAAGCAACATCATCTAGTACTCTACGCATGCACACAGTCATAAGGAGTCTGATTACTACAGCAGTCCTGCCATACACATTATATGGAGCTTGTCCTTAGCAGCACAGACAGGTAATCAGTCGTATAGTAACTATACCCTTTAGGACCCAGATCTCATTTGGCTCTAAAAGCCTAGTGTGTTAGGCAACTAACGTTTGTGGATATATATATAATTTCTGCTGGCCCCTCGCCAGACAACTCCAGTCACCAGTCAGTGACTGACCGCAGTAGGGCAGGCCTACTGAAGCCTAATTCTTCATCAGGGAAACCCCCGACAGAAACTAAGTTATTTCAGAGAGCCAGGATAGTACACAGATGTTTATCCTTTATTGTCATGTAATAAATGTTTTACAGGTGTTAAATACATTTGTGAGTCATATTTCGTTCAACGCACAACAACTGGTTGAAGTGCTCACAAGTCAAAGAGCTAACGTGAGGATCAAGCACCAAGCAACATCACCTAGTACTCTATGCAGTTACGCTGTCATAAGGAGTCTGTTTACTACAGCAGAGCTGCCATACATGTTATAGGGAGCTTGCTCTTAGCAGCACAGACAGGTAATCAGTCACATAGTGACTATACTCTTTAGGACCCAGATTTCAACTGGCTCTAAACGCCTAGTGTGCTAGGCAGGTAACGCTGTGCATATAGAAGATACAATTCAGTCAGATGTCAGTGATAAACCGGAGAAGGACAGGCCTACTGAAGCCTAATTCTTCATCAGGGAAACCCCCAACAGAAACAGTTATTTCAGAGAGCCAGGATAGTCAACATTTTCACAGTGGATTACACAATTGGACTAGATTTAGTGTTGGGGTTGTTCACCTTCTAGGGAGCTCAACCTTTGCTGCCAACTCGGTCAGCCAACTCCAGAGACAATTCTTTGTGCTTGTTCCTCATGTGGAAGTGTTGCCCTGTCCAGTGTCGTGACTCTGTTTGTTCAATTGCTGTTCTTTTCTCTTTTATAAAACCAATTGTTGCTTTCATATGAGATGCCATAAGGTTTAGTTTTTTTTTTCTCATTCATTACTTACATTTATAGCTAACTAGATAGATGTTGAACTTTTTTTATCTTTTGATTTGAACGGTTTGACCTTTAAATAAATCAATACAAAAGATAAAAACCAGACATTCATTTCTCACAATCTTTTATTTGTCCTCTCTATCTGTCTGATAAGGAAAAATATGGACAATGGGTGGCCACAACTAAAATACATGTGCAGGTGAAAACAAATACGGAGGTCTCTTCTTTCTTCTTCTTCCATCCTTAGCCACCAACCGTCAAAGCAGTCAGTGGCCAGCACGCCTAGTGGCGTCTTAAGGGCAACAACAAATTGATTTCTTTGCCGTTGTTTCCCATCACGCCTAGTGGCGTCTTTAGGGCAACAGCAAATTAATCCGTTTGTCGTTGTTTCCGTAATCAAATTGACTAGCAAACAGGTGATCAGGGAGGTCTCTTAGTAACCCGTTATCTTGGTTAGTGTATGTCACTCAACCCTCATATCTGCAGTAGTGCTCCATGCTCCATAAGGAGCGAAACAGGAGATGATGATGAAGTGGCACATGATATCCAGATTATACATCTGAAACAAATTACAAAGCAGCAGCCTAGAAATTGTGCTTGTGACTATATGCTTGAGGGAATTAGAAGAATTTAATGATATGACAGTATCACCAATGACGGACTAATGGAAAATAACTACATATTTAATATTTGCGGAAAAGATGCTTGCTCAACTATATTTATACTGTCACTTCTATTCAAATGTCACACCAATCCTGTTATACGGCTCTAAAACATGGAGAACAACAACAGCAACAACTAAAAAAGCTACAGACTTTCATAAATAGGTACTTGCGTAGAATAGAGAGATTGAAATGGTATGACAAGATCACTAATGTGGAACTGATGGCAAGAACCAGACACTTGGTTGTGGAACAAGAGATGAGAAGAACACAGTGCAGATGGACACGACACACACTGAGGAAACCTGTTGATAGCATTACAAGGTGGTTCTTGCTCTGGAATCCCCAGGGTAAGAGAGATTGAGGAAGACAAAAGAATACATGGAGAAGAGAACTGGAGATAGTCATGGACATACATGCCACACCTCGGAGATGAAAAACCTGTACAAAAAATCCAAAACCCTGTACAAAGACCCGCAAAACATGTACAAAGACTGAAAAAAACATATCAAAAGAGTTCATTTGTGTAAAAATATTTTCAATTACAGTGGGCTGCATTACAAATGAGGCACGGGGACTTTGCCTTTTAAAGCAGGTCTTCACTTATTTTAAAACCCAAACAATAAATGTCTGAGTTTATTTTACACTGTAAAGATAATGTGATGGTGTCATCATTTAGTCTATTTCTGTGCTTAATTATCACTAACAGACTGGGAAATCCTGTGTTCAATAGGACCTTATAAAAGAACTCTGAGACACAGTAATTAGGGGAATGGGTTAGAAAACCTGTACAGAAACTATGTACAGGGTGTACACATCTGAAAACGCAAACACCTTGTACAAATTATGGGTAAACCATAGCATGTGGCATGTATGCGTGGAGGGGTTGAAGAAGACATGGAAAGGCCTTGAGCTGATGTCATAGGGTAGGAAGATTTGGCATAAGTTTTTTGAAGGTCTATGTTCTCTGGGTAGATGAAGGGTTATGATGATCTAGACTGTTAAATATTTTTATTGTCACTTCTGGTCTACCATTCTATATTCACAATGCTTCCAGTTTATCTTTCGTCATATTATCAATTCCAGTCTGTCCAAAAGTTTGACTTCCCGCAGTTACTTTCAGTTTGTCCACCCTCACAACATACTCCACCTTCACAACTCACTCTACCTTCACAACACACTCCACCTGAAACAAAGCTTACGTTGTTACACTTGCAGCACCGCTGTGCATATTTGTTCTCATGGCATGGCACACAAATAGCCTTGTCGTCCCTGGGGATAAAGCTCTTGGTCCCGATTGGTTGGTTACACTCCATGCAGACAAAACAATGATCATGCCACTGCTTGCCTCTGTACTCAAACTTCTTCATACCTGGACAGAAACACAATAAATGTTAACAATTATTGCCAGTTAACAAAAATATTTTGGAAACAATTTTACTGCATACAAAATTACGATTGACCTATTTTTGAACCATTTCATGAAGAAGACCAGTAACAATGAATTGTGATGATGATAGGGATTTTTTTTTTTTTTTTTTGCGTTCGCCCGCTAATACTCGAGGCGAAATCTCAGGTTATCATTTATGTCTAACCTGACATTGATTTTACGTGAGTATCCCTTTATTTCTTGTACAGAGACAAATGTCCCTCGCCATTCAGGCAAATACTCGCCGATTTCGGAGGTACCCATTGCAGCTGGGTCGGCTCAGGAGCCGCCAGTCCCTGGTCGACGACACTCCTTCAAATGTCCTCGCCAGGTCTCGAGTTAATCCAGTCCAAATCCCGGTCGACGAAAAATCCTCAAATGCCGTCGCCCGGGTTTGATCCTGTATCACCCGGTCGCCAGAGCGGTGTTGTAACCACTACGCTAGCGCGGCTCCCATGATAGGGATATATTCGTTGATTTATGTCTGCTCATTGATATGTCAAAGAAACAGGATTACAATAGGCAACATTTTTCTTTGATCTTTGGCTGCTGACTCACAAAGCTATCAGTGACCATCACGCCTGGTGGAGTCTTCAAGGGCAGCAACAAACTGTCTCCACTTTGCTCGGTCAGCGTCCATCCTTTATGTGGTACCCCAGCTCTGGTTCATACTTTGCGTCTGTGATTCTGTAGTTCTCCACCAAGTTGCATTTGGTCAGCCTCTATTTGTGCTTTCATTCTCGGTCCATAGCACGGCAGTTCTGGTGAAAGTGTCAGGGTCTCGTCTGAGGATGTGGCCAACCTAATTCCAGCATGTATCCGCTATGATGGCATGCATATCTACTTGACGGCTCTGAGTTAGCAGTTCTTGATTGGTGGTGGTATTCGGCCATAAATTTCAAAGAATTTTCCTTAAGTAAGTTTTGTGGAAAGAGCACAGCTTGGATGTTTTTTTTCTCTCTTACACCTCAGCATTCTGACCCGGACAGAAGTACAGAAAGTACTCAACACTCATATATTTTAATTTAGTGTTTGTGCCGAACTGGCAAGATTTCCAGGTGTTGTTTAGATTGGCAAAGGTAAGACATTATTACCTGAGTGAGCTTAAAGTGCCGGTAAGCAAGGAAATTGAGAAGCTACTCACTCATATCCTAGAAGCATTCCACTTTTTCCCGCTTAACCTCAGAACTTTCTTTTCTTTCATGGATAGAAAGAGTTCTGGGAAGGAAGGAACATAGAGTATAGGGAGCCTGACAGAGCGTAGAGTAAGAGGCATAAAAAGATAGTCCCATAGCAGATACTTCCATAGGGGAGTGAAGTGTTAGAGACTTCACCATACTAGATTCATCTTAATGAGGTGAGGTGACTAGTTCCCTTCCTCACTGCCTCTGTCATGACTAACTCAAGAGCAGAGTCAGGTACCTATTTACAGCTGGGTAGGCTGCAGCTTGACTTGACCAGTTTTTGATCCCAGAACCTGGTAACTTTGGCACTTGAGACCCTTCACTCCTCTCTGGCAGTATCTGCTATGGAACTAGACGAGAAAAACACAGACGAGGAGTGAGAGACGAAGTATTGAGAAAATAAGGTAAGTTGGAGAGAAAGATGGGAAAGCTGGAGAAAGAGAAAGATAGCTCGAGAGAGAGACTGCTATAGGGAAGGGAGATGGAAGTAGTAGGGAAAGGAGATGGATTGGTAGTAGGGAAGGGAGATGGAACGGTAGTAGGGAAAGGAGATGGAATTATAGTAGGGAAGGAGAGTTGTAGAGACAAGAGATAAAGTGATAGGCAGAGTGAAAGAGATCGGCAGAGGGATAGAAAGAGAGTGTGAGTATTTGCAACTTTGATAAAAGCAGGTGTATAAAGCTGTTTAGACAGCAACATTTTACAAATACAAGCTCTAATTATACACTGTGTCAAGGAAATTCTTCTTCTTCTTCTGCGTTCAGTTTGTAGTCATGCTGAATCTGCAGGCATGTTGCCAGGACGAAGTCCACAGTCTTTTCTAGGTCAGCGCAGCAGCCTTATCAGCCTTATAGCTTCTACCTGAGCTCAGCACCCCCTGGCCAGGTCTGTGACTCCTAAGCATGTTCTTAATTTCCGACACCTCGTTCTCAACTTAGTACTGCTAGTTAGTAGCCAGCCTATAGTTCAGGGGTTGGCAATCCAGAAGTGGTTGGGATCGACTTTAAAAACACCGAGCACTCTAAAGATCTTCTTTGATAAAATCTTGTCTGATTTCAGGGTTCCAGAGTACTTGGAATAAATCCAGCTTACTAATATATTTCATCTCTGCTGCACAGTCTGCTTGCTGCAATCTCATCAGAGCCGTGCAAAACTAAAACTAAATATTTTACCGAAAATTAACTTCACTTCAAAGAAAAGAGCGCTTTCTATCTTATACAGTTCACCAATAGAGTGAATTTTTGTAAGCTAATGTTTTTCGCTGGGAATATGGTGAAAGTATCTTTAAATCTGAGGTCGTCAAGCTTTTACGTACTGGTAATTGACAGCTAGGCTGAAATTTACCTAGGTTAAAGAATTATTTTTCTACCCTCCGTTACATAGAGATCTACCCAATGATGCTTTGGGATCTACCTGTATATCAAGATCGACCGGTTGCTGACCCCTTCTATAATTGCTAGGGAGCACCCTCAATAATTGTATAATCTATGTATCCCAGACACACTATATATATATATATTGATAGTAGTAGTGGTAGCAGTGATAGTAGGGGTAGTAGTACTGTTACTACTAGTGGTTGTAGAAGTGGTAGTAGTAATGGTAATAGTGTTGATAGTGGTAGTGGTTATAGTAGTAACAGTGTGGGTGGAGTAAATAGTAGTAGTAGTGGTCGTAGCAGTGGTAGTAGAGGTAGTAGTGGTATTGTTGCTAGAAGTGGCTGTAGCAGTGATAGTGGTAGTAGTAATGGTAGTAGTATTGATGGTGGTAGTGGTGATAGTGTTAGTGGTAGTAGACGTGTGGGTGGTAGTAAACAGAATTAGTGGTTGAGGTGGTGTTTGTAGCAGTAGTGATGGTGATAATAGTAGTGCTAGTAGTAGTAGTAGTGGTGGTAGTTGTAGATGGTGGTGGTAATAGGTGTACTAGTTGTGGTATAGTTGTGGTGGTAATGGTACTAGTAGTAGTAATGGTGGTGGTGATATTAGTAACACTAGTAGAGGTAATAATAGTTGTGGTAGTAGTGATGGTGGTAGTGGTAGTAGTAATGGTGGTGTGAACAAAGCTGTAGAAGAATTAGTAGTAGTTGTTGTAGTAGTAATAGCTGTAGTGGTAGTATTTGTAGCAGTAAATATAAAATGTAGTAGTTCTTGTAGTAGTACAAGCAACAGGGTGGACTAATATTAGCATTAGCCGCAGCAATAATAGAAGTCGGCGCTGTTAACTCATAAAGATAAATTAAAATGGCGTACAGAAAGGCAAAATCCAAACAGGCAAACATTACTCACCTCCACGAAATGGCTCGCCACAATGGCCACATCTGGCAGCAAAATTGTTCTCATAGCATTCGGAGCAGTATGCCTTCTCATTCTCGGTGGAAAAGGGTTGCTCCACCAGCGACCTCTGGCAACCATAGCACTTGAAACAAAACTCGTGCCAGTGGCGTTCTTTATAGGATAGGTCCTGCAGGACACATAAAAGTTAGGATTATTGGGCTTCAAATACAATTGTACAGTACTCATTTCGGACATCCGTTTTTGAACAAATCGCAGGATTACAATAGCAATACTAACCTTGGACTTAAAATAAAGACATGAGATGAAACAGTTTGTGAAATATAATCAATACCCTTTAGCTTCCCAGGGAGTATAGGCCTTCAACAAACACATGCCAAATCCTCTTGTCACGTGCCTTCCGCTCAAGTTATTTCCATGTTTTTCTCATCATTTTCACTTCTGTACCTAGGTCTTTTCTGCATGTTTTTTTTTTGGTCTTCCTCTGCCTCTCTTTCCCTGTGGATTCCAGAGCAAGGAATACCTTGTAATGCTATCAACAGGTTTCCTCAATGTGTGTCCTATCCATCGCCAGCCTCTTCTTCTCATCTCTTGTTCCACTGGCACTTGGCTGGTTCTTGTCATCAGTTCCACATTTGTGACTTTGTCATACCATTTCAATCCTTCTATTCTATGCAAGCATATGTGACATACAGAGTGACTGAAAAATCACTCATAAATTATTATTTCATCACTCCTATCTACCTAATGTATATGTGAAAAAACGTTACAATAAAGCCAATTAATAGCCATTTTGTTACATAAGATGCTATGTCACACTAACATTACAAATCAACCCGAGTTTGGGTGTCTTCAACACATGATTTTAAAAAAGGGAGGCAAATTTAATCTATCTCTTGCAACGTGAGATTATTGCCCATATTAGACTTTATTATTTTATTTTGTTTCTGGGAATTTAAAAAAACAACAACTTATTTGTCAAGTGGTAATTATTCTGCATTTGTTTTGATGTTTATTCCATGTATTATATTCCATGGATAGAAGAGAGAATTTACAAGTGACTTTTCGAGCACCCTATATACAGATATGTGTGTGTGCGTGCGCGAGTGCGTGTGTGTGTTTTTTTTTTTGCAAGAAGCAACAAGTACATACTAGAACAGAGGCAGGCAACCCAAGAGCTGTGGGGATTTACTTTAGAAACCAGGGCTGTGGAGTCGGTCATTTTGTTTAGTGGAGTCAGAGTCAGTAAAAAATGTCCCGACTTCAACTCTGAATTTTATGAGACTAAGTCAAGGCAGATCCACGTTTGATCCATGCAAGGGAGGATGACAATTTTGAAATAACATTTTAAAGTAGTAGAACTCCTAAAACCACTTTCTCGTTTAAGTACATCCATTTTTACATTCTTCTTCTTCTTCTTTGATCCTTAGCCGCCGACCGTCAAAGCAGTCAGTGGCCATCACGCCTAGTGGCGTCTTGTAGGGCAACAACAAATTGATTCCACTTTGCTCGGTCGGTGGCCCCTCTCTTTCGTTTTCCTTCAGGGATCCAAAGCATAGCTGTTCGTGTGATGGCATCGGGGTCTCTTCTGAGGACATGCCCAACCCAGCTCCAGCGTCTGCCAGCTATGATGGTGTGTATGTCCTCTTGCTTGCTACGAGTAAGCAGATCTTAGTTAGTGATGGTATTTGGCCAAAAGATTCGGTGAATTTTCCATTTTTACATAATGTAGGAAAATTTATGTTGCTTCTGATCATAAATAAATTTTTTTTATTACAATTGGAAATTTGTTGGCACATTTAGAAAAAGCACACAAGAAATGAAAATAAACTATATACACGGTCAGTTTTCTCGTCACTGTTAAAATGAAACTATTTTGCCTCATGGTGTTTGGCAAATCAGTCATTTGTGTGCAAGTGTGGATGATTTGGTGTTTTTTGTTTTTGTTTTACTGTATGAATGAATCAATGGATGAATCAACAAGGCTGAGACTGTTGGAGTTTGGCATCAAACGTGGGACTAGCAGAAATGGACGTGAGAGAGGATGCATCCGTCGTATGTACAACCAGCGTGTTACAGGTACAATTAGCATTCATACTCTTCGACATTTGCTGAGGGAGACTGAGCACCTATGGGTTTGCCCGGAGTGCAGTGAGGTCGATTCTGATTAACAATAACAATGAATGAATGAATAGTTTAAAATGTAGTCTACAAAAGCCACGTATTCATCTATTCACACACATACCGTACCTGTACATATAACTCCATATAAGTGCATAATTGTATGCCATATCGCTAGTTAAAAAATTGTAGTCGGAGTCAGACTTCTAAAATTTCAGAAGTTGGAAATTTTTTTGGCCGACTCAATCCCGTTAGAAACACTGAGCTCTCTCTGAAAGATCTCCCAAGATAAAAACATGTTTTCTTTTTAATTTGAAATAAGTGTAACTTGTATGTAACTTTTATCTCTGCCGAACATCATGTCCTGCCTCCTAGAATTCCATCAACAGAATGGTGGAAAATCCAAATTAAATTATATTTTCTTCTTCTTCTCCTGACTGACAAAGTAGTCAGTAGCCATCACACCTAGTGGCATCTTGTAGGGTAGCAACAAACTGTTCCAATTTTGGCCAGTAGGTGGCTGTAAATTACATTTTAAAGAATGTTGGATTTCAGTTCACAATATGGCAGAAATAAACGCATTGCACAAAACTATGCAACAGTGGTAACATTAAAAATAACAATATCACGGACAGTTTTAGAAGTCATAATAAAAACCAGGACACCGATTAGGCCTAGTCAAAGCCTTCCTCAAGGTGAAAAAAAAATAAACAACAACAAAATTGCAGAAATGGAGAAAGATAGATAGCAAATAATTAATCTAACATATCTAATTCCCATTTCAATCATTCTGTATCAACTGTTCAATTAAAAAATAAAAACTCACAGAACGAAAGACATTATTCCCAGGGATTTCCTAATTTCTTCATATACCAAGGTCATGGACATATCAAAATTATCTAACTCGCAGCTAATGTATCAATATCTTCTATTTAACTCCCTTATGGAGCATGGGCCATCTCCTCAGATGTGAAGAAGCCTGTACCTTCCTTAGAAATATGGCCTATATGATGAAGTTGCCAACCCCAAGCACAACCGTACAATAATCGCCTTGGATGAAGGAGCTGTAATCAGGGCTGGATTAATCATTAAACAAAATAAGCATGTGCTTAGGGCACCAAGGGAAGGGGGCACCACATAGTTTTTTCCCTACCTACTATGCCCTTAACTCTCAACTCTTTCACTGCCACACTTGACTTTAGTCGATGTTTTTTTGAAGTTGTCTTTACTGACCGTGTTTTCCTAGTTATAAGTCAATAATTCGCTTATATTGCTTACTGCTATTTAGTGTTAAATAACATTATAAAAAACTATTCATGTAATATAGTTATGCGGTCTGGCCTGGAAGAAAGCTGAATTTTCAATCTCTTATTTCACCATCAGCACTTACGGAGTCTTAATGTCTCGTCAGTTAAGCACTGGAAGGGCCCGCGTGAGGGGGGGGGGGCCCGCACCATTGTTGGGCTGTGCTTAGGGAATCAGTTGACCTTAATCCAGTCCTCGCTGTAATCATATACTTTTCCTTCTCCTAAGAGACTCCCAGAACTAAACAGGACACAGTTGATGCACTTTGTACCGATTCTTAGATTAAAACGTCAATTCTTCCAGAGTAAATATATGTGGAGTATAAGTGATTTCCACCCATGTGTTACCGGGGCCCGAAAGGGGAGCAAATGGTAACACTGTTCCCTGCCATGCATGTCGTAGAACGCGACTAAGGAGGGTTGGGCATGGGGCTGGTTACCCCATCCTGTCAAACATTTAAACCACAAAAAAACTTCAACAAACATGGACAAGTCAATTAAGGAAAATAAAACAATCGAGGTTCTGTGAATGTGTGAAACAAAGTAGAGAGGCAGAGGTAGACCAAGAAGAACAGAGGTGAAAATGATGAGAACGTGGAAAGAAGTTGAGATGATGGCACGTGACAGGAGGACTTGGCATGTGTTTGTTGAAGGCCTGTGCTCCTTTAGGAGTGGAGGGTGTTATGAGTTAAATCATAACATATCGATTGATATCGATAAGGCTTGTTTATAGACCATGTTTGTTGATTTATAGCTACATACAGCCTGTGTTGCTAGATTACCTTATTTGCTAGCATGCTTTTTTCATGTTTTGTGTATCAGTGTCATTTATCTTGCTATAGTGCTGGAGGTTGACTTGGGACCTGTGAAATTTTTTCCATACCGCAATATGTCTGGTCGAAAAAGATTCATAGGCGTTCTTTAGGGTCTGGTTTGGGATTTTCTCAAATAGCGGGGCCGGCATTACAAAGCTGAGTGTAATCTGCTGCTATTGAGTTAACCATCACCTATTTTTGTTAGTTGTGCAGTACTGTTAATTGTAAAGCGTGTTTGAACCTTCTAATTCACCATATAGTTTTCCTATGGTTTTAATCAGAAAGAAAGACAAATCTATTCGTATTTGTATAGATTTTAGACGTTTAAATGCTGTCACGATTCAAGACGCGGAGCCATTACCCGTGCTTGAATCCCTTCTTGATAGATTATCTACTGCTACATTCTTTACTAAGTTTGACCTATCCAAGGGATATTGGCAAGTGCCATTATCTGACAAATCTAAACCCTATACAGCTTTCGCTACACCTTTAGGTTTGTTTCAGTTCAATTACATGTCTTTCGGTCTTGTGAACGCTCCTGCTACTTTTGTTCGCATGATGCGTAGATTATTTTCTGATCGTGAGGATTTAATTACCTACATAGATGATATATGTCTGTTTCATCGTACTTGGGATGATCATATTAATGAAATTCATTCTTTGTTGAATACCTTACGCTTTCACAACATTACTGCTAGTCCCTCCAAAACCAGAACAGGATATAATGACATTTCTTTTCTTAGTCATAAAGTAGGAGGTGGATTCTTAAAACCTGAAGATTCTACTGTTTCCAAAATTCTGAATCTTGATATTCCTAGAACAAGAAAACAAGTTCGTTGTTTGTTGGGCCTCATAAACTTCTATAGAAGGTTTCTACCTAGTTTTTCAGATATGACTTCAGTTTTGTCTGCGTTAGTAAAAAAAAAAAAAAATGCCCCGAATAAGGTAATATGGTCGCATGCTTGTCATGTGGCTCTAAATGTCATAAAAATTGCCTTTTCGAAATCACCAATTCTGAGGTTACCTGACATTCGATATCCTTTTGTTCTCAGAGTCGATGCTTCGAATTCAGCGATCGGGGAACATTAATGCAGGAATTTGAAGGCCACATGCATTCCACGATGTACGTCAGCCGCAAGTTATCACATACTGAACCACGATACCCCATCGTCGAGCGTGAATTGCTCGCAATAGTATTCGCTTTCAACAAACTCCAGAGGTATCTGATGGGAGCCCGCTTCACGCTGGAGACAGACCAGAAGGCATAGCGTATCTTCAGACAGCAAGATTTACAAATCCAAAAGCAGCTAGAGCCTCGTTAGCTCTACAGCCCTATGACTATAACATCAGAGCTATAAAAGGCAGTCAGAACATCTTAGCAGACGTCCTCTCCAAGATGTATCAAGGATACTACTTCATATAACAACTCAACAAGTACAGATGATGCACGTGATTCAATCTAGCCCATATACTTACATGAAGATGTCCTGTTCTAGAACTTAGTGCAAGAATCACGTAATCGCACAACATTAATTTGATAGTACAGTTATAACAGTGCTTATAGGTCAAAGCGACCCGAACAGCAACATGATGATGATGGATCTTGTAACACTTCCCATCATGTGATATATCTTTTTCCTTATGACACTTCATAGAGACATCGTGCAGTCATGTCAATACTCATCGTGACGCTACAGACTGTAAAACACACCATATGTGCAATGGTTTCAATTGGATCATTTCTGAACAATTTCGATACACATGGTTTTTGGTAAAAAAGTCTGTGTACTTACTTTAAAGGGACACAATTCGAAAAAGTAAGTCACACAATTATTCAAGGGAAGTAACAAGTGTATTTGGTATGGAACTGATTTCGGATAATTCTCTACAAAATTTGATGACATGGATTTTTCGTGTCATATTATTAAATAGATGACAATCATGGACATTATCAAGGATGGATTGCTACATTAAACTTGGGACATGCTATTAACATTTATAAAGTAGTGAAATGACATTACCTTATATACTAGTACTGTACTATACCAGATTAGAAAGTGATAAATTTATTTGCACTACACATTGACTTCTTGACAAAATTTATGTCACACTCACACTAGTCTTTGAGACATTGATGCGTTTTTACGCCATGCTATCAGTTATGGTTAAAACACATAGGCATAGTGTTACTATTTGCCCACATTCATGTGTTTCTTACATAATTTCATCACTTTTCGTGTTATGAATAGGATATTAGATTAACATATCATTCACACTTACACAAAACAATATTCATTTGACAATGTGTAGCATTCTCACACCTTAATGGTTAACTGTCTGCCTCATGTCATTTATTGTTGAATTATATTATTATTAATAAGTTGCATTATAATGTTACATTAAGATGACATTATGTGACTAAGTTACCTGACAAGGCAATAGATGTTTCAGACGGTATGAAGGATGAGAATGCAAGAACCGATTTAGTTCTTTCGTGTTTCATGTTGGCTGACCCTGCTATAGTTACCTCATTTTGATGTTAAATTGATTTGGGTCCTTCGTAGACATTGGTATTGGCATGTTTTGCTATATTCCACGCCTCGTGTGTTAAATTGCCTACCTTGGCACAAACATAGGTACTATACAATTTCATACTAGCATTGAAATTTGATGTTACCATCTGATCACTTTGGTGATGTTTGCTCTCAACCCGTAAATAATGAAAACTACGTTTTCATTATTTGACGGGGGAGGGGGAGGGGAGTAGATGTTATGAGTTAAATCATAACATATCAATTGATGTCGATAAGGCTTGTTTATAGACCATGTTTGTTGATGTACAGTTTCCTGGGTTACCCGGAAGTACGTCATTGTCTTTTGGACAGATATTGCAGACGTTACGCCGGTCTCACTTGGCAGAGGTGGCACGATACTTCGGGTCCATTCCTATGTATTCTTCAAGGTGTTCGGACGCATGTTTGGTCCGGCTCCTGCATGTGTTATTTCGACAGAGTCCTAAAGTATTTCTACTACTAGATCGCCCGTGTGCTTCATTGGGTCGATGCTAGATATGCATTATTACAGATGTATGATGTATGCTGATGTTCGTGAGAGAAAAATGTGAAATAAATTTTACAACAAAATGTTGAGGACATATTGTCACTAGAAGACGGAATAGCGACGTTCAAGACTTGGCTAGGTTATGCCTTTGTCGTACATTTATATTGGATGCATTAATAATGGAGCCTGTGATGTGAAAACAAAGCTACATATTGTCTTCACGTCCAAACTGGCCTTTACAGAGTCTTTACTGCTGGAGTCCAGAAGTGTGTTTAAGGCTTATCATAAAACTGTCACCGGCATCAGGGTATGCTGTGGTGAGTTCATAATTAATACGGGAAGGGACCTCACAGAAGACTAACCCCTTGCTTCTACAATACTACAAAAGAACCCGTTACAGAGGGTTATGAATGAATAAGTGATTTCCCGATATTCTCAGGCCATCAACATGTTCTTTCAAAATGTGTGTCCAATCCATGGCCAGCATCTTTTTCTCGTCTTTTATTTTACTGACACTTGCTTGGTTCTTATCATCAGTTTTCACATTAGGGATTCTTTCAGGCTATTTCAAACATCCTGATCTGTACAAACAGCTGTTTATGAATTTCTTGCATCATACTTATTTTTGTTTTACCTCATAGTAATGGCCGATGTTATAAAGCTATCCCCGGCTTAGCGCTGTTAACTCGTTCTTCAAAACTCGAGAACTAACCAAAGAAGCGCTTAATGAAAACTGATTTCCCATCAGAATTAATAGAAATCAAATTAATTCCTGAGGCTCAGAAAGTTGTATCAAAATTAAGTAAAAAATGACTTTAAAAACTAGTTAACGACATTTTTTTCACTACATATAATTATCAGTCATATTGAACACAAACAAAATATTATATGTACTGTACTTTAAAAAAAATATTTTAGGACTTTAATTGCTGCAACTTCAGTCGCTTGTGGCAACAGTTATCACGGCAGACCTGTCTTCATCATCAGACGACTGGTCAGCAGAAGGTATTGTAGGTGTTGAATACGTTTTTCTAGCTCCAGATTTAGAAGGTGTAGCTGTTTGGTTAAATAAGGACAGAAGATATTCAGGAGATTAAAAAAAAAAAAGAAAGAAAGAATCGAGCTTGCTTTGCGACCTTCTTTTTCTATCCAAGAAACACCTTGTAGTAATTAAGATCTTGTTCTATGTTACGGATTAAAATAGAACTGCATTCCATTTTGGGGTCATGTTTCATTATCTTAAAATGACAATGTTTCTTGGCCATCCCACCAGCCTGAATGAGCTTGATGAGCATGTGAAAGTTATATTCCTACCTCCAATGGAGTTTAGCGCTCAGCATAAGACCAAATTTGTTAAGCGTATAACCGAAATATGGCATAAAATACATACAGCGTTAAATCGAAAACATTCTAATCGAACAGCAAAAGACTGGGGGGATGGTTTATTTCACACTATTTCTCTCAGTCAAGGTAATGCTACATTTCGGGTTACTTATCACAAGTAAAAGCCAATTCTTACCTTTATAATAGTCAATGTAGATGTTATAGTTCACATTACTTACCCTGTTGTCAGGGCCTATGTACTATTTCATATCACTTATGTAATATTTTAATTTACTTACTCTGTTGTCAGGGCCGATGTTACATTTCACATTACGTAACCTGTTGTTAGGGTCTATGTACTATTTCCCATTACTTACCCTGTTATCAGGACCGATGGCCTTGCCGCACTCCTCACAGGTGTGTGCAAACAGTTCCTGGTAGCAAGGGATGCAGTAGGAGTCCTCATCCTTGACGATATACCTGCAGGCTATCAGATGCTTTTCGCAGTTACGGCAAACTAGGTGCTCCGTTTGGTAGGTCTGCTCCATTTCTTTAGTTAACTAGCACGGGAAGATCAGCTGTGTAAGATAAATAAAGTTGTTCATTATCAACTGCAACTCGATAACCAGTAGGTCTGCTACTACCTCCTTCGACATCAACAACGATCATAAGTTAGCCATATGTATAATGATTATTATATCACTATAATATTTAACAGTACGTCACTCTGGAGAATGATTGCTAACATTATGATATGAGCAAGTAACCAGCCAAAACAATGACAAGGAAAATTTATGTTGTGGTCGTTCTGCAGCGTGTCCTGATGAAGCACTAAATCTCTTGTGGGCCATTTCATTTCTTTCAATTCTATTTCTACTGTGTTGGATCGGGCAGACAGCGAATGTAAATCTGGCCAAAAAAAAGGGTCATTGACCACACATTACTGATCCCGCATTGATTACGGGTTTTAAATGTCTAAATCCCAGCTGTGGGCCGTAAGGAAGCGCCTGCAATGCCCAATGCTCAGTCCGTCACTGGTCGATGGTCAGTGCATCATGGAAAAAAAAAAATTTGCAAAGCCTGCATGCTCATTTAATCAGTACTCAAATTAGATTTCAGGGTAGAATTCGCATCTCTTCTGTATTTTCCTGAAAAGCTGCCTGGATTCTTTTCATTGTTGGTTACTGGCCTTTCAAGTAAGACAGACGGAGATTCTCAGCGATGTATTTTCCATCTCATGAAATCATTTACATTTCGGAGTTTAGTTTTACTGTGGGTTCCCATCGTAAACAAATTCTATACAAGATTACTTGTTCCATTACTGTTAAGCGATAGACTTTAAATGGTAAAGGAAGGATGGGATAAAGAAGTGAAAGAAAGCAAGGGACCCCACAGGATTTAGGGTTTGTTATAATGATGTAAGTTCCATTGCCAGGGAATGAAAATCATATTTAACACCCAAAATTCTCCCTTAAATTAGGTTGGTAATATGTTGACACGTATGTTGAACTTTTCATAATCTGTTTTTAAAGTGCCAGAATTAGATTGTGTGTAAACTTGACAGAAAGATGTTATGTTACACTGATATACTGAAAGGCAGAAAAATACATATTTGTGAAAGTTATATAGGTAGACATACACACAGATGGATAAACGGACGGACGGACGGACAGACTGACAGAAAAGTCAGACGGGCGGGCAGACAGACAGACAGAGAGATGGCAGACGGGCGGACAGATAGACAAGACAGACAGACCGACAGATTTGACCAGACAAAGCTGATAGACAAACAGAAGGCAGAGTGACAGAAATACGGACAGACAGACATATTGACGGACAGACAGACAGACAGACAGACTGGCAGACAGGCAGATAAATAAACAGACAGACAGGTAGGTAGGTAGGCAGACAGACAGACAGACAGACAGATAGATAGATAGATAGCTAGATAGCTAGATAGATAGATAGATAGATAGATAGATAGATAGATAGATAGATAGATAGATAGATAGATAGATAGATAGATAGATAGACTGCTAAGCGACAGGCTGAAACATAATCGCACATGACTTCACGTAGTCAAGTAATTAGAATGTCACAGACAAGTTTAAGCAACGCCCATTGGTCACTAAGTTAAACGCACCCACTTACAGACCGACATTTTCTAATGACGCGGAAGTGTGAGAGATAAGCTAGTACATCACTCACTTGACCCACGTTTCTGTTTGTTTGACACGGTTATGCCAGAAGAGGGTGACACTTTAGAGTTGTCTGGGAAGCAAAGTATCTCCATTTGTCAACAAATAACGAAAGGCAGAGGCGGCGAGGAAGGGAGCTGGTCAATCCACTTAATAAAGCTGAGCCCAGTAGAGTGAAGTCTCCAACACTTTACTCCCCTATGGCAGTATCTGCTATTGGACTACTTTTATTTACGCCTTTACAGCGGTAGGCAACTCAGGAGATGTGGGAATCTACTTTTGAAACACAGAGTTCTATAAAAACCTTCCTTGATAAAATTATGTTTTCAGGTTTCAGATTATTTGGAATAAGTACATTTGGCAGAGTGTTTACAGAGCTGACCTCCCGCGGCAAAAGTACCGGGTTCAAAACGCGGTGGCGTCACACTCATATACCCACCCGTAAATGATTACTTTTCTCTTGAGTTAGGGAAGGGAAAGGTAGCGAAGAAGGGAAATGGTCATCCCCATCTCTCGAAGCTGGGCCTAATAAAGTGAGATCTCTAACACTTAACCTCCTGCGGCAGTATGTGCTATTGGGCTACCTTTACCTGTTTTACCTTTTACCTTTTACCTTTTACCTTTTACCTTTTACCTTTTATCTCTGCCAGACGATCTACTTCCCGCAATTCCATTTAAAGGACTGTGAAAAATGCTAAATAAATTATATTTGAGCGAATGTTAACTTCATTTAAAAGAAAAGATCAAATTCCTATCGTAGGCAGTTCCCGATTAAACTGAATTACCATAAGTAGCTCGTGCGTTTTCACTGAACATGAGGAAAATATACTTTTAATAATACGGGTACCACGCTTTTAAATACTGTGGCTCGTTCGAAATTTAACTGCCTTTAATACTATTTCCTATTTTCCCCATACGTCACCGAGAGATCTACCAAACGATCCCTTGTTATCTACCGGTAGATAACAATATCTCTGGCGATGAATAGGACACATATTGAGGAAACATGTTGATGACATTACAAGGCAGTCCTTGTTCTGGAATCCCCACTGAAAGAGAGGCAGAGGTAGACCCAAAAACACAAACACATGGAGAAGCGAACTGGAGACAGCAGTGAAAATGATGAGGAAAACACGGAAAGAAATTGAGCTGATGGCACGTGACAGGAGGACTTGGCATGTGTTTGCTGAAGGCCTATGCTCCTTCTGGAACTAAAAGGTATTGACTGATCTACCAGTAGATCAAGATCTACATTATGCCAACCCTTGCGCGTTCAATTTCAACTCAACCTTAGACTTAAACTAAAGAAACGAGGTAAACCGTTTCAATGTGTGAGATAAGATGTTTACCAGAAGCAGACTGTAAAGATAAGCAGAATGAGAACATTCAAAGAAGAGAGGAACCGCTGAGCTAGTACTCTTGAGCCAATTAGATGAGAGGCGATGATGAGACAATATTATAAAGCAGTGATTCTCAAACTTTCAGTATTCTTCGAATAATTAATTAGTCAGAAAAGAATGCATTATGCGACAGGAGTAATACTTCAGTACTGTATAACAATTAGTGCACTAAAAGCAGATACTCTAATTTTTTTGGCGCGGGCGGTGGTTCGGATAATTGGCGGTTCAGATAAACGTTCGGTTAATGGATGTCCTACTGTACAACCAAATACATGAGGCAAAGCGTCCGACTGGCTAAGCGGTTATAGCGCTTGTTTATCTGTAGTAGAGTTACCAGGTTTCGGGATCGAGACCAGCTAGCGTCACGCTCCGGTGGACCCAGCATGTAAATGGGTACCTGAGTTTGCTCTTGAGTTAGGGAAGGCAAAGGCAGCGTGGAAAGGAACTGATCTCATCGCCTCATAAAGCTGGACCGAGTACATAAATAAATATTACACACATAAAGGTATGTTTCAGAGAAATAAAGAAGTAGAAAACTAGACAACAGAAAAACAACAGAAGTGATAGGCACGCCGGAGAATCAAACCCAAGACCATCCGAACGGCAACACCGCCTAGCTAGGGAAGCGAATCACACTATACTCCCTGCCAACTAGGCACCACATACCTTTATGTGTGTAATATTTATTTATTTACAGACCTCGGGTTTCCCCATATTATTTATTTAAAATGGCCCTAGTATAGTGCTGTAAATAGGTACATGACTCTGGTCTTGAGATAAGGAAAGCAAAGACAGCTAGGAAGCGAGCAGGTCACTCCACCTCACAAAGCTGGTCCTAGTAAAGTCTCTAACACTTCACTCTCCTTCGCCATTATCTGTTATGGAATTACCTTGACCTTTTTACAGCAGACAAGAATGTTGAGATTTACCACAAATAAAAAATGGGGAAAAAAATGTAAGAAACCCCCAAAAATTGAGAAGAACATATAGAGATACAAAAAAAAAAAAAAAAAAATGAGTTCAAAGAAGTCAGAAAGCTGAAGTTCAAAGAGTAACAAAATAAGTGAGGAAAACAAAATTCGGGAGGTGAGTCTTAACTTCAAGCCAGCAAAGCTTAACAAATTGTTAGAAGCGATTCCAGGTAAATTCCTGTTAACGACCACAGATTTGCCGCCTTTTACAACTAAGCGTAGGATGTAATAATGAAAATAAATTACAGGTGAGCTCAAAGCAGAGAATTCTTCCTTAGTTGTGTTCATCTCTCTATTCTTCTCTCTCTCTCTCTCTCTCTCTCTCTCTCTCTCTCTCTCTCTCTCTCTCTCTCTCTCTCTCTCTCTCTCTCTCTCTCTCTCTCTCTCTCTCTCTCTCTTTCTCTCTCTCTGTGTCTCTCCCCCCTCCCCTCTTTTTAAAATTACTTTTTACTTATATAATCGCAGACAGTACATATACTTCAAAAAGGTTGCTTATGTGCCAACCTTAAGTTATTATATTTTATAAGCTAAATTTTGAACATAACGTTATTTCTTGATTATGATTTTATAATGTAATTGTATGTATGCTGCTGCATCACTTTTACAATGTTGCATGTCATTAAATTAACACTTAAAGCACATGTGAGAATTAATGGGTGCAGTATCAAAGATAGGAGAGAGCATGGGCAGAATGTTAGACGTGCCTACGCGCCCAATTCTAAACCCTTTGAAAATAGATTTCGTTCGTTCGTAGTTCGCTCTATCTATCTATCTATCTATCTATCTATCTATCTATCTATCTATCTATCTATCTATCTATCTATCTATCTATCTATCTATCTATCTATCTATCTATCTATCTATCTATCTATCTATCTATCTATCTATCTATCTATCTATCTATCTATCTATCTATCTATCTATCTATCTATCTATCTATCTATCTATCTATCTATCTATCTATCTATCTATCTATCTATCTGTGATGGGGTGGGCGAGATGATGATGATGATTATATTGTGATATGTTTGATCACTCTCTTTTCACACTCGCACCGACCCGAACAACAATAAAACTCTTGATTCTAGAGGTAGGGGCTGTATTTATTTTTACAACCCATTCAGTGACTAAGCAAACATTAAACAAATAAACCAACGAACATAACAAAACAAAACACCCAGCATGTGCTCAGTTCCTAATAATCGTGCTCAAGGCATTTACAGCTTGGCTCTGTGTGTCTTACTTCGTCTGTTCTCTCTGGGCGGCTGATACTCGGAAAGGTCGCTGCTGGCTCGCTATTTCTTTTATAAGCCCAGGTCGAATCACTCAATTTACTGCGCGCTAGGCGTATTGATTTGGCCGCATACATAACACTCACTATATTTACTTTAGAAGGGCCGACAACAGAAATATACACAACTATTTCTAGAGCAAAAACACAATTCTACACCACAACTTAATTTTTAAGGCATTATTATGGCCTTTTCATCAATCTTGAAGACTTTTTACATACGAGCGTGCTGCGCGCACTTCTAAAATATGGGCGATAAATGTGCCACTCACAATGAAGGGGGAAGCTGGGGTGTCTTCCCGTGAAGGGGTAAGCCGGGTGTCTTTCCGGCCCTATCACATATCTCCCTCCTGATTTTGTTGTCGTCCCGACAACATCACTACCTCTGGCGCTTCACTCGTAATCTCCCAGATCGTTGGTGCTGCGCCTGATTATTTCTCAGCGGCGATGTTTTGGGCTCAGATTTTGTATTCGGTACAACCCGGCTGGGGACTCTCTTGGTCGTCATGTCCCCAGTTGTACGTTGTCGGGCTGTCAGCCGCCGTGGTCTTGAAGACTCGCTCACCGGTGCCGCGTCGCTGCCTGCCCGTGACATCTGCTTGTCAGTGCTTGCAGCTGTCGACTTTGAAGGGAGCTCGCTCTTGACTTGTTTTCCACTCATTTTGTGTGGACGGTGGCTTACGTTCCCCACAATCTGCCTTTGATGAGTCTCCTCTGCTGAACCTTGATTTGCACTCCCTCCTATCTGCTTAGGACGGGTTTCCTCCCCTAGACAACGGCCAATTCTCTCGGCGCCCTTAGTGTGACAGTTGTCGTGGTTATCTCTTGGCTTGCGCCCTAAAGGCAACCTGGTTGTGACAGTCCGTCTAGGGAAAGAGCTCCTTGAGGGACAGGCGGCTATCAAATGTTCAGTTGACTTGCATTGAAAACATCTCTTCGGAAGCGGGCCTTGAGGGCACTTGGCTGCCATGTGGTCTGACAGGTCTCCACAATTGTAGCATCTTATCTTTCTGGGCTTCCTCTGTGCCATGGGTCGCCCTCTGCTGCCCTTACACTCTTGACCGCCAATGCCGCATACATAAGTTGCTTCCATGCCCTGGACCGATGGTTTGCTGTCAAACTCTACTCGTTCATTCTTCGCCAGACTCCGGAATCCCTTTCTGTAGATCTTGGTCTGATGTACGAATACATCAATACCTCCATCATCTGGCGTGATGAACCCCCACCCCCTGTGGACATTATACCACTTGCACATCCCTTTTCGCCTTGTCGGTGCAACTGCGTTTGTTGGTACTGTCAGCTGACTGCTTTCGTTAACAACAGCTTGACTCTCACATACCAGAACACGCACCCCCTCGTCGTGCTTTGGCTGTTTCCGTGGTTGGCCTGCTTCTTTCTCTCTTTGCACCTCCTCCTGTACTGGCAAACTGGTCTCTGACATCTGTGCTATCTGGGACTTTAGGAGGGATAATTCTGCTCTGAGTGCCTCCTTCTCCTTCTGAACTTCTGCACTTGCTATCTGGACCAGTGTCTCAGGCTTTTTACTTTCACCATAAACAGCATATTCCCAAGGGAAATTCCTGGTCATCTCACTGACTGGTGGTTGCTCGCTGTAGGCTTCTTTGACAATTTCCAGTAACTTCTCAGGGCTGGCCTTGGCTCCACCACGTATCCGTAATTCTCTAGATACCCATGGTGTAACGTTGTTCCAGATCATATCTAACTTGTCTTCTGCCCAAAAAGGCGCCACCTTCCACGCGGCTTCCACATCTTCCACAAACTCTTGCCAAGTGGGACTCCCCTCTCCACTAAATAACCTTATCTCTGGCCCCTTCACGTACACTACCTTCACAGGCGCATTGGTTGAAGCCATCTTGATGCAAGACTGCACTGCTGGGTGTTTAGACTATTTGTTCGTTTGCTGTTTGCTCGGTGTCACTGTCTGCCTGATCCTGCCGACGACGCCAATTGTGATGGGGTGGGCGAGATGATGATGATGATTATATTGTGATATGTTTGATCACTCTCTTTTCACACTCGCACCGACCCGAACAACAATAAAACTCTTGATTCTAGAGGCAGGGGCTGTATTTATTTTTACAACCCATTCAGTGACTAAGCAAACATTAAACAAATAAACCAACGAACATAACAAAACAAAACACCCAACAGTGCTCGATTGCTAGTGTGCTCAAGGCATTTACAGCTTGGCTCTGTGTGTCTTACTTCGTCTGTTCTCTCTGGGCGGCTGATACTCGGAAAGGTCGCTGCTGGCTCGCTATTTCTTTTATAAGCCCAGGTCGAATCACTCAATTTACTGCGCGCTAGGCGTATTGATTTGGCCGCATACATAACACTCACTATATTTACTTTAGAAGGGCCGACAACAAAAATATACACAACTATTTCTAGAGCAAAAACACAATTCTACACCACAACTTAATTTTTAAGGCATTATTATGGCCTTTTCATCAATCTTGAAGACTTTTTACATACGAGCGTGCTGCGCGCACTTCTAAAATATGGGCGATAAATGTGCCACTCACAATGAAGGGGGAAGCTAGGGTGTCTTCCCGTGAAGGGGTAAGCCGGGTGTCTTTCCGGCCCTATCTATCTATCTATCTATCTATCTATCTATCTATCTATCTATCTATCTATCTATCTATCTATCTATCTATCTATCTATCTATCTATCTATCTATCTATCTATCTATGTATCTATCTATCTATCTATCTATCTATCTATGTATCTATCTATCTATCTATCTATCTATCTATCTATCTATCTATCTATCTATCTATCTATCTATCTATCTATCTATCTATCTATCTATCTATCTATCTATCTATCTATCTATCTATCTATCTATCTGTCTGTCTGTCTGTCTTTCTATCTATCTATCTATCTATCTATCTATCTATCTATCTATCTATCTATCTATCTATCTATCTATCTATCTATCTATCTATCTATCTGCCTGCCTGCCTATCTGCCTGCCTGCTTGCCTGCCTGCCTGCCTGCCTGCCTGCCTATCTATCTATCTATCTATCTATCTATCTATCTATCTATCTATCTATCTATCTATCTATCTATCTATCTATCTATCTATCTATCTATCTATCTATCTATCTATCTATCTACCTACCTATCTACCTATCTACCTATCTATCTATCTATCTATCTATCTATCTATCTATCTATCTATCTATCTATCTATCTATCTATCTATCTATCTATCTATCTATCTATCTATCTATCTATCTATCTATCTATCTATCTATCTATCTATCTATCTATCTACGCATGCAAGAGCAGACAGTTTGAATAATTCATGTACATGTAAGTATGCTGTTATATTACTCGTACTTTATATGTTTCATGCCTTTAAATGAACACTTAAGTACAGGTGAGAATGAATTAAAGTAGTACAAAAGGTGAGAGAAAGGAAGAGCAGAATGTAAATACTCACGGATAAATCAGTTAAGCAACAAACATCGGATGTAAATATATATCACTCTATGTACTGTCACTTGTAAATAGTTATATATTGTAAATGTCACACCAAGTCGAAGATAAACATTTACAATGAATACCCTAATTATAACCGAAGTTTAGGCTGAACAGGGTAGACTCGCCTGAGACGGTGGATGAGCGGAGGCAAGTGAAGCGCATCTGATGCTACGTCACTCTCCTCTCATTTCTTTAAAAAAAAAAAAAAAAAAAGGAGATTGGCAGAATGTTAGACGAAGGATTGTGGAATCGGTCAAACAAATTTCCGACTCCGACTACTGAAATTTTAGAAGTTCAACTTTGACTCACGACTCCTGAAACTCACGACTCCTGAAACTCACGACTCCTGAAACTCACGACTCCGACTACACTGTTTTACTGCAATCATGTGGCATTCTTCTTCTTGCGAATCCCAGGGATTTCGAGTTTTCACTCTTTTATCCTTACAGCTATTTGGGGATGTTGTTTGGGCTTTCTTTCAACCCCAGAGGGCTTCCCCAACTCAGCGGGCGCAGCTGGTGGAGGTCACACCAGATCCACTAATTGGCGGATGTGTAATGCCACGAGTCGGAGTCCGGACATTTTTTTATCGACTGCGGACTCAACTAAAAAACGACCGAGTTCACGACTGCGAGTCCACAGCCCTGGTTAGACCGGGTCTGCGCTCCCAATTCTCTACCCTTTGAAAATAAAGTTCGTTCGTTTGCTCTCTCTCTCTCTCTCTCTCTCTCTCTCTCTCTCTCTCTCTCTCTCTCTCTCTCTCTCTCTCTCTCTCTCTCTCTCTCTCTCTCTCCCCACCACTCTAGTCATTCTTGCAAACATTTCAAGACCCTGCTTTCAAAACAAACATTTTTCTTTGTGGTTTAACAATTCAACACCAGACGTGCAAGAAGCTGTGAGTACTGCACCCGTGTTCGCATGCGTTGTAATCAGAGCTGTTGCTAGGTTATTTGGCACCCTAAGCAAGCATATATAAACACGAGAAGATAAAAATAACGAACAACCCAAAGATAATTTAAATTATGACGTACTCCACAATCCAGCAAGTAATAAAATCACACAAAGCTCCACAATCCAGCAAGTAATCCTTTTTTTAAGACTAGCCCTTCTCAGGCGAACAGGCTAGACAAGATGAGAAATACAGTGCTGAACACTGACACCATATTAAGAATAGACACATGACGAGAGGGAACCCAGACAGTCAGCTAGCGGTCGTTGTCAGGACGTCCTTTTCAAGACTAACAACAGGCTAACACCGAAGGGTAATTTTCCACACACAATATACCTCGAATATAAAAAAGGATTGGAACAGAAGACGCAGTAAAATAGATAAATGCAGTCAGCGACCCATAGCTTGACTGCTTGCGTCAGGGTCAGCGAACCAGAGCTGACCAAGACCCTACTCCACCTCCAAGTGGTGGTCCTGGAAACAGGCTGCATTTTTGCAGTCTGGCTGAGAGAGTAGGGATCGAAGTGGGAAGGCAAACCCGGTCCCAAAATATGCCGTGCTGAAGTCGGATGTGTCGGCCGAAAGGCGCAAATATCGCAGCTTCGCTGTAAACGGACACAACGCAACCAATGTCCTTTTCAGGACGAACGAGGAAGAAGAAGAAGAAGAAGAAGATTACCAAAAGGGGTCATTAGGGTATTAAAGTTCTATAACGGAGGAAAATAAGTTTTCCAGTAGTTAGACAAGATATACCGGTACTGAATGTATGTGTGTGTGTGTGTGTGTGTGTGTGTGTGTGTGTGTGTGTGTGTGTGTGTGTGTGTGTGTGTGTGTGTGTGTAAATCTATAAATATACTTAATCATGACTATTACCCTTATCGCTCCTTATGGATCATACAGCCACCATTGCAGTTGGTCCTCTTGCATTCACATGCTTTTGCAGCGGTGATTTCGGTAGCAATCTGTTGTATATGTGGTTAAAACACACACATAATTGTTTTATATGTAGCTAAAACACACACATAACTGTTTTATATGTAGCTAAAACACACACATAACTGTTTTTAGGCTGGCGTAACAAGCAGCTCCTCTCAGGACTAGCCCTTATTATGACTTTTTAAAAAAATCCCCCCCCCCCCCTCGTTTTGGCACGGCCGGCGCGTTCCGTTCAACCCAGACACAGCGGTCGTCGGTTATATTAGGGCGCATGTCCCATATATTAAAATACATTGCGGTCTGGTTGTTTTATTACCAGGACTTCATCTTGCTGGGAGCCGCGGTAGCATAGTGGTTAGTGCACTGGCTTCCTAGCTCAGTGGTCTATGGTTCGATCCCCAGATGAAGTGGGATTTTTTTAAGGCCGCAAACGACTCCTGGGTCGACCCAGCGCCAATTGGGTAACAGAGCAACTTCTGGGAAGGTTAAGGCGGCCGGCGTGATGCTGACCACATCATCCCTGGTGTGCCGATGGTCAAGAAAATATGGGTCTAACACCATATTCCCAATATGCCTCAAAGGGCGTGTAACGGGATCCTTTACCTTTACCCTTCATCTTGCTAGCCGATAAACAAACTGCAGTAGTGTGTGACCGGATGGCCTACTACGATAGCATTATTCGTGCTAACTAACCTATTAGAATAAGTATAAACAAAACATAAGTAGAAATCCTTAGAGCCGGCCCTGGTTTTATAAAGACATTTTTAGCAACATATAGTTATTTATAGACCGAAACTGAAACTAAAATGTTTTCGTAGATGGCCAGCCTTTTTATGGCGGGAGTTGCGTAGCAACGATTGACGTCATCTAATTTACATAGGCTTAGTTAAATTTTATGTTAAGCAGGAAGCTAATGAAATAATTCTCTATGATTTTTATAACCAATCGAAAGTGGGGAGTCCCCGCACCACTTTCGAGCTCAGCTAAAATCCTAGATTTTAGATCAGTTCCTGATAGAAAGCCGTTGGTGACAGTCGCTAGTAGATTCTGATGGAGGGTCCGTGTTCGAAATTACTCTCGGAACTACAGTGACATAGGCTTTCTTAAAAGTATCCTGAAGACTTCAGAAGAAACCTACAGAAGGTTTTTACATTAGTAAAGCAGAGAATAGCTGTTGCGCATTCTCTAATATATTGATACCTCGTAAGTACATCTCGTATTAACTTAGCCATATTTCAGAAACATTCATCTCATGCATCGCAAAGCTAAATGTCACTAGAAGCGACTAACTTTGAACGACAGATCCTAGAGATAGAACAGAAGGCAGACGCCTCTCTCTCAATTGCGCCCAAGAAAGAAAGAAATAATAAAGAGAAGTCAGAAACTTGTCAAGAAATTTATGTACCTCATTCTCTATCTATCTATCTATCTATCTGTCTATCTATCTATCTATCTATCTATCTATCTATCTATCTATCTATCTATCTATCTATCTATCTATCTATCTATCTATCTATCTATCTATCTATCTATCTATCTATCTATCTATCTATCTATCTATCTATCTATCTATCTATCTATCTATATCTATCTATCTATCTATCTATCTATCTATCTATCTATCTATCTATCTATCTATCTATCTATCTATCTATCTATCTATCTATCTATCTATCTATCTATCTATCTATCTATCTATCTATCTATCTATCTATCTATCTATCTATCTATCTATCTATCTATCTATCTATCTATCTATCTATCTATCTATCTATCTATCTATCTATCTATCTATTAATGTTTATTTTTATTTTTATTTATTTTATTTTTACATTCATGATTATTATTATTATTATTCTTTTTTAATGTTAAAAACGTACTTTAATTATGATGATTATTGCAAATGTAATATTACTTTTATAATGATAAATGCCTTAATTATGCTTATAGTAAATGTGAGGATGAAAGGATATAGTATATATGATGAGAGAGAGAGGAAGGGCAGAATGTCAGACGGGCCTGCGTGCCCAATTCTTAACCCTTTGAAAATAAAGTTCGTTCGTTCGTTCGTTCGAGATAAGAGATGGAAGGTTGAAAATGCATGCGGACTTCACATTTTTGGAAGAAGTCTAACCACAATTATTGTACTGACGTTGATCTTGGATGTTCTATTTTATCAATAAATGTTTTTAAATGGAACCCCATGCAGTTGACTTGATTACGACAGTTACAGAAATATTTGTTGGCAATTAATATACCACTACTACTCACACTACCTAACATCTGAGAAGGAACTGAACGAACCTGGAATAATAATCTTCGACCAAGAATAAACATCTCTGGAGGGATTGTCCAGTAACTCTTGACTTGGACGATAGACAAAGTGTTGGGAAAGTACTACTGGATTAGCCATCAGCCACTTAGTAGACAACTACCAAATTAACAACTACTACGACTCCTGGGTGACACTGTGAGTCAACGGCCACATACTCCTAAGTGGTACCGTGAAGCCCAACGGCTACAAGTGGTCCTCATCAGGTCTTAGTTGTAGTCACAGATGGTTCTGGACTTATTAATTCTCCTGCTATTGCTGCTAGTACTACTGCTACTGGGGGCGGAGTGGTTAAGAGGTATGGCGTCCGCCTTGAATTCTAAAGGTACCGGGTTCGATTCCCAGTAAAGTGAATATCTTCTTCTTCTTCCATCCTTAGCCACCGACCGTCAAAGCAGTCAGTGGCCATTACGCCTAGTGGCGTCTTAGGGCAACAGCAGATAGGTTTTCTTTGTCATTGTTTCCCATCACGCCTATTGGCGTCTTTAGGGCAACGGCAAATCAATCCATTTGCTGTTGTTTCCGTAATCGAAGTGACTGGCAAACGGGTGATCAGCCCGTTGGTAAAGTGAATATAATTTATGGAAATGGTTTTTTTTCAGAACCAGTGGTCCTAATGTTGTCATACTGAGCCTCCTGGATAGTGAGATCGGATACCTAGCTTTCTCGGATAAGGGCGAAAAGAATAAGAGGTCCCGTGTGCAAGTTGCGCACGTTAAAAAACCTACAGCAGTTGGAAATCGTAAAGAGTAGGCCATAAGGCCGCTGCCCTGGCAAAATTAAAAAATTAGAAACCTACTCACCATAAAAATATTTATAGAGTGTGTGATTCCTGTATACACACACTGGGACTCTCACCGGTGCTACGGAGTTCGAGCACTGGTCTGAGATCCTCCTTGTGTGATCTAAGGGAGGAGATCGGAGTACTGATGAAGTTGTCCGTGTGCAATGAAGATAGTTCTAAACAACCAGAACTAAACAAAACTACTGTTACATCTACGTATAAACAAATAAGGAGGGGAACCCGAGGCCTGTAAACAGTAAATAAATAAACAAACAACACACAAAGTTTTTTGTTATCAGGCACTCAGTGAGAAATAAAGAAGAAGAAGACTCCAGCTGGCAGAGAGGGTAGTAGCGATTCGCTCCCGTGTCTAGACGGGGGTTGCCGTTCGGAAGGTCCTGGTTCGATTCCCGGTAAGCCTATCACTTCTGTTGTTTTTCTGTTGTCTAGTCTTCTACTCCTTTATTTCTCACTGAGTGCCGGATAACATACCTTTGTGTGTTGTTTGTTTATTTATTTACTGCTACGTCTACTGGTATTGCTACTACATCGTTTATTAGTGCTACAACACCTACTTCTGTTACAGTTACTGGTACTGCTGCTACATATTACTATTAATACTGCCCTAGGTTTGGCCATGTCTGCAGAATGGGAGAAGATCGGCTATCACGACAAAAAAGGAAAATCAAAAGCCAGGGAAGCAGTCCTCCAGGACGACCCAGAGTCCGCTGCGAAGACAACATTAGACAATCTTTGAAGGATCAAGGACTAGATTGGAACCAGGCCAGGATGAAGACAGCCGATAGGATAGTATCGCGCTCTCTCCGGCAAAACTCTACATTCTATGGTAGAAGTGGAATGACTAAGTAAGTAGGTAATACTGCTACAACTGTCATTACAACTCATCATTTTACATATTGTAGTGAAATCTGTGAGGACTAACGCTAAATTCCACAGCACGTTCAATTTGCATACCGAAGTAAGGGCCTAAACGATTTGCCGCGGTTTAACATTAATACCATGACGGGCGTTCGAAAGACCCCCTTTTTCTCGACCCGCGTTCTGGACATATATTCACACGCTGGTTTTAGCAGACGATATATATACACACACGCAATGTGACGTGGCGCCGTAAGGTTAACGTCCGATAAGGTAGTTTAAAATAAAAGGAAAAATTAAGGTTAATGTCCGATAAGGAGTATTTAAAACTATTAAGAAATAAAGAAGTTGGACAGAAGACAGATAGACTTGAAAATCTGTCTCAGTTTCGCCCGTAGGTAGGTGGGGTAAACGTAGGTAGGTGGGGTAAACGGGGAAGGAGTCCTTAATTTGAATATTTGAGGTCAGTTTTATTTGAAAAGGAACGCTATTCATTAAACAGTCTCTGGTTGGCTGTAGTGTACTAGATTAAAACGGTTGTATAAAACCAATTAGTAGTTGGTATTCGGGGCCACTTGTTAACTAAAATTTATACACTAAAGAAGTTGTTTTAAGACAAGGAAAGAGTACTGTCTTGTTTGCTAACTCTGCACAGGCAGCGATCTGGATTTGTTACCATATATCGCCCTATTCAACAACTTAGTGTGTAGATTTCTTTGATTGCGGTAATTATGAAAACCTTTATATTAACATTTATATTGTCATTTGTATCATGTATGCATTATTGAATTTGTATGAACCTAAAAGGGGACACATTTATCTGGAGGGAAGCTAACATCAAAACTCTGTGTTGTTTCACAGCGTTGTTAGGAAACAGTATTAACCTGGTGTAGAAAAGCCAGGCAGGCTCTCTGCCATATGGGGAGAAAAGAAAATTAAATATTTATGATGAAAAGAAAAAGTTGTGTTATGACATAAGACCAGGAAGATCACTGGCCGTCTTCTTCAGCAAGTCACCGTGATTGTACATGACTTGATAGTATTAATGTAAAATGTTTCCTTTATCAAGGAAAATGTCAAACGGTGGTTTGAAAGTTATTTATCCAGAAGGGGGTACCAACCAAATTGAGAACGTTAACTAATTGTTTAGTTACCATACTGATGTCTGATGATATTGCCATGTTAGAATAATGAAAGAGAGAGAGATTATTAGATGCTGAGTGGGACACATTTGTATTGTTCCAGAGTTTCATCTACGAGTGAAAGTGAGCCCAGGTGACCTAACACCTGTCCTTAAGTTCTGCAGTGAGGCCTAAATACTGAGTGTCTACACAGTGATTTACCTATAGAAGCAGAATCGTGTCTTGGCAGTGGAGACTGGCGTTTATACATACTTCAACCAGCCTGGTTCCAGATACCTCAGATAAGACTTGTCTGGGAAATTGATATCACAAACACTCCACTCTCTCAGTTTTCCCAAAAGATAGAGTATCAGACAGTGAGGAACAAAAACGTTCAATAAACTTGTACCCTTTTCTAGGAGCAAGAAATACTTGCCATTTTCCCAGCTTGAAACATATAAGTAATTGTGGGATAACACCGACTCAATGACAGTTGTAAAATAATTAGTTGTAAATAATTTCATTATCATGTTGAGTTGATTATTCCTGTGTCAGAAGCATAACTAGATACAGGAAAATAAATTATAAAAAAATAAGTTACCTTCCAAACTTTACTCAGTGACTTGTTTAATCATTGTTTATTAGTAATAGGTGTAGTTGTTGTCTTGTTCATACATTTCATCACAGTGCATATACCCTAGACACTTGCTAGACAACATACACACACCAATACATTTCTGTAGGGGAAGATATATAATCGGGTGAGGTCGTGGTGGAAGCAGACAAGTACCCTGTAAACTTATTTGTATTTAATAAACCTCAGGGACTTGCATAGCTGACCTCACACCAGATACCATTAATATAATATTGAAACCAATAATAACAACTAATTCACCACACATATCTATTATTCTAGTTGTACTATTAGTGTAACACCCCCCGACAATGAAAAGGCTGACAGTTTGGCAAAAGAAGGTGGAAAGTTACCTCAGCCTGATACAAGTATAACTTTCGAAGAGGCAAAGAGTTTTATCAGAACCAGATACAGAAACAAATGGGATGAAAATTAACAGCTCAACAGAAGAGAACAAGTGGTAATCTTCAGACTCCGCACGGGCCACAGCTGATTAGGCTACCATCTATTCAACAACCTAAAGATAGGAACTACCAATGAGTATAAATGTGACACTGATAAAATGACTGCTGAACATCTGCTTCGAAGATGCCCGACATAAGAGGAATATAGAAAGTATATATGGCCGTCAACAGTACTATATTAGTAAATAACTATCGAGATAAAGAGAAGTTGGTAAGAAGACAAAGATGGCTGTATACCGCTCCACCTATTCCCAGTCTTGACGTATGGATGCGAGTCATGGGCAATGACTACAACCCACAAAAGCCAGATCCAAACCTCAGAAATGAGATATCTGAGGAAGGTGGTTGAAGTAACAAGAAGAGACATGGTCCGCAACCAAACGAAACATCAAGGCCTAAAAACCCAACCCCTGCAGACCGAAGTAGAACAGTCCCAACTGAAATGGTTTGGCCATGTCTGCAGAATGGGAGAAGATCGGCTACCACGGCAAGCATGGGAAACTAAGAATCAGGGATCCAGACCTCCAGGACGACCCAAAGTCCGCTGGGAGGACAACATTAGACAATCTTTGAAGGACCGAGGACTAGAATTGAACCAAACCAGGAGGAAGACAGCCGATAGAATAGTATGGTGCTCTCTCTTACAAACCTCTACACCGCACGGTAGAAGAGGAACGATTAAGTAAGTAAGTAACTATGGAGATACAAACAACCTCAAGCTGACCATTGCTTTCTTTAAAAATATTCAAGTAGACGTCTGACAGTGTACGAAGGAGAACAAGTACCATTTTTACTCCAGCTATTTCACTCATTGCCCCGGGGGGTAGCTCCTTGGGGGTCTCTGAAGAGGCACAGAACGATTAGGGCTACTGTACCCTCAGGTAAGTCATACAAGGCGACTAATATGAGCTTGTAAATGGGGCTGCCAACATCATGACGTCACACAAATAGCTACAGAAACAACTTCTGCAAGAACATGTGACTGCATGGTGCAGGCTTGCGGTAGCGTAGTGGTCAGTACACTGGCTTCCTAGCTCGGTGGTCCATGGTTCGATCCCCAATTGAGGTGGGAATTTTTTTAGACCGCAAACGGCTCCGGGGGTCGACCCAGCCTCATAAACTGGGTACCAGAGCAACTTCTGGGAAGGTTAAGGCGGCCGACGTGATGCTGACCACATCACTCCCTAGTGTGCCGATGGTCAAGAAAATATGGGCCTAACACCATATTCCCTATATACCTAAATGGGCGTGTAACGAGATCCTTGACCTTTATCTTGGTGCAGGGCACGAGGACTAGCTGCCGTGGTGGCCCATGCTCCGTAAGGTGCGCGACAGAAAATTAAGCTGATGTACCTGCTGGGACTAGTACGTGGTAAAATCAAAGGGGTGGGGGGGGGGGGGGATATATTGTAACCCTTTACTTTCGGAATAAAAGAACCTGAAGTCTAGAACGGAAGGCAGCAAATTTGAAGTACGATAATTGGAAATTGGGGGGGGGGGGGGGGGGGGGGGAGTGAAACCTCTCATTGCCTGGCTTTAAGAGCGAGCCATGTTAACCTGTAATGTCAAACGTTTACCCAACCAGAGGTTGCAACAAAAAAACCAAAACAAAACTAAGTTTTTTTGTTTTTTTTTTTAACTTTTAGACAGCGGTTAAAAATCTGGGGAAAAAAATCCCTGTGAATCAGACGTTTAGACTTCGGGGGGAAAACAAAACTATCTTAAGATTTCAAGATCTGCATATTTTACGACATAACCAGGGGTTCCGGCTGTATAGTCTCACAGAGAATTCCGACGACTGAACGAGGCTGAGTACGTGAGCAGTGCACGCGAGCACACACACGTGCACATACACATACACACCAAAAAATGAATGAACGTAACCTTGGGCTTATCAGATTTCAAAATTTACGAGAGCACCTGGGGTTTAAGCTGTGAAACTGACTTTGTACATACGTGAGAGGAAAGTTAGAGTATGCCAGACATGAGTTTATTGTTTGGCGAATTGTGAAAAGTTTCGTTAATGTTTTTGTATATGGATGTCCCAAAGAAATAGAGACTTGAGTTTATTGTTTGGGGAATTGATAAAAGATTCATTAATATTTCCGCATATAGGCCTCCCAGGAGTTTATTTTTTGGTGAATTGTGAAAAGATTCATTAATGTTTTTATATACGAATGTCCCAAAGAATGATTTATTAATGTTTTTAAATACGAATGTCCCATAGAACGATTCATTAATGTTTTTATATAAGACAGTCCCAAAGAAAGATTCATTTATGTTTTTATATACGAATGTCCCTAAGAAAGATTCATTAATGTTTTTATATAATAATGTCCCAAAGAATCATTTATTTTGTCCCTAAGAAAGATTCATTAATGTTTTTATATAATAATGTCCCAAAGAAAGATTCGTTAATGTTTTTATATAAGAATGTCACAAAGAAAGATTTATTAATGTTTTTATATACGAATGTCCAAAAGAAAGATTCATTAATGTTTTTATATAAGAATGTCACAAAAAAAGATTTATTAATGTTTTTATATACGAATGTCCCAAAGAATGAGATTTGAGTTTATTGTTTGGGCAGTTGATAAAAGGTGCATTCATGTTTTTATATATAGGCGTCCCACGAGTTTTTTGTTTGGTGAAGTGAGAAAATATATCATTACTGTTTTTATATACGGATGTCCCAAAGAAAGAGAGACCTGAGTTTATTGTTTGAGGACTTTGTCGCGAAATTCTTCGCCCAACCTCTTCTCTCTCTCTCTTTCTCTCTCTCTCTCTCTCTCTCTCTCTCTCTCTCTCTCTCTCTCTCTCTCTCTCCCATGATTTTTAATGCCAAATAGGACAATGACACAAGATCGGGGGTTTTCCAGTACTTGACGTTTTGATATTTTAACCGAGAGGCCAATGACCCGTGGGACCGCCCAGTGACCCAGAATATCAAGGAATTCCCAGGTACAGCAGCTGATAGAATATTCACTCATGACCCAGTTCGCCAGGGGTTTTCCTGACCTGAATGAGGCCAGTGACCGTTGTTTTAATGTATAAATGAGAATATATTGGTTGTGTTTTTACTCACATCTGCAAAGCCCCGAACAGACAAGCTAGTTGCAGAAAACTTCTAGCAGGTAATTTGTCAGACCAGAGGGCAAAAGCATTGCTTATGTATATGCCGTCTTTGAAAAACCAAACTGCAATATTGGAACAAAGCGGGTGAGTGTTACGGTATATGATATTAACGCCGTCTGCTAAAGGTTAGCAGACGTGCAATTGTAAAGGTTAAGACATTTAATATATTGCGATAGATGTTTCAATTATTGAACGCTCCATACACGATCGATTATGACGTGTCTAGCGTTGTTTGGGTCACAGTCGGTAACTAGGAGACGCTACCCTTTGTTACTTGACCGCCAAGCTGAATAGCTGCGTTTTTCTAACCTTCCAATTCAATGGCATGATATAGCCATTTATATGTGCATTTATGATGGACCAGGGTCAGTCCTAGAACTCTACGAGAGAGGAAACTTATGGAGGTTAGTGATTAACTAAATCCTTGGAAGGAGAAAGATAATCGTCTACTTTATACGAAGTAATTAGACTCACAGTCTCACTGTCGGCAGGTAGCCATTCTATCTGCGCGTGCATATAGCTGTGATGTTCTGACGACAATTACTGCATTGTATCCTTAAACGGACATTGACACGTAAAACAGCAGTCTACGCTATTGATTGATTGATGCATGTACCTCATGTGTGAATTGAACTGTTTATGTATGTGTGTAATCCATATTAAATTGTGAAGGACTCGAACCGGAGGCATTATTCGTTGAATCACGTTACACCATTCAACCTTATGAATTACGTATTTTATGTCAAGTTGCTGAGTTAATAAGATGAGCAGTTGTTTACATCTTGATGCCAAGTTCAGGCATTACGACAAACCGAAGGTGAGGTTCACCCCATTCGCGTAAGAGCTATTAAAAGTAGTGTATTATAGATAACCTTACTTGCTACCACATATCTCTTATCTCAGTCAGAATTATTCTGGAATAGTGTGATGCTACGTTATGTGTCTAGGGTATGAGTATGGTGAAGTGTAAGTCACAACAACAGACAGATAAACAATTTAATTTAATCCACTACTCTTAACAACACTGTGACACTCACATACATATAACACTCTATGAGAATAGCTTAAAGAAGTCACTCGTAACGGTTCAAATAACAATATGTATTCATTACTAGCATGAATGAATATGTGTCCTGATTCAACTACAAGGGAACCAGGAATCACAATCAATTTAAATTACAAGTTATGTACAGAATGTATTTAGTATGAATATTGTAGTGACATATATTATTACAAATGTTCTATGTGTGTCAGTTTTGTAGTAGTAAAATGAGGTAATACTGGTTTTGTTTTGTTCAAGCTCTGTTGGTATTTGTCATCATGACTTCAATAGTTTGTCTTTAGGGACTAGTATTGGAGATGTTCACAGTTCCTGATTTTAAGATAAGTAAATTCCCCTCTGAATAGTATTTTTATAAAGTTATTTCAAGATGAGGGGGCATAATGTTGAGCTCAGCTGGCCAACTCTGCTTATCTTGAGTGATGGCGGCAGGAGAGGACTCCTCTGCTCGAATTCTCCTCTGGGCTCAGGAGACACCTCACTGATAGCTAAAAAGACCAAGGAGTATGCTGTCCGACACTGGATTCAGCAAATCTCTGACTAGGTGCTGCTCACTACCATCAAGACCACTGTCCCTGAAATCAAGAAGGATGTACCTTCTACTTCATAACTAATTTATATTCTCTTTTACACTGATCACAATACAGCACAAACATTGCGTTCAGAGCGTTAGGCCAACAGTCAGCTTCATCTGAAATACTTTATACCAGCATTACCATCCTTAATGGTCACTACGCCTCTGCACTTCCAGCATTATTTCTTTCTAGTCAATCATCCAGGTGTCAGTGTACTGTTTGGCCATTCCATGCCGTTTTACTTCTCTCCGACACCCTCTGTTCAGGCTGGAGCATTTTAGGCTTTACCTCACGTTTGCCACTGAACTACACATATATATACAGGCATAAATCAACAATTCACATTCAATTTTCATTAAAAGATATTAAATGGTTCAAGCTTACCACAATTCATACGAATAACACAGATACGTTGATTAGCAATGAATTCTGGCACAAACTGGCACAAACTTCCATCTGCCTATGTTCCAGGCTTTTATTGAGCCAAATATATGCTGGCTTCAACGCACTGATGCTTTATCAAGCTATTTTAAACAAGTGGTTTCGAACTAACGCTCCCAAGTGTGTATATCAGCGAGTCTGACCAATGAGCCACGTTTCGACAAGTGTTTGAAAAAATGTTACCTTTCCCCGTTTCCCCTAACAACCAAGATAGTATTTATAGCCCGACCAATCGTGGTTAGGCTTTCATTTGTTGCGCTCCAATCAATTTGGAGTTTACATGGTAGGCTATTTATGTAACGTAAGGTTTTTTTCAAACACGTTATAAAAAAAATCTTATGAGCAGAAATGATTTTATGCTGTCAGGCACCCCCAATATTTTATTTTGGGTATAATTTATTAATTCCTGGACTATTTGGGTAACGTTTTACATATTATTTGTCAGCAAGCCCTAAGGAACCCAAAAATACTAATTTAAAGGAGCTACGTGGCTGCGTTCAAAATATGCAATTTCTTCTACCTCCTGTTTGGAAGATGTGCTGTCTGGGTACTGTTATGTGTTCAAACGTAAACCCATCTATTGTTATCTTTTCTAATAAGAGTCTGTTATGATTTATAAACCTAACTCTGGGAAAGGGTAGTGTATTTTATCACTGTCCGTCTGAAAAAGTTAGTGCTTGTAGACTTACACGCGTGATGCCAGCATTTGTATATCGCGCGTCGCGTGTTGCATGCGTTCCTGATTTTCAGCCCTCCCCTCTCGCTATCCTTTTGTCCATCTGTTCGTTCGTTTTGGTAACGTAATGTAGAAAAAGACATGAATGGAATTTAAAATTTAGGTCATTACGCAGTCTGCCTCTTAATGTTTTTCCAAGAAATACAGCACACGTTTCATTGAAGAAAGCGGGTATAATACAGTAAGCTTTTACTATCAACATGAAAGCGTTACAATTTGCAGACGAAGCAGAAAACAAGGGGATTTCGAGTACATTCTTTGTGACAGCACTGTTATTTTACCATTGCTCTTCTCTTTATTAATTTTATTTGTTAGGCTTCATATTTACCTAATAATTTATATATGTGGATTAGAATATTTCATGACACCTCCCCTCTTAAAACAGACATTATATGTCAGTCCTTTATTCTATATACACATAGAGAAATTTATTATTATTTCTGGGGTTTACGGTGATTCTCATCACACGGATGGCGGCTTAAAAAATCCGCTCCCAGATTGGTTTTTCCAGATATATATTCAATGCTAAAATTATATGGAGCCAGAAGCAAAGACCATCGGAGTAACCTAGAGTTCTCATGCTTAGCCTGTGCTAAAAACGATAAAGGTTTGTGGTCAGTTTGCAACTTAAATGCCTTCCCATATAGATAAATATTGAATTTCTTTATTGCCCATATTACTGCAAGACATTCTTTTTCGCTAGTTGAGTAGTTGATTTCAGCTTTATTCAACTTTCTGCTAGCATATGCCACTGGGCTTAATTCCCCATCCAATGCATCTGATTTCTGTAGTAAAGTTGCACCTAACCCAATATTACTTGCATCCGTCCTTACTATGAATTCTTGACTTAAGTCAGGTAATTTCAAAATGGGTTTACTTGTGAGCTTTTCCTTCAATTCTTGGTAAGTCATTTCACATTGTGGTGTCCATGTAATGCGATCTGGAAGTCCTTTACGTGTCAATTCCGTTAAAGGTGCACATATGGAATTAAAGTTTTTGATATACTTCTGGTAGAAACCACATAATGAGACAAAGGATCTCACGTCCTTCTTGGTTTGTGGTCTCGGGGCTTTCTGTAGTTTCTCTAAATTCTTTGGGTCAGGGGTCATGTTTCCCTGATAAACTGTGTGTCCCAAAAATTCCAATTCTTTACATCCAACGCAACATTTGGTTGGTCGGGCTGTTAAATTTGCCTCCCTAAGTCGAGTAAACAGCATGTTCAGAGAGTCAATGTGTTCCTCAAATGTTTCTGTTGCTATAAGGATATCATCCATAAAATTTGTTATACAGGGATTATTCAGAGGATCCAATAATTTTCTCATCATTCTAGAGAAGACACTAGGTGCATTCTTCAATCCAAATGGCAATCTATTAAACTCATAGTGTCCTTCTGAGGTACTAAAAGCTAGGTATGGTCTAACCTCAGGCTTTACTGGAATCTGATAGTATCCTTTACTCAGATCCACTTTTGAGAAATATTTAGCTTTATTTAGTCTGGCAAACAGCTGATTTGTATCCGGCAATGGATCCACCTGTCCTTCTGTAATAGCATTCAGTCTCCTGTAATCTATACAGAGTCTATGTTCTCCAGAGGGCTTCCTTAAGAGTACAACACCGGAACTATACGAAGACTCACTGTGCGAAATAATTCCTTCCTTCAATAGATAGTCTATCTCTTCCTTCAAAGCTTTTTCCTTAGCAAACGGAATCGAATATGGTTTCATACAGACAGGTGTGGAGTCTATGAGTTTCATATCATATTCCAATAGGTTTGTATGCCCTGGTCGGTCTGTTAACACCTCTGCATGATTATTTAGAACCTGTTGCACTCTCTCTTTCTGAGTTTTCGTTAAATGTGTACTGATTTTCACCTGTGCTGCTGTCTCACAGGGGTGTAATGGATATTCAAATGATGAAAGTGGTTCCTTTTTCATCTCCATGGCGATGGACAAGGTCAACAAGTGTGTCTCTTCCTGATGTTCTCTTTCCAAATATTTCTTCAGGAGATTCACATGATAGATTTTTTCTTTCCCCTTCTTATCTATCTTATAATTTGTTCTAGACACCTTCTCTAGAACTGTATATGGACCCTGCCATCCAATTTGTAACTTATTCTGACTCCCGGGCAAAAGAAGCAGTACCTTCTCTCCCACAGCCAAATTTCTGTCTTTCGCCTTCCTGTTATAATAGGCAGCATGTTTCTTCCTGGCTTGTTTCAAATTTTCATTGGCAAGTTTCCAGCCAGTTTTTAACCGAGTGGTCAGCTCATTCACATATTGGTATGAAGATGTAATGTTTTCCTCTGCCTTTTCATCAGTCCACGTTCTTAACAAAGCTACATATGGACCTTTAATTGTGTGGACCTATTTGTCCATGCACCGGTATGGTCTCTTCCACTCGAAGCTTTATAGTGATGATTTTTCCTCCCAGAATTATCATTCACAAAACGACCGCTACCAATTTTTCTTTTGGGGCTTTCTCCCCTCTTAAAATTCTTGATGAGAGATTTCCTCTCTACATCTTCTTCCTCCAGTTTGTTTAAGTCCGATTGAGGGATTTTCGGCTTATCCTGGGGTAAGACATCTGTTTGCACTCTCCGCATAGTGGCCATTGTAAAACAGTTAAGTGAAGCTTGTCCGTGAAAAGGGGCTTCCCATTCCATTTGGTCCACTTTATCAAATCTATTTTTCTTTTTATTATCAGGCCTAATTTTGCCCCGGGGCGTGTCCAGGTCCTGATCCATGTTCCCACTTGTGGGTGTTCCCTCATGTGCTATGCTACACCTTTCTACAAAATTCTCAATGTCCCATCTTGCTTTGGGCCAATAATAATTGTGAGCCACCTTTTGAATGATGGTACCTATCTTCTCATGGTCCCCATCTGGTTTCACATGTAGGCTCCTTATTAATTCTGTCCTGTATCTTTTTGGAAGAACCAGCTGTCCGTGACCATTGGATCTAGCTCCAGTCTTCCTATACATCAACTTGTTTTTCATGTAAAAATCTCCCTTGCCTGGAGTTGTATGACAAGTTGACAATTTTCTGAAACAAGGCTTGAGTGTTTTATCCCCAGCCTGTGCCTTCCTCATCTCTTCTGGAGTGGTATCCAACATAATATCCTCCTCCTGTCTTGAGGTCGACCTGACCTGAAGGGTTGCCATATACACAGGTTTCCTTCTGCAACGGTCAGTGTCATGATTGTCCATCTGACAATTTTTACACCACCTTTTTCCTTGGTTGAAAGATTTTCTTTCATCATATTTCCTTTCATCGAATTGTGGGAATTTATTTTTATTTTTCATACCGTGGCCTATCAAATTGGTGCTTACCTTTATTTTGATCCCTAGGATCAAATTTATTAAAGTTCTGTGGTGCCCTAAAGTTATCCACCTGTTTCTTTTTATTACCTGTTACCTCTGCTTGAGCTGCTTGATACCTTTCAGCAACATTTAGCAACTCACCCAGCCTCTCTGCACCTTGTTCCATGAGAAACTTTCTCAGGTCTGGAGCCATGGACTCTCTTAGTTGCTCTATAAGGACCATTTCCTTAAGATCTTGGGTTTTCCCCAGAGAAGTCCATTTCTCCAAGTATGTCTCGATTCGTGCAGAGAACTGGTGATAGGTTTCACCTGACAGTAGTTTAGCATTCCTAAATTTTTTCCTGTAAAACTCTGCATTCTTTTCATACCTTAACAAAAGAGCCTGCTTTAGCATGTCATAATTTTCCTGATCACCTCTGCTCATTTTTGCAAAAACTTCATAAGCTGCCCCACGAAGTCCCTGAGATAACTTTAAGCTCCACCTTTCTCTCTCTAACCCATACGTGGTAGCTAATAGTTCGTACCTATTTATATAGCTCTCAATATCATCGTCTTTCTCAACAAAATGATCTAAATGAAAATTCATAGCTGAGATTGAGGCTCCCTGAGTAACCGTAGCATCAGAGGCAAAGGGACTGGCACCATTTTCAGGAGCATGGCCTTGAAACTCAAACTCCCTTAGTCGTAACTCATGTTCCCTTTGTAATCTCTTCTCCTCCTTTTCTGCTTCCCTCTCTGCAGCTAATCTCTTCTCTTCTCTTTCTGCAGCCAATTTCTTCTCTTCCCTTTCTGCAGCCAATCGTTTGTCTTCTCTTTCTGCCTCCAATTTCTTAGTCTCAGCCTCAATCTGCAACCTCTTAGTCTCAGCCTCAGCTTCAAACTGTAACTTCTTAATTTCCCTGTCAGCCTCTAACTTTCTTTCGGCTTCAAACCTTCTTTCTTCACGTTCAATAAATTTGTCACATTCCGTCGTGACATAGGCAACCATAACTTGCCCATCTAATCCTAACTCTTTTGCAGTCTGAACCGCAGCAGATCGAAATTTGGCCAGGTCCGCCATTGTCTATTATGTAAATTTATACAATGTCTAACCAACAATTCAATCTCTAATGGACAACACAGGCACCGTGAGCTCAACCTTATTTAATTCCACCCAAGGATACCTTTTAATTCTTATATTCCCTGAAGTGAATTACCCCCAATATTTTTAATAGTTAAAGATTCAAAATCCCAAGAGCGAGACCCCAATATATGTGGTGAAGTGGGATGTTATAAATATTTATAGGGGACTTAGTGTACTGACTGAGATCAGCTGTGAAGGTATCTATATCTATTAAAAGTAGTGTATTATAGATAACCTTACTTGCTACCACATATCTCTTATCTCAGTCAGAATTATTCTGGAATAGTGTGATGCTACGTTATGTGTCTAGGGTATGAGTATGGTGAAGTGTAAGTCACAACAACAGACAGATAAACAATTTAATTTAATCCACTACTCTTAACAACACTGTGACACTCACATACATATAACACTCTATGAGAATAGCTTAAAGAAGTCACTCGTAACGGTTCAAATAACAATATGTATTCATTACTAGCATGAATGAATATGTGTCCTGATTCAACTACAAGGGAACCAGGAATCACAATCAATTTAAATTACAAGTTATGTACAGAATGTATTTAATATGAATATTGTAGTGACATATATTATTACAAATGTTCTATGTGTGTCAGTTTTGTAGTAGTAGTAAAATGAGGTAATACTGGTTTTGTTTTGTTCAAGCTCTGTTGGTATTTGTCATCATGACTTCAATAGTTTGTCTTTAGGGACTAGTATTGGAGATGTTCACAGTTCCTGATTTTAAGATAAGTAAATTCCCCTCTGAATAGTATTTTTATAAAGTTATTTCAAGATGAGGGGGCATAATGTTGAGCTCAGCTGGCCAACTCTGCTTATCTTGAGTGATGGCGGCAGGAGAGGACTCCTCTGCTCGAATTCTCCTCTGGGCTCAGGAGACACCTCACTGATAGCTAAAAAGACCAAGGAGTATGCTGTCCGACACTGGATTCAGCAAATCTCTGACTAGGTGCTGCTCACTACCATCAAGACCACTGTCCCTGAAATCAAGAAGGATGTACCTTCTACTTCATAACTAATTTATATTCTCTTTTACACTGATCACAATACAGCACAAACATTGCGTTCAGAGCGTTAGGCCAACAGTCAGCTTCATCTGAAATACTTTATACCAGCATTACCATCCTTAATGGTCACTACGCCTCTGCACTTCCAGCATTATTTCTTTCTAGTCAATCATCCAGGTGTCAGTGTACTGTTTGGCCATTCCATGCCGTTTTACTTCTCTCCGACACCCTCTGTTCAGGCTGGAGCATTACAGGCTTTACCTCACGTTGGCCACTGAACTACACATATATATACAGGCATAAATCAACAATTCACATTCAATTTTCATTAAAAGATATTAAATGGTTCAAGCTTACCACAATTCATACGAATAACACAGATACGTTGATTAGCAATGAATTCTGGCACAAACTGGCACAAACTTCCATCTGCCTATGTTCCAGGCTTTTATTGAGCCAAATATATGCTGGCTTCAACGCACTGATGCTTTATCAAGCTATTTTAAACAAGTGGTTTCGAACTAACGCTCCCAAGTGTGTATATCAGCGAGTCTGACCAATGAGCCACGTTTCGACAAGTGTTTGAAAAAATGTTACCTTTTCCCGTTTCCCCTAACAACCAAGATAGTATTTATAGCCCGACCAATCGTGGTTAGGCTTTCATTTGTTGCGCTCCAATCAATTTGGAGTTTACATGGTAGGCTATTTATGTAACGTAAGGTTTTTTTCAAACACGTTATAAAAAAAATTTTATGAGCAGAAATGATTTCATGCTGTCAGGCAGCCTCACTATTTTATTTTGGGTATAATTTATTAATTCCTGGACTATTGGCGTAACGTTTTACATATTATTTGTCAGCAAGCCCTAAGGAACCCAATAATACTAATTTAAAGGAGCTACGTGGCTGCGTTCAAAATATGCAATTTCTTCTACCTCCTGTTTGGAAGATGTGCTGTCTGGGTACTGTTATGTGTTCAAACGTAAACCCATCTATTGTTATCTTTTCTAATAAGAGTCTGTTATGATTTATAAACCTAACTCTGGGAAAGGGTAGTGTATTTTATCACTGTCCGTCTGAAAAAGTTAGTGCTTGTAGACTTACACGCGTGATGCCAGCATTTGTATATCGCGCGTCGCGTGTTGCATGCGTTCCTGATTTTCAGCCCTCCCCTCTCGCTATCCTTTTGTCCATCTGTTCGTTCGTTTTGGTAACGTAATGTAGAAAAAGACATGAATGGAATTTAAAATTTAGGTCATTACGCAGTCTGCCTCTTAATGTTTTTCCAAGAAATACAGCACACGTTTCATTGAAGAAAGCGGGTATAATACAGTAAGCTTTTACTATCAACATGAAAGCGTTACAATTTGCAGACGAAGCAGAAAACAAGGGGATTTCGAGTACATTCTTTGTGACAGCACTGTTATTTTACCATTGCTCTTCTCTTTATTAATTTTATTTGTTAGGTTTCATATTTACCTAATAATTTATATATGTGGATTAGAATATTTCATGACAACGATATTTACGTTTGAATGAAAATCACATGACCATTACGAAGCTGACGTGACGCACGTGATCATGAATAGCAACATGACGTCACTGTTGCATTGTTGCCGTGAAGAAGACATCTTTTCAACGCCTTTCTAGTTCGCTTCAAATTTATCAAGATGCACAAGATGGACTACCGTTGCCTTCCCATCAGGAGCAGACAGTCAAAGGCACAGGCCTAGCCGTCGACGACAACGAGCATCAAGTGAAGCAGCAAATAAAGATAAGTTTAGCTCAATAACTATTGTCGTTAACGTGACAGTGCTAACTGAGTCCATGCCTTCTGCCTACATAGGCATGTTTTTACCTATGTTTAATGTACTTTTTGTTGTTTTAAGGTGTTGTTAACTAGCGGGCCGGTTGGAGGGAACTGAAATCTCTGGGGAATGTCGCGAACAGCTGACCACCTAGATTTCAGTCGGTCTTAGGGCAGTTAAACGATTGCATTTTTGGAAGCCCCATTGAGGTTTGCCATTGGACTACCTGTCCAGATCTGCTATCGTTTGACGATTTGTGTTAGCTGTGCCGTTCCGTAGATAACTGGCGTATTTTATTTGTACTAAGTTCACAGTTTTATTCAGTTTTGTATCATGTTCGTTAACTATTTCGTCCAGTCTACTCTTACTATCAATTTATTTTATGATTGTTAAATGTTTGTCCGTTATGAGTCCTGTGATGTCATCATTTTTTGCATTCATTTTTTTTTTTTGTGTACTTTGAATATTAAGTTGACCTCGGGTCAGTCTTTGACCCTTCATTTGGCTTGTGACACTTCCGCTTGTTTTATTTAGTTCATAAATTCATTTTTAATTGTGAAAATGTCTTGTTTGCGTCTTGACATTGTTTGTACCCTTTAGTTGCATCATTGTTTTGTTTGTCCTCATGATATATATTAAATACTACATTAATAATATGATATTATATTCAATAATACACTTGTAATTTAATTTAATTAATTTTTTTTTTGATATTTAAGGTTAATATGGGACATTGCATAATTATGCAGTGATAGTCCAAGAAATTAGCACTACAATTTATAAGAGATGCCTAGGGCATAATAACATAATATATATATATTGACCAAATAAAATAATCTTATAGTCTACCTTTGAGGTAATAGACCCATTGTATATTATTTAATATACTTTTCTAGTACTAAGGGAGTGACTTAGTACATTGAACAATATAATTACTAGGAATCATACCCAACATTATTGGATATTAAGATTAATTGTGTGATGTAATTACATTATAGTTAACAGATATCATAACTATTTATGATATAGTTATTATTTAGATACAATATTGTTACAAAATATTGTCTATTGGTTGAACTTAGACATAAGAGTTCAGTACTATCGTGATTATTTATATTGAATATTCCTAAGTTGAGTAAGTATAATAATTACTCTGAAGCTACTATTGACTATTTTAATCAGTAATTATCAATAATTACTTACCAGATAAAAGTCAAAATGCTTACTATAGACCATTTCGTTAAAATTGGTAAGGAATATGGTTATAAATCTCAAGAACTTCGTCAGTTTGCTGAGGCAGAACTGGAAAAACATAAAGCAGAAATGGAGGAACGTGAAAGAAAAGAAGCAGAGAAAAAGGCTGCATTAAAGAAAGAGGAGGAGGAACGTGAGATGAAGCAAATTGCCAAGGAAAATAGATTAAGAGAAATTGCTCAACAGGAAGAAGAGAATAAATTGAAACGAGAGGAAATTATTTTACAACAAGAAATGGAATTGGCGCGTATTAAATTGGAGACAGCAAGATTACAAGCACAAAGTGCTGATGCAAACCAGAATAATAACTCACAAAATGGATCGTCATCCAGCCAAACTAAACATTTCTACAACTTTAAATTACCCACTTTCAACTTAAACGTGGACGACCTTTCATCGTTCCTGTCACGTTTTGAACAGACTTGCAAAACAAATCATTTGCCTGAAGAGTCATGGGTACTCAAGTTAAATGAATTCTTGGTTGGAGAACCATTGACGGCTTCTCAAAATGCTGACCCATCAATAGCAAATAACTACGGTGCTATTAAGTCCTTGCTTTTACGAAGGTTTCACCTGGACGAGGAACACTGTAGGTTGAAATTTAAGGGAATTTTACCTGAATCTCCAAAAGATTTTGCAGGATTCATTGCGAACATACGCAATACATTTAATAGATGGGTTGAACTGGCAGAAGTCAACAAATCGTATGACAAATTAGTTGATTTGCTACTACGGGATAAGGTATTATCTTCTGTTAGCCAGCCATTCTTTGCATATTTGCAGGAGCGTAAACCAGGTACTATTGACGAGTTAGAAAAAATTTCTTTAAACTACTGTTCGGCACATCCGAATGCGAACATTTCTAACTCTTCATTAAGAGAACCTCTACCTGTGGCGTCTAATATGGCCTACAATCATAATAACAAACAAAGACATCACAGTGTAGACAGAAGTAGGTTCCAAAGAAATCACAATGTTAACTTTCAGAAGGGACATAATAATGATTTCAACAATAAAAATGAGTTCAACAGAGGTAGATCACGAGATAGAAATTATTCACCTCAAACAAACTACCACAATGGTCAACATAACACTAATTATAATCGATCACATACTCCCAATAATAACAATAACTGGAATGGTAATAATCATGGCTCGAGACATCGAGATAATAGTTACTATAGAGGACAACGAGATAATTCTAACAATTATACTCGGAATCGATCTCATTCTCGGGGATCATCTCATTACAACCATAATACAGGGGCGGCAGTTACAAATAATACTACCCCTATAGCTCAGGTCCCACTTGACAATAATACAACACAGTCTTCTGCTGCATGTTTTGCTATTAATTATAATGTGGCAAATAGTTGCCAACAATGCAATCTTATTTTTCAGAAGGCGAAAGAAACAGTGCTTAACTGCGGACATATTACACCAGAGGTAGGTCTTGCAGTCAACGATGGAACAGGCTCACTAATTTTTAACAGGGGAATCGTTAATGGATCCGTCGTCTCAGTGCTGAGAGATTCAGGATCCACGGCGATTGGTGTACGTCAGTCGCTGGTACATCCTAGCTGTGCGACAGGAGAATATGTACGCTGCATGACATTTGGTGGAACTATTGAGTTCTACCCCACAGCTATTGTTCATATTAGAACACCCTTTTTCACAGGGAATGTAAAAGTATGTATGCTAAAAAAGCCTATAGCTGATCTGATGGTTGGTCGTATACACGGCAGTAAAGATTGTACTCCAGATAAGATCATAGAATGGGAGAAACATAACCTATGCACTGGAAACGCCGTGACGACTAGAGCGCAGACTCAACTCATGGAGAAATTTAGTGATAATAAGATGGATGCAGACAACCAAGAGGAGTTTGTAGTCAATTCACCTATTGACAGGGAAACATTTGCAACTAAACAAAAAGAGGATAAATCTTTAAAAAAAATTTTTAAGCTGGTTGATAAAGTTGACAATCTATCCTCAGGTAATAATAACAAACATTGTTTTGTTATTAAAAATGACATATTGATTAGATGTTTTAATGACAAATCACAAATGAAACAACAAGTTATGGTCCCGTATACTTTTAGACGGTACATTCTTCAACATGCACATGACTCACATTGTGCTGGACATATGGGATATACTCGAACACGATCTCGAGTACTGTCTTCATTCTTTTGGCCAGGAGTGTCAAGAGATATTTTGCAGTATGTACGTTCCTGTACTACATGCCAAGAAGTGAAAGCACGTGGAGCTTTTCACACGGCGCCTATTCAGGCTTGCGATATCTCAGTAAGACCGTTTGACAAGATGGCCATAGATATTATTGGTCCATTGCTACCATCGGCCAGAGGACATAGATTCGTCCTTACGTGCATTGATTTGTGCACACGATGGCCAGAAGCTATCCCATTAAAGACCACCACTACCACAGATGTAGCTGATGCACTACATCTCATCTTTTCTAGAATAGGGTTTCCTAGAAAACTTTTATCATACCATGGGTCACAGTTCATATCTGACACCATGAAGGAAGTCATGAAAACTTGGAACATTGATAGGAATTTAAGTAGTATTTATCATCCTATGAGTAATGGTGCAGTTGAAAGACTTAACCGTACACTTAAACAACTACTACATAAGGTTACTGTTAAGCACCCTCATGACTGGGACAGAGCACTCCCAGCTGTTCTATTTGCTTATCGGGAGGTACCGCATGAACAAACTGGCTTCTCTCCCTTTGAATTAGTTTTTGGTGCTCCCCCAAGAGGTCCTATGGGACTAATAAAAGACTTATTAATTGACGCGGAGATGACTCAGGACACTCAGTCATCTTACGAGTATGTGATTAATCTTCGGAAGAACATTATTGAGTCTTGCCAGTTGGCAACAGCTTCTTATGAGGCTGCAAAAGCTAAGGCTCGATCTCTACAAAATAGGTCTCGACGATTACGCCAATTATTCCCAGGCGATGAGGCTTATGTGTTACTTCCTCACAATAACAATAAATTATTGATATCTTGGAATGGTCCTTACAAAGTCATTGATAAAATTTCCGACGTTGATTACGTCTTAGATATCAAGGGACACAAAAAGATATTTCATATTAACATGCTCAAGCAATTTCATACACGTCCTGAACACTTACAGTCAATTTTTCATGAACTAGATGACAACACAGTATCTACTTGTTATTATTCCAACTTATCCGTCATCCAGGAAGAAGCATCTTCTTTTCCTGAGGTACAGTTACCGTTACCGGTACCAGAAGTTCAACCTACTGAATCTTGGCGGGATGTAACCATCTCTTCAACGGTTACACCGCAACAGCGTCTACAGATTGCTAATCTATTACAATCTTATCCAGATGTGTTGACCGACGTCCCGGGTCACACATCGGCTATCAGTCATGACATTACTCTCAATGACGATACACCTATTCGTGTAAATCCCTATTCGGTTCCTTTACATTTCCTTGCTAAAACTACTAAGGAACTTGAACAGATGTTGTCTCTGGGAATCATTGAGACTAGTAATTCGCCATTCTCTTCTCCATTAGTGATTGTCCGGAAGAAGGACAATAACATCAGACTATGTGTTGACTATAGAAAATTAAATGCTAAGACTATAGTTGACAGCGAACCACATCCACTTATCGACGACTTACTGCCACGTCTATCCAATGCAACTATATTTAGTAAGATAGACTTAACTAAAGGTTATTGGCAGATACCACTGACCGAAAAGGCTAAGTACTACACCGCATTTTCCACTCCACAAGGTCTATACCAGTGGAATGTGATGCCTTTTGGGCTTGTTAATGCGCCAGCTACCTTCATTCGCCTGATGCGACAAATTTTATCAGGTAGACCAGACGTTATTACATATATTGACGACATATGCTTGTTTAGTTCGTCGTTTGAGGAACATGTTTCGGGACTTAGATATGTTTTCGACACTCTAAGGAATTATCATCTAACTGCTAAACCTACAAAGGTTCAGATCGCGTGTAATGAGATAACCTTTTTGGGACATATCATTGGATCGGGATATATCCGAACGTTACCTAGTACAGTCTCCAAAATTCTAAACATAGCAGTTCCTCAGACGAAGAAACAGGTCAGGAGTTTGTTAGGACTTGTTCAATATTACAGTAGATTCATACCAAACTTGTCATCCATCACGGCTGTATTGTCTTCATTGTTAAAAAAAAGACATGCCGGTGAAGGTGACATGGACTGGTATATGCAATGAAACTTTCAACAAAATTATAAATTTGTTCTCGCATGAACCAATTTTAAGACTTCCCGATGCTTCCAAAAGATTTTTCTTACGAACAGATGCTAGTAACTACGGCATTGGTGAATGCCTGCTCCAGAACCATGATGGCGTTCTACATCCTACCTTATATATTTCAAGAAAGCTAAAGCCGGCAGAAACAAAGTATTCCACAGTGGACAAGGAACTTTTATCAGTTATATGGGCAATCACTAAACTGGAAAAGTTCTTGCTTGGTGCTCCATTCACCATACAAACTGACCAACGTGCTGTAGCATCTTTGCGTAGATCAAATCACAAAAGCCCAAAACTCGCCAGATACGCGATCATCCTGCAGCCATTTGAATTCTCCATTGAACATATTCCTGGCACTGAAAACATTGTGGCGGATGCGTTGTCACGTAATCCTATTGACGACGAATAATCAACATTGACATTCCTAAAACACGTCAATCATCACTACATTGGATAGAACGAAGTATCAACTATAAGGGAACTAACCTTGCCTTCAATTTAATATTTATAAACACTATATGCATCACAGAATTGAACTAAAGACAATCAAGGTATACATATTGACATTGAAACTTCGTCTAACGTCCATACACAATATATGAATATTCGTTGAACAATCATGGAACAATATCTGACGACAAGTCGAACTTATTATCCTATGTGCACTTAATTCTTGGATCCTAGGATAATTGACATTTCTGTCCAACGGAAACGTTTCAACACTTTGTCTAAAAGAATTCATCAGGATCAGGACTACGGATGGATCATCATATCCTATACTAATTAATTAGTTAACTTAACTTCTTAATTGAATTATTATCAATAAAATGAAATGTGAGAAAAAAATGAAATGAAAGAACAAAAAAAGAGAACGAAATATAAAAAGAAGAAATTATGAAAAGAGAAAATAAATCTCACACAAGTATTAGATTAATATTTTTTTTTTAATATACCTATACGTTATTTAGTTAGTTAAATTAGATAGTTATTATTCACTAACACTTAACACACACAATTAAGTTAAACTTATATTCGAATTTCTTTCTATTTCTTCTCACTTATTTTGTCTTTTCTTCTCTCATAACATCACGTTACATTAGAATCTTAATAATTTAACTCTTAGTTTAATTAATTAATTAAATTTTAATTAGTCAAATTAATTCCTATATGACATACTAATACGACAGACCTTACTTTAATTTGATTCTATCATTCACTATTAACATTGGACATTTTATTTAGTTGATATAATAATATGTATAATATTGACATATAATGTGATTAATGTTAGATGACTATGACAAATAGTTAGTTGACATGACCGCAACACGGTTCTACTCAGAACATCGTCGGCCATATGTCACGATTGTGTTAACTTTTTTTTGAAAAATTGTTAAGTCGGATAGATCTTGAAAAAAAATCTATCGATTTTTTTTCCCCCGGTGTACAGGGAATTGTTACGGTATATGATATTAACGCCGTCTGCTAAAGGTTAGCAGACGTGCAATTGTAAAGGTTCAGACATTTAATATATTGCGATAGATGTTTCAATTATTGAACGCTCCATACACGATCGATTATGACGTGTCTAGCGTTGTTTGGGTCACAGTCGGTAACTAGGAGACGCTACCCTTTGTTACTTGACCGCCAAGCTGAATAGCTGCGTTTTTCTAACCTTCCAATTCAATGGCATGATATAGCCATTTATATGTGCATTTATGATGGACCAGGGTCAGTCCTAGAACTCTACGAGAGAGGAAACTTATGGAGGTTAGTGATTAACTAAATCCTTGGAAGGAGAAAGATAATCGTCTACTTTATACGAAGTAATTAGACTCACAGTCTCACTGTCGGCAGGTAGCCATTCTATCTGCGCGTGCATATAGCTGTGATGTTCTGACGACAATTACTGCATTGTATCCTTAAACGGACATTGACACGTAAAACAGCAGTCTACGCTATTGATTGATTGATGCATGTACCTCATGTGTGAATTGAACTGTTTATGTATGTGTGTAATCCATATTAAATTGTGAAGGACTCGAACCAGAGGCATTATTCGTTGAATCACGTTACACCATTCAACCTTATGAATTACGTATTTTATGTCAAGTTGCTGAGTTAATAAGATGAGCAGTTGTTTACATCTTGATGCCAAGTTCAGGCATTACGACAAACCGAAGGTGAGGTTCACCCCATTCGCGTAAGAACATTAGCACGATCAGAATTCAGGCAACACAACCAGTAACCACACACGAAAGTCCTTCAACAGTGAGCTGAATGCATTATCTTCTTATATGCAATAATTTTATTGAATGTTTGAACTGCTTTCAATTATTATCTCATTATATGCAATTAACTTTAGTTAATGTTCACGCTGCTTTTCAGTCAATTGCATACTTTCATGTAATAGTTGTATATTTTATGGAATTCATATATTTACTGTTATATGATTTTTGTATGCCTTTGATGTCCTTCAGGTTGTTTCACAGAATGCATTTGCACTACCCTGCCCACCTCTTTTATTTAATGGTTGTATATTTTATCGCATTCGTGTATTTAATGTTGTATGATTTTTTTATGCCTTTACAACAGTTGATAATATATGTATGACCCTACCCTATTAATATTATATGTTTGCAGCTCGAAGAATGGCGCTCAACATTGGTCCATGTCATTTATGTAATAATATGACTGATATCTGAGACTGGTTTATAGACCACACTCAGGACAATAACGCCTCTAGCCAGAGAGATAATAAGATTGTTCCTTTGTGTGTATCTCCTAGCTCCCTGGTGGTGACGAGCGCAGGTGAACTCGCAGTCGTGTAGTGAAACCTTGCAGGATACAGCTACGAACTATTCCAGCAACTTGGCCAGGGGGAGAAAACTTGCAGTGATATTGTGAAGTCATACATCAGCAACAACATTCATGATAAGTGCTTTTTAAGAACGGACCAAACATTAAAAGATATTGTGTCATACCAGTCAGTGATTAGAATTAGGACATACACCTCAGCCATCGTGAAGGGTACCCTAATAATAAACATAACTTTTGTGTAGGCTATTTTTATCTCCCTTTACTCAGTAATATATACATATAACAATATATACCTATTTTTTTTTCTCTTCCTTGTGTCTTTCTGTAACCAATATAGCTTGAGCTAATATATATTCATTTAAAAGAATTTCACTGTTGTTTCTTTCTTTTCACTACATGTTCTGTATTGCTTGGTAGTTAACTGTTTTTGTTAATCATTATCTTAATTACCAGCTGGGGGTCTCATGAGCCATATCAGTACCTCAGGAGAAGTGTGGCTGAAGACCTAACCTACTCTCAGGATCCTTGATGGGATTTGCTTCTTAATTTAACTGAGAAGAGTTTAAATTTCAGTCTCCTGAAACATTTCTTCCTACAAGTGTCGGACTATTACCTACAGCGAGCCAAAAGACACTGTGGAAGAGATTGGTACTCTCTTTTATTTCTTCTATCTATCCTCTCTTTTACCCTGTCGCCACAGACTTGAGAAAAAGTGCATTAATGTTTATAAATACACGTGTCCCACGAGTTTATTGTTTGGTAAAGTGAGAAAAGGTGTATTAATGTTTTTATATATGGGCGTCGCAGCAGTTTATTATGTGATGAATTGTGAAAAGATTCATTAATGTTTTTATATACGAATGTCCTAAAGAACGGTAATGAAAAAACAAAAACAACAGAAAAGACGAGTATGGCGAAGTTAAGTATGGCACTACAGGAAAATCTCATGACAGATGCAAATGGACTGAGTTAAAATAAAAAAAATGCAGACAATACTGGCTGTAATGATTGCAAGAATCCTGATGGTACTGACGTTTCAAGGTCAATACTCTGAATGTTACTGGGTACACCTGGTAATTTATGTTCGTTAAAATTTTACTTAAAAATTTGTTCACATTTTTTTTTCACTGTTCATATGCAAGCATGTATATGAATCAGTTCACCAGTATTCCATGCTAAACTGCAATGGCTTTGAAGATGGAAAATATAACTCAATACTTTATATTAAAAAAACAGTAATTAACACGAAGGTCCGCTTTCATCAACCGTCTTCCTCATAATCATAGAATGAGTGATATGACCAGACAGCAGGAACAAAGAAAACAGGAATACAAACAGTTAAACGATCTATTACATAAACAACAAAACATAGAGGAAATGACAAACAAGATTAACAGCAGAAGGAGAAATAAAAAAAAAACAAAAAAACATAACAGATTGTTAACACATCAATGTTATAAAAAAAAGAAAAACAAAGGAATTGATAAGGAATACTAGGCAATAAGATCCGAAAAAGATTAGTCATCACAGGACTGAAGAAATGTACAACTTTACCTTCTTGAGAAGTTACATAAAAAGAAAGAACAAAGAACAAACCAGGATATCAATGCCAAGGTAAATAAAACCATGTCTTCTTAAAGCTCTCTCAAACCAGTAAGAAACTCGGCAAAGCTCTTTTCTCCCTTAAAACAAGAAAATTATGCGAGGCTGTTCAACGCGAGCGTAATATCAGTCCTGCTTCGTAAAGTTAAAGGTAGTCTCAGTGCATGTACTGCCTTAGTATAGTGAAGTGTTAGAGACTTCACTACACTAGGTCCAGCTTTGTGAGGTTGGGTGATCAGTTCCATTCCTCACTGCCTTTGCCTTCCCTAACTCACTAGCAAAGTGAGGTATGCATTTACAGCTTGGTAGATCGGAGAGTAGCACTACCAGGCTTAAAATCTGGAATCCTGAAACTTTGCCGGATAAAGAACAATTTCCTTTAGATGTAAAGTAAATGTAAAAAAAAAAAAAAATTAACAATGGAACTAAAATACCGGTATAAGACCTAAAGGTCTTTATATTTGAACATGCGCCCTAATATAACCGACTAGGTTGACGAGGCAAAATTTTATAATAATAAAAATAATCATTGAGATAAAAGGAGTTCCCCCTAGATGTAAACTAAGCCTCACTGAGATAAGGGAGTTTCCCTTTGATGTAAATTAAGTCTTACTGAGATAAGGTAGTTTCCCTTTGATGTAAATTAAGTCTTACTGAGATAAGGTAGTTTCCCTTTGGTGTAAATTAAGTCTTACTGAGATAAGGGAGTTTCCCTTTGATGTAAATTAAGTCTTACTGAGACAAGGGAGTTTCCCTTTGATGTAAATTAAGTCTTACTGAGATAAGGGAGTTTCCCTTTGATGTAAATTAAGTCTTACTGAGATAAGGGAGTTTCCCTTTGATGTAAATTAAGTCTTACTGAGATAAGGGGGTTTCCCTTTGATGTAAATTAAGTCTTACTGAGACAAGGGAGTTTCCCTTTGATGTAAATTAAGTCTTACTGAGATAAGGGAGTTTCCCTTTGATGTAAATTAAGTCTTACTGAGATAAGGGGGTTTCCTCTTGATGTAAATTAAGTCTTACTGAGATAAGGGGGTTTCCTCTTGATGTAAATTAAGTCTTACTGAGACAAGGAAGTTTACCTTTGATGTAAATTAAGTCTTACTGAGATAAGGTAGTTTCCCTTTGGTGTAAATTAAGTCTTACTGAGATAAGGGGGTTTCCTCTTGATGTAAATTAAGTCTTACTGAGATAAGGGAGTTTCCTCCTGATGTAAATTAAGTCTTACTGAGATAAGGGAGTTTCCCTTTGATGCAAATTAAGTCTTACTGAGATAAGGGAGTTTCCTCTTGATGTAAATTAAGTCTTACTGAGATAAGTGAGTTTCCTCTTGATGTAAATTAAGTCTTACTGAGATAAGTGAGTTTCCTCTTGATGTAAATTAAGTCTTACTGAGATAAGGGAGTTTCCCCTTGATGTAAATTAAGTCTTACTGAGATAAGGGAGTTTCCCTTTGATGTAAACTAAGCCTCACTGAGATAAGGGAGTTTCCCTTTGATGTAAATTAAGTCTTACTGAGACAAGGGAGTTTACCTTTGATGTAAATTAAGTCTTACTGAGATAAGGGAGTTTCCCTTTGGTGTAAATTAAGTCTTACTGAGATAAGGGGGTTTCCTCTTGATGTAAATTAAGTCTTACTGAGATAAGGGAGTTTCCTCCTGATGTAAATTAAGTCTTACTGAGATAAGGGAGTTTCCCTTTGATGCAAACTAAGTCTTACTGAGATAAGGGAGTTACCTCTTGATGTAAATTAAGTCTTACCGAGATAAGTGAGTTTCCTCTTGATGTAAATTAAGTCTTACTGAGATAAGTGAGTTTCCTCTTGATGTAAATTAAGTCTTACTGAGATAAGGGAGTTTCCCCTTGATGTAAATTAAGTCTTACTGAGATAAGGGAGTTTCCCTTTGATGTAAACTAAGTCTTACTGAGATAAGGGAGTTTCCTCTTGATGTAAATTAAGTCTTACTGAGATAAGTGAGTTTCCTCTTGATGTAAATTAAGTCTTACTGAGATAAGTGAGTTTACTCTTGATGTAAATTAAGTCTTACTGAGATAAGGGAGTTTCTTCTTGATGTAAATTAAGTCTTACTGAGATAAGGGAGTTTTCTCTTGATGTAAATTAAGTCTTACTGAGATAAAGGATAGTCTCCCCTTGATATAAAGAAAGCCTTACAACGATAGAGAATAGTTTCCCCTTGATGTAAAGTAAGTTCACTCAGATAAAGGATAGTTTCCCCTTGACATAAAGACAGCCTTACTATGATAGAGAATAGTTTCCCCTTGATGTAAAGTAAGTACAATCAGATAAAGGATAGTTTGCCCTTCACAAATGTCGAGGTGCTGTCACCTTCAAAGCACGTATACAATGCTTAGACAGCGCAGACTACGCTGGCTTAGCTATATCCGCCGCATGGAAGATGATCGCACCCCTAAGGACAATTGCTACGGGCAACTGGCAGATGGCAAAAGAACAGTCGGGCGATCGCAACTGAGGTCCAAAGACGTGTGCAAGAGAGAGACATGAAGGCATTGTACATAAATCCCGCAACCTGGAAGGATGAAGCTGCTGATCTAACCAAGTGGCGATGCTCCCTACGGCGCCACCCCAGATTGGGCGAAAATAAGCTCTCACAACAAGGAGAAGAGAAAAGGACACGCCGAAAGGAACATCAGGCATTGACACAGCTGAAGGCTATCACCCCAGGGGCGCATGCCCAATGTCAGTTATGACTGAAAGGGGCTACTACTCCCCTTTGATGTAAAGTATGTCTTACCGAGAGAAAATATAGTTTCCCTTTGATGTAAAGTACGGTAAGTCTTATTACCGAGATAAAAACTTTTCTATTTTCGAGAGAGTGCATTAACTTTCAATCACAACTAAGGGGTGCAACTGTGGTTGAAAGTTAGACAATAATTGTATTGTTTCTCTTATATGTACTCTCCCGAAAATAGAAAAGTGCGCAAATGACAGTGTACATGAACAGTTTGATTATGTAAAGAAGCCAACAACACAATTGATAAACGGTACATGAACTGGAGACAGGAAGGTGCGGAGATGCAGATTAAATCAACAGACATTCAAGATACTCTGTCCAGTTTCATTCGGGAAACGGATTTAACTCATCATTTTCTTAAAAAATAACCTTAAAGTCTGTAATACATGTAACAGAAACAACACACTATAATTAAAAACCTGTCAATTTTGACGGGTTATTGCTAGTCAGAAATAACTAGAGAAAAATGGCATAAAGAACACCCAGAATCCGGATACTGTAGAACCACACCAAACATTACCAAGACGAGCCCAAGTGATCATTTTCAGAATAAGAACTGGCTATTGCAGACTCAGATACCATCGGTACAACAAATTGAAAATCCGACAGACAGATAATGTGTCCATGCGGGGAGGACATACAGACAGTAGAACACATACTCCAATACTATTGGCCCCAAGAGAGGCAGCATGGTTATCTCCAACTCAGATGAGGCAGAAACTGTATGGCGATGAAGGAAGCCTGAGATGGACTTCCAGCTTGATAAGAGAGGTAGATGTGGTTATTTGAGAGCGAACAACGAAGAAAACTGGGATAAAGGACAGTGTTTGATGTAAAGTAAGTAAATTAAATTCCCTCTTAACGTCAAGTAAGTCTTACTGCATAAAAAATTTTTGTTTCCCTTAACGTAAAGTAAGTCTTGCTGCCACTAAAAAAAAAAAAATGTTTTCCCCTTATTAACGTAAAGTAAGTCTTACTGCATTATAAAAAATGTTTTCTCCTTAACGTAAAGTAAGTCTTGCTGCCATTAAAAAAAAAAAAAAAAAAAAAATTTTCCCTTATTAACGTAAAGTCAGTCTTGATGCGACAGAAGATAGTTTACCCGTGATCACAGCAAGATCCTTTGTGGATTTTTGATTCCCAGGGCAATGAATGCTCCTCATGCCTTATGTACTCATATTTTATATTATTGTTTCTTTCCCCTACGACTTATTTGTATTCACTTCACAGTCTATATTGTTTCTTTCCCCTACGACTTATTTGTATTCACTTCACAGTCTATATTGTTTCTTTCCTTACTACATATCTGTATTCACTTCACAGTCTATATTGTTTCTGTCCCCTACGACTTATTTGTATTCACTTCACAGTATATATTGTTTCTTTCGCCTACTACCTATTTGTATTCACTTCACAATCTAAGACACCTAGGTCTGCATACTAGAGTAAGCAACAAGGACTTTTTATATTTGCATAAGCGTCCGTTATATAACCGACAGACCTTGTGTTTAGGTTAAACAAAACGAGACAAAATCCTAATTAAGAAGAGAATAAACCTTCACAGACTGCAGATAATATTATCAACTCCTTAAAAAACGGTAAAGAAATAAATGACAACACAGACCCACGTTAACTCCACAAGCGATTGTAGTTAATAACCTGTCTAACAGCTTACCTTCAAATCGCCTAGATCTAGCAGTGTCCCAGAAGAACGATGTCTTAGTAATAGTATTATAGTGTTGTACTAAGCCTGATGTAGTTTGGATCCTGTTCGTGGCGCACCCGTACCCCAAGTTACTACAAACGCATTCAGTATGAAAGCAAGCCCAGCTACCGATTTTACTGTGCCAACGACTACTACACGTAGGCAAGGTAGTGACGAAATAAAAAGCAGAATAAAAAACCCAAACGGCAGCATGTGATGAAATGACCGGCAGAGTCATCAGACCAGTGTTTCTTAACCTGTGGTTCACGGGTCCCTAGGAGGGGAAGTTCATGAATGGATTCTAGGGGTTCTGAGTACGTGTACGTAATCTAAATATCTGAATTTAAAAAAAATCAATTTTTTATTTATCTATGGAATGATAATAGATATCTGCATTTAAGGAAATATATTCTAATAAGTGCCGAGTAATTGTTTTTATTTTTCTGTCTCTATATGTAAGCTTATCGATTTTTTTGTTTACAGTAGCAGCTTATCCCCACTTCAAATCACGACACTGACAAGCTTTGTAACCATCTTGGCAACAACAACAAAAAAATGTTTTTTTATGTAAACTAGCTCATGGGGCTTCCCTGGAGAACGCGTAAGAAGTACCTTTAATTCAGGGAAAGCGCAAGAAGTACTTTTAATCATGGGAACACGTAAGAAGTATCTTTAATCCTGGGAACACGTCAGAAATACCTTTAATCCTGGGAACATTACACTTTATATACCGGCGGGAGAAAATGGCTACTCAGAAATTTCCCTAGCTAAAAAAAAAATTATTGTTGTGCCACCTTTCGTCGTCTAGAGATCTACATAAATCATCTCCTGAGAGCTACCGGTATATCGAGATCGACCGGACGCAACATCTGACAGAAGACTATAGAGGTGACAGGCACTCCTGAGATTCGAACCCACGTTTTATGGGTGATGACATCACCTCGCGGTAAAAAAAAAAACACTGTCTAAGGAATGCGGCAAACTGAATACCCCGCGCCCTTCCCCTTTGTAATGTGTTCATAGCCTTCACACATTCGAACCATATACTATACACAATATATATAGTTCGATCTAGAAGTATTGATAGACTTTATCACAGTGGTTCTCAGCCTGTTTACGTCGTGCCACTAACAAATTTCACAGTTGGTGAAGCTGGCGACAAATAAAAATCAATATATAGAAATTTAGCCAAAGGCATACCACATAATAAAGTTCGATTAAGTGAAATGTAAGGGACGCAACCCATCGCAATGTCTTCCACTTCTGATAGTTTGAGAAACACTGCTCCGTTGCGCTGTGGCTTTCTTGCAAAAGAGAAACCGCATAACACACACGCATAACACACACACACACACACACACGCAGACACACACATAACCTGCAGATTTTAGACTTTATGTTAGTGTCTAGTAAACAACATAATGAACATTAACTTTCGTTGGTGTTTTTATCTGTGTGTTTACAACTCGTCTACTTATCGGTATATTTATTCAATGTGACCGTTTATCTATTTACCAATGAATGAATGAAGGAATGAATGAATCAACCATCTATCTATCTATCTATCTATCTATCTATCTATCTATCTATCTATCTATCTATCTATCTATCTATCTATCTATCTATCTATCTATCTATCTATCTATCTATCTATCTATCTATCTATCTATCTATCTACCTATCTGTCTGAATGTCTGTCTATCTGTCTGTCTGCCTGTCTGTCTGTCTGCCTGTCTGTCTGTCTGTCTGATCGTCTGTACCTTTGTTTTTTCTACCAGTCTCTACCTACCTACCTACCTTGCCTAAGAACCTGTCGGAATGTATCTGTCCGTCCGTCTGTCCATGTCTATGTATATATGTCAATCTTTATGCCACTCCTCAATTTATAAATGTTACAGACCTTCAGCCAGAACACATACGGCGTACATAATCATAGACACAGAGCTAGTAACAACACTCAAATAAAACCCAGGATAGTTTACTGGGTTACTGTGACAATGAAATCCACGATGGATCTAAATATAGACTGAAAGTTCCGCGTGCTGTTATAAATGACTCAATGTCAATAAAGTGCCGTGTTTGCAGGGGTGTATTTCAAGTATTTGGCACCTGAGGCGGATACTTCCTTTTTCGCCACCACCCCCCTCCCCACTCTGCCTTTAAAAAAAAACATACACACGCACAGAAAAATAGATTATGCTTGCAAGTAGATTTTTAAACATTACAATACTGTATATACTACTGTAAATAGTGTCCCATGATACCCCCACCCCCTCCTGTCTGTCACCTGGGACTGACCGCCCCCGCACCCTCCATAGTAGGCCACTGCGTGTTTGAGGCGTCAGTTGACTGCTGTAAATATTGCGGGGGCGCTGTTTTCTATAGGGTGCTCTTTACGGTTTAACTGGTCTAATTATTCCTTACCTTAGCTCTCTCTCTCTCTCTCTCTCTCTCTCTCTCTCTCTCTCTCTCTCTCTCTCTCTCTCTCTCTCCCTCTCTCTCATTCCGTCTGACTTCATGATTGCGTTTTCCCAACACATTCTGGTGCCAGTGGAACGAGAGGTGAGAAGACATGGCGTTAGACACGACTCGTACGGAAGAAACATGTTGATAGCATTACACGGAAGTGCTCGTCGTTCTAGAATTCACAAGAGGAGAGAGAGAGAGAGAGAGAGAGAGAGAGAGAGAGAGAGAGAGAGAGAGAGAGAGAGAGAGAGAGAGAGAGAGCGCGCGAGAGAGAGAGACCTACAACACACGGAGAAGTGAACTGGAGACAGAATTGGAAGGACAGCACAATGAAGATATCTTCATGATTGCGTTGTCCGACATATTTTGTTATTTCTTGCATATGAGAAAAACCAGACAGGTGGCAGATGAACGACAGGTGAGAAGACGTCGCAAACACTGAGGAAACATATTAATAGTTTATCCGCTTGAACTGTTTGTTGTTGAATCCACAAAGTGTGTTTGTGTGTGTGTGTGTGTGTGTGTGTGTGTGTGTACGAGAGGGAGAGAAAGAGAGAGAGAGAGAGACCTGAAACACGCGGAGAAGAGAGATGGAGACATAATTGAAAGAGATTGTGAAGACATGGAAAAACCTAGAACCGGATGGCACTGGACAGAAATGATTGGCGTGACATTGTCGAAGGCTTATGTTTCCTAGGGCACTGAAGGGCAATAAATGAAACCATTCATACCCAACACGAAAAGCGTACATACCCAACAAATTTCTCCAACACGAAAAGCATATTTACACAATAGATTTCCCCAAAACGAAAAGCATATATATATACAGAAAAAAATGTATCTACCACGAAAAACATATAAACACAACAAATTTCTCCAACATGAAAAGCATATATACACAACGAATGTCTAAAACACCAAAAGCATATGTACAAAACAGATTTCTCCAACACGAAAAGCCTATGTACACAACCAATTTCTCCAACACGAAAAGCCTATATAGACAACCAATTTATCCAACACGAAAAGCATATGTACACAACTGATTTCTCCAACACGAAAAGCCTATCTATACAACCAATTTCTCCTACCCGAAAAGCCTATCTACACAACCAATTTCTCCAACACGAAAAGCCTATATAGACAACAAATTTCTCCAACACGAAAAGCTTATATAGACAACAAATTTCTCCAACACAAAAAGCCTATATACACAACACATTTCTCCAACACGAAAAGACTATATACACAATAGATTTCTCCAGCACGATCCGCTTGAGCAAATAGTGGAATATTGCCTCCAAACACAACCTAACGATTTTACTTTTCTTTGGGAGCAGCACTTTAATTTGTGAGCCAGCTTAGCTGTAAGCCTTTCTCGGCCTTTTTATTGTGAAGGAACTCTTGAAATAATTTTCTGGTCTCAGGAAACCCCTGTATAAACATTATTATACATACAGCTCGCGGTACGTTAGCGTGATCAGTAAGTTGTAAATAATTTAACCCTGATCAGTAAGTTATCAATGCTCTTTTCTGAATAGATAATTATTTTTTCTGTGGGTCTCTTTATTTTATTAATCAACTTATTATTCATACCTACTATGTTTGTGTGCTTTCCCCCTCCCGACGTTCAACTCTAAAACAAGGCAGTTGTGTAAGTAGAGGAAACTTCAGTTTGTCTCGTCTACCACGAATTAGGATAAGATAAAAATTCTGTTTATTTCGTTCTGACCAGTCGTGGATTGGTAACGATGCCAAAATCGTAATTAACGCGAGTAACTGTTAGTAGAGCTTTTGTGATCAGAATTTACGCCTCTTTGACATATATGTATCTTATTGCTACCCCTGATGATTCGATCCTTGAGGGCTAATTAGTTTTAGATGAACATTATCCGCCTAAGTGAAGAACATGTTTTTTTTTAACTCTCCTGAAAATAACGCATGGCATCATTCGACATAGAGTCTAGTGGACTGCAACGACCACCATGTTTTCTACGAACATCTATACTGTATGTCATACTCATTTTGAAAATCATGCTGCTCCTTAAAGAAGACAGAACAAAAGAAAAGAAGAAAAAAGAAGAAAATAAAATAAAGACCCGAACAAGATCTGGTCCTGATTTTGTCAAGTGACATTGAACGTTGAACTTGTTTCGTTGAAGACTTTTCATGTTGAATTTCAAAGTTATGAAGTTTTCTCTGCAACACAAATATTAATGCATCCCTATTGAAAATTCCTGGGACGCCTTCGATGTTTTGAGCATAGACTCACTTATTAAATTATTCGGAAGCTAAGCGAGACACTAACGACACGTCAATGTATATATTCCACTTATACCCCCGGCCCCAGGTTTAACTGCCTTGGTAACAAAGACGAGTTCACCCTTGTCTTAGCATCCGTCGTATAGGCGGCGTCTGCTAAACCTGTTTGGGGTTCTCCTGCGACAGGTGGTGGGGGGTCGATTTTACAGCTGTTGGAAATGTTACCTTATTCAAGTAGGCCTACTGCACAAAGTTCCAAAAATAAGCAACGTTTGATTTATTTATTTTATCAATCATGAACTCTCGTGGAACCTTAAGGTTCCGTGGAACCCCATGTGAGAAACCCTGAAAGAAAAGTAATGATGTTTAGTTTGTGAAGAAGCACTAAATGTTTGTAGCTGCAGCTGTTACATCGCGAAGAATAGGAGGCCGAGGTACTCGAGGTCGTACAGGTCACGTTTTGAAAAAAAAAAAGCAAACAAAACAGCAGTTGAAGCTTACATCAAGCAGTGAAGGATAGGCATTCACTTACTGAATTCACTCATTCATGAACCCTCAGCTCCCGAAGGAGCACAGGGCTTCGATACATTTGTGTGAAGTTCTCCTATCCTGTGCTTTGTCTCAAGGTCTTTCCATGTGTTTTCTTTATCCTTTTCCATTGTGTCTCCCGTTCTCTTCTCCACGTGTTTCTTGGTCTCCCTCCACATCTCCTATCCTGGGGATTCCAGAACAAGGACTGCCTTGTAATGCTATCAACAGGTTTTCTCTAGGTAAGTCTTATCCACCCCCCAGCGTCTACTTCTCATCTCTTATTCCCTCAACACGTGTCTGGTTCTTCTCATCGCTTATTCCCTCAACACGTGTCTGGTTCTTGTCATCTCTTATTCCCTCAACACGTGTCTGGTTCTTGTCATCTCTTATTCCCTCAACACGTGTCTGGTTCTTGTCATCTCTTATTCCCTCAACACGTGTCTGGCTCTTGTCATCTCTTATTCACTCAACACGTGTCTGGTTCTTCTCATCTCTTATTCCCTCAACGCGTGTCTGGTTCTTGTCATCTCTTATTCCCTCAACACGTGTCTGGTTCTTGTCATCTCTTATTCCCTCAACACGTGTCTGGTTCTTCTCATCTCTTATTCCCTCAACACGTGTCTGGTTCTTGTCATCTCTTATTCCCTCAGCACGTGTCTGGTTCTTGTCATCTCTTCTTATTCCCTCAACACGTGTCTGGTTCTTGTCATCTCTTCTTATTTCCTCAACACGTGTCTGGTTCTTGTCATCTCTTATTCCCTCAACACGTGTCTGGTTCTTGTCATCACTTCCACATTTGTGATCTTGCCATACCACTTCAAGGCTTCTCTTCTATGCAAGCACCCATTAATGAATCTCTGTAGCTTCTTAGCGAATTGTTTGTATTGTTTTCCATGTTTCACAGCCATACAATATGACTGACTCGACATTTCAGTTAAAGATTGTGATTTTTGGTGTTGGAACTGATTTCTTTTGATGTTCATATAATGACTCATTGCAATGAAAGCACCTCATGCCTTTTGAATTTTTATTTTGATACCATTGCCTGTCCCTTCAACCGTGTCTACATTGCTGTGTATATACTCGTATATGTATGTTTCTACATCTTGTAGGTTGTTTGTCTTTCTTCTTGAAATCATTTGCGACATTTATTCTCATAATCTTTGTTGTTTTCGTGGTCTTAATTATATCCCCCCCCCCCGGTCTCCCGGGTAGGGAGATCAGATGCCTAGCCTTCTCGGATAAGGTCCCGTGTTCAGGTGTGCAGGTTGACGTTAAAAATCTCACGGCAGTTGGAAATCATAAAGAGTAGGCCGTAAGGCTGCTGCACTGGCAAAATTTAAAAATTAGAAACCTACCCACCACAACAATATTTATAGAAAGTGTGATTCATATATACACACATCGGGATTCTCGCCGGTGCTACGGAGTTCGTGCACTGAGCTGAGATCCTCCTTGTGTGATCTAAGGGAGGAGATCGGAGCACTGATTGAGTTGTCTGTGTGCAATGAAGATAGTCCTTAAAAGCAAACCAACCTTGTTCGTTTCCTTATGTATTTTCAGACATAACTGCCGTGACCTCAAATAAATTATTTTCTTTTTTGCCCTGCATCTGGTCACGTTTATGGGACAGTAGAGCCAGATCGTCTGCAAAATCCAAATCGTCAAGCTGTTTTGAAAGAGTCTAATGTATGTCATTTCTGTTGGCTGTTTCTTAACCCAGCCAATAGCCAGTGAGAAGACAAATGATAACAAGAGACATCCTTGCCGCTTCACAGTTCTATGATTCACAAGTGATGTGTAAACACAAATACTTTCATTAACCGCTTTTATTTCACGTGAGGTTTATGTATTTGTCGCGTTTCAAATGTTTTCTACATCGTAGAGAGTTAAAACTTTCGACGCAGCTCCGTGGCTAAGTACAAAATACATACCACCATCACCACTAAGCACTTCATCTTTGCTTCATTGTTGACCCCGGCTACCCATAGAGTCTCACAGACTGCATGACCAATAGCCCAGACATAATGATGATGGAATATGTCGGGGCTGATCATCAGTACAACCAATAATAATACATAATGACGGAAAGTGCCGAAATTTACCGACTGTACAATCAACAGTCAGACATAATGAAGAGGGAAGCTGTCAGGATTGAGCAAATATGCACTCAGCAACCACGCATCACGACGAGAGAAGGCGTCGAGGCTAATGGCAATTATAAACCACATACACCAAGGAAAGGCTGGGTTAAAAATCAGAATATTAATTTTATCCAGTCATACTGTTACTTCAAGCGCCAGTGGAGTAAGAAATGAGAAGAAGCGGCTGGAGATGGATAGGACACACATTGACGAAAGCTGTTGATAGCATTAACAGACATTCCATGTTCTGGAATCCCCAGGGCAAGAGTGGCAGAGAAAGACCAAAGAAAACATGGAAATAATAACTGGAGACAGACATGAAGGGGGTGAAGAATACATGGAAAGACCTTGAGCTGATGGCACAGGACAGGAAGACTTGGCATAAGTTTGTTGAAGGCCTATGCCAGTGGCGTATCCTGGTAAAGCGAGCTAGGCGTGCTGCTACTTAAAATGAATATGTACGCCTACTATTTAACTTCTTCCCCTCTTAATTTAAAAACCAACTATATTCAATTACGCAACGATAGTTATTAGGGGTATATGTAATTATCTCCGAAATACTAATTAACTTACAACTTGAAACTCACTGTCACTGTAATAATCTGCATTCCCGGCAACTAACAAAAATTAATCACAAAAAACACTGGACGGACACAACCGAATTTTACAGCTCGAGAGCTGCAAGACCACCGCACGCATGTTCGCATTGTATTGACGTATCTGGCCACGACCCCGATCCACACAAACCAGTGTTCAAACGTAAAACCGAAAGGTGCCGCACGCATAGTGACGGAATTACCCGAGAAACTTCGGGCGATTACTACCAACCAAAAAAACTGCACTATAAAACGCGTCTGGGAAACTGAAACTGGATATACTCGTGAGATTCTAAGCGGGAAAATCCGTTATCCTGATGCGTGCGGTCCGAAAGTAGAACATTATAAGAGAAATACTTTATAGAATAATACATTAAATTTTTATTTTCCTTCGGGCATAGGTGTGCGCAGCACGCACAGCACACATAGAGAATACGCCACTGGCCTATGCTCCATTGGGTGTTGAAAGGTGAAAGAAGAAGAAAACAACATTGTTACTTGCTCCGTGAAGTTTCCGGGGGGTCGCTGAAGAGACAAAGAATGAGTAAGATTAATGCGCCATCCAGCATCTCGTACTTCTTCTTCTTTGATCCTTAGCCGCCGGCTGTCAAAGCAGTCAGTGGCCATCACGGCCGGTGGCGCCTTGTAGGGCAGCAACAAATTGCTTCCACTTTGTTTGTTCGGCGGCCGTCCTTCGTAAAGTGCCCCAACTCTAGTTGATTCTTTGCATCACAGCCTCCACAGTTCTCCGCCAAGTTGTTTTTGGTCGGCATCTCTTTCGCTTTCCTTCGGGGGTCCATAGCATAGCTGTTCTTGTAATAGCATCAGGGTCCCTTCTGAGGACGTGGCCAACCCAACTCCAGCGTCTGCCAGCTATGATGGTGTGCATGTCCTCTTGGTTACTCCAAATAAGTAGTTCTTGGTTGGTGATGGTATTCGGCCAAAAGATTCGGTGAATTTTCCTTAGGCACATTGCATGGAAAGAGGACAGTTTCGACATTTCCTTCTCTGTTACTCTCCAGCATTCTGCAGCATAGAGAATCACAGAAAGTACACAGCTCTCATATAATCTTAATTTGGAGTTTGTGCTGTATTGGGAAGACTTCCAAATGTTGTTGAGACTAGCAAAGGCTGTTCTCGCTTTGTTCATTCTGTTGTTAATGTCCTTGCTTGTTCCGCCGTCTGGTGTTACTATGCATCCTAGGTAAGTAAATGAATCTGTCTGTTTTAGCTTCTAGTTCCTTATTGTTATTGGCTCAGGATTGCCCACATTGAGTATCATGACCTCTGTCTTCTTCAGATTGATGTTCAGACCCACCTGCTGGATATATTTATTCAGTCTATCTGTTTTTTCTTGGATGTGTTGATGTGAATGTGCGAGTAGTGCAATGTCATCTGCATATTCCAGGTCTTCCAGTGTAGAAAATGTTGTCCATCTAATTCCTCTTGGACTGCCTTCTGTTTGTCTGGCGCATCACCCAATCTATGACTGTCAATAATAAAGTTGTTGATAAGGGGCATCTTTGTCGTACTCCTGTCTTCACCTCGAAAGTTAGGTTGCTCAACCCAACACTGCATGTAGAGTTAGAATAGAGGCTTTTTATAATGGAAACAATGCAGCTAGGAATTCCATAGGCCCTCAGTATTTTCCATAGGCTGTCCCTGTGTATGCTGTCAAAAGCCTTTTCAAAATCAACAAAGTTAATGTATAGCTATCTCTGCCATTCTGAGCACTGCTCTATAATGTTCATGAGGGTGAATATATGATCTGCACATCTTCTGTTCTTTCTGAATCCCGCTTGTTCTTTCTTCAGTTTATGGTCTACTGCTTTTGAAATTCTCTGGATAATTATCCTGCCTAGTATTTTACTGGTAACTGAGAGGAGAGTAATTCCTCTTCAGTTGTTGCAGTCTGCAAGGTCGCCTTTCTTGGGCAATTTGACAATTATTCCTTTACTCCACTCCGTTGGTGTTGTCTCTGTTTTTCAGACTTGTGCAAATAGTGGTTCTTAATAGTTCTGCTTCTTGATCAGAGTCTGCCTTGAATAACTCAGCATTTAAATTGTTGTGACCAGGCGCTTCTCTTTACATCAACCACAAACGCTTTTCTGGTGAGGGGGCCCTTCAGTTTCATTATGTTATATCTTTTCTGTTTGATTGCAATTGGTAAAGCAGCTATGAGTTTCATCTCCAGTCTTGCTACTACTAGGTGATGATCACTTCCCACATCTGCACCTCTTCTTACTTTCACGTCTTGTAGTGCATGCCTCCATCTACCATTGATCATAATGTGGTCTATCTGGTTTCTGTCCCGTCCGTTTGGTGATTCCCATGTTAACTTGTGCACTTCTTTGTGTGGAAAAAGTATTCCTCCAATGACCAGGTTGTTGATGCTGCAGAAGCTTATTAGTTTGTCCCCATTCTCGTTTACTGTTCCACGGCAGAATTTCCCCATTACTCTTTCATTATAAGTATTGTGTGTTCCAACTTTCGCATTGAGCTCTGCCATTACTATAATAAGATCGTACCTGGGTACAGTTTCGTAACCAGGCAACCAAAATGAGTTTGTGCACGAGGCTGGCAAACTTATTATGTAAAACACGTGCCACAGAAACCACAGCATCAACAGCATGTGAAGGCTCTACGCCGGCTTCCTACAACGAGATCAGCTATAATAGCAGCTCCATGCTCTGTAAGGTACACTAAGAAAAATTATGACACTGTAACTCCTGATTGCCACGTTTTCTCTTCTCATTCATAACAGCTGTATATGCCTTTCACTTACAAATTATTCGCATCCTTAATTTCCTAGCGTCACTTTTCCGCTTCCTATTTATTGTAAACTAGTAAATGTACCCGTCAAAATAGTGACGGGAAAAGAAATAAAGCAAACGTCTTAACATTTCAGCATCTGCAGAACATTTAGAAGACTGGAGAACTCATTTTGTTGATGCTGAATGAAGTTATTTTATCCATTCTTGTAAAGTTTTGAAGAAAAAAATAATTTATATTGGCTTTTTTATTTTCTTACTTACTTACTTAGTCGTTCCCCTTCTACCGTGAGGTGTAGAGGTTTGGAAGAGAGAGCGCCAGACTATTCTATCGGCTGTCTTCCTCCTGGCCTGGTTCCATTCCAGTCCTCGGTCCTTCAAAGATTGTCTAATGTTGTCCTCCCAGCGGACTCTGGGTCGTCCTCGGGGTCTGGATCCTTGGCTCTTTGTTTCCCATGCTTGTCGTGGTAGCCGAACTTCTCCCATTCTGCAGACATGGCCAAACCATCTTAGTTGGGACTGTTCTACTTGGGTCTGTAGGGGGTGGCATTTTAGGCCTTGACGTATCGTCTGGTTGCGTACCATGTCTCTTCTTGTTACTTCAACCACCTTCCTCAGATATCTCATTTCTGAGGTTTGGATCTGGCTTTTATGGGTTGTAGTCATTGCCCATGACTCGCATCCATATGTCAAGACTGGGACATAGGTGGAGCGGTATACAGCCATCTTCGTTTTCTTACCAACCTCTCTCTTGCTGAGGAATCCTCGATTTATGGCCTGAAAAAGTCTCCCAGCTGCTGCTTTTCGAGTGGCCAACTCTTCTTTGATGCCTCCCTTTCGGTCTATAATAGCTCCGAGGTATTTAAAGTGGTCGACCTGCTCCAGGACCTGTTCTCCCAGCTTAATCTGATGTCTTCTTTCTTCTCGTGATATCACCATGGATTTTGTTTTAGAGCTGCTTATGACCATCCCTCTCTTCTCCAGCTCTTCCTTCCATACTTGCAGGTTGGATTGGAGATGTGCCTCTGATTTAGCAATCAGGGCAACATCATCAGCAAATGCCAGCTATGAAATATAGACCTGTCTCATCTTCCAGTACCCCACTGAATACTTTCTTGTTCTCTCCTTACATGCCTTGATGACATCGTCCATAAGGAGTATGAAGAGGTAAGGTGATAGGATATCACCTTGTCTTACACCAGTGGTGGTCCTGAACTCTTCTGACTTATGGTTTGCTGTCCTCACATAATTTCTGCAAGACTTGTAGAAGCTCTGTATAGCATGAATCAGAGGTGCTGGAATATTCTTCCTTGCCAAACAGTCCCAAAGTTTGCTCCAAGGGACCCTGTCAAACGCCTTTTCCAGATCTATGAAACAAAGATGGATCTCACTCTTATACTCAAGGGCCTTTTCACTCAGCTGTCTGAGTGTGAAGATTAAGTCTTGAGTACTTCGGTTTGCTCGGAATCCGCACTGGACCTCATCCAATTGTGGCTCAGCTAGGCGTCGGAGTCTCTGCTCTAGGATTCTAGAGTAGATTTTTCCAGGGACACTGAGAAGGGATATGCCTCTATGGTTTCCACACTGTCGATTGTCACCCTTTTTGAAAATTGGTGTTATTATGGCGATCTCCCAATCCTTTGGTATGGTCTTGTTGCACCATGCTGCCTGTAGGACCCTTAAGAGTAACAGGTCGCCTGATGCTCCCATGTACTTAACCATTTCTGGTGTTATACCATCATGCCCTGCTGCTTTGCCCATCTTGATTTTCTCCAGTGCTGCCTTCAGTTCTTCCATCTTTATGTCATCTTCATCACCATTGGTTTCCTCTTCTGTGCTAGTGGTTATCATTTCTGATGCTTGACCTTGCTCACCATCAAGGAGTTCTGAGAAATATTCTTTCCATCTTTCCATTACTTCCTTCGGGGCAGTAAGCAATTTGCCTTGCTTGTCCTTTATAAATTTGAGAGGGCATTGTTTTTCCTTCCTCATGTTCTTTAGGGTCTTATAGAACAATTTCTGGTTTTCTTGTGCATCTTTTTCTAGCTTTTCTCCAAATTCTTCCCAGGACTTCTGTTTTGCGGCTTGCACTTTGTTCTTTACTTCTGTTCTGAGTGTCACATATTCTCTATATTTTTCCATTTGTCCTGTTGTGTTTTTTAGCTCCTAAGTATTGTTTCCATGCCATTTTCTTCTCTCTTATTTTCTCTTTGACTTCCTCTGTCCACCAAGGTGTCCTCTTTCTCTGGTTCCCAAGTCGGACTTCACCACATGCTTCTGCAGCAGCTGTCTTTATGATATCCTTGAATTTAATCCAGAGGGTTTCCAAGTCATCAGGTTGTTCTTCTGTGTTGTTCACCGCTGCAGCAATAAGCCCCTGATATCTGGTCTTAATTTCTGGCTCTCTCAGCTTGTAGGTCCTAATGCTCATTTCTCCTGCTCGTTTACTTGGTTTCTTGCGTGATGTTGAGCAGTTCCTAGGCTGAGCAACTCTTTCAGTTGTTCGTTTGATTGTTAGCAGGTAGTGATCACTTCCAATCTCTGGCCCCCTCCAGACTCTTGCATCTCGGACATATTTGAATGAGCTTCTCCGAACAATGGCATAGTCAATCACTGACTTCTCATTCTTTGTTGGTTCACATCTAGTGTATGCATGTATGCGCTTATGGGGGAACTTTGTGTTTGTAATGATCAGATTCTGCTCACTGCAGAATCTAAGGAGTCGCTTTCCATTGTCATTGAGAGTGTCTTCTCCATATCTTCCGATAACTCCACCCCATCTAGCATGGTCATTTCCAACTCTGGCATTAAAATCTCCGAGCATGATAACTTCATCTAGGCAGTCATCCACTGTCCTTTGAAGCAGCTCGAAGAATTCCTCCTTGACCTCTGCTCTCTCATCCTCATTTGGCCCATACACTATGACCAGGTTGACTATGGTTTCTCCTTCTTTTAGTTTCACAACCATAATGCGCTCTGAGACAAAGTTCCACCCCTTGATACTATCTTTTTGATTTTGGGCCACAATGCAACCCACACCCCCTTTAGCTCTTTCGGATATGGGTACACCACTGTAGAGCAGCGTGTTGCCATTGAGATCCATGACTCCTTGTCCTTTTTTCTTTGTTTCCGTTATAGCCAGGATTTCTAGTTTTGCTTTCCTCATCTCTTCCACCAGCTCCTCTTCCTTCCCATTTATACTTCTTGTGTTCCATGTTCCATAAGTCGTAGTCCGTAGTCCGTTCCAGTTCGTCGCCTTTAGAATCAGTCCGGTTTTCTCTCTTGTGTTACTCGTAATCGTGGTTTAAAGCAAACAGGTGATTGGCCTGTTGTGCCTTTGCATGGTGGAGGGGCTGCCTCCTTACGGCCTCCATGCAGGCCACCCTCCTCCTTTTTCATCCGGGCTTGGGACCGGCATTGGCGGAGTTCTTTTTTATTTTCAAGGGATTTAATTTCTCCTCTTCCCTGTTGAAGGGAATAAACAAAATTATGTTAGCTTTTGTTCAAGGGATGAAATTTATCCTGTCAAACGGAAACAAGCAAACGGCAAAAAATAATAATAACAATAAAATATATTTTTGACACTTTACAATATGTTTCTATATTTAAAATATAATTGCAAATTTGATGTGAAAAAAGATGCGCGTTATATTAAACGTCGTTCATTTTAGTACAAAGCTAGAAGCGCTCGACGTTTATAATTTCCAGACTGGAACAAATAGTTTGTTTGGGACGGGACGGACGTTCTTAGAGAATTATATAGTACAAGTATAATAAAAATTATCTATTTTCAGTCGCCCCCTTCCTCTCTACCATCTCACTGTTGTTTTCAACAGTGGACATTACATGAGATGTACATTCACAATCAGGTGCGTACTTAATTAGATCCTGCGAGGGTATGTAAAGTTACTATGTAAATTAATACAGTAATTATAACTTTTATTTCAGGATTTGTTTAATCTATATGTTATGAAAGTATCATGCATATTAATTAATTACTTGGTATGATTGTTGAAGGTTGGGACCTGATATATAACCACCGTGACTGAGTCCTTATCAGGGCTAGCACAATCATTTTCAGGATTAATAACAGTTCTTTTCAGGACAACCAACAGTCCTTATCAGGGCGTATCCACTCTGTCCTCAAGTTACAGCCCTTTTCAGAGCTGACTTGTCAGGCAGGGGGATACTATAACCTCATACCATATATGTGAGTACATATTATTTTGTATTATTTGATTTTATCAAATGTTCCACAGTAGACACCTGTCTTGCCACTGATCCATAATCATGCATTTCCACGCATACATCTGAAAACAAATTCATCTCACCTACACTAGGGATGTGGTAATTATTATCCAAAATAGCCACATATCCTACCATTATCTGCAGGTTCATACTTGTAACTCAGTCAGAGGTCAGTGATCAAGAATTGTTCAAGATCAAGGCTATTCGGCCCAGCAGTGTCTGGATAGTTAGAAGCCCGACCTATCTGAAAAGCTGTACCCGTCACATCAACACTTCGTATAACAGAGAAGTTACGTATATTTATATGACAATCATGCACCCTGATGTGAGAACAGTCAAAATTGTTTAGTGATGGAAAAAGAACCATGACAGCTTAACTGAGATTTTGTTACAGTGAATAAGACAGGAGGAATTCAAATATCTAAGTTGGAAGAGTCTACAATAACATTTTTTAATATTAACTAGTTAACGGTTAATTGATTCCAGTCTACAAGGACATTTTTTAATATTAACTTGTTAACGGTTAATGATTCCAGTCTACAAGGACATTTTTTAATATTAACTTGTTAATGATTAATTGATTCCAGTCTACAAGGACTTTTTAAATATTAACTTGTTAAATGTTAATTGGTTACACTTGTTGGTTTTGTAAATATAAATCTTCATCTATTTCATACACAGCCACGCACTCTCATCACACATAGATAGATGTAAATAAAGAGTAATATAATTGTATTTCAACAGCTTTATTCATTCCATATTGTTGAATTTGAGTTTTGTTGAATTGCATTAATATCGCAGATAGTTTCAAGGCGAAGGTGGCGCAGTAAGGTCTGATTGTTCTTGGAATACTTTTCAACTTCAGATACTTTCACAGCCGTGACTATCTAGTGATACTAGTGTACCTCTCTGTCACTGGGACCTCACACATTCTGGAGAGAATTCTGTTTCTACTCTAGTACTATCATCACACTTATAAAACCTTCCGCCACAAAGAGAAACGACTAAGTAAGTAAGTAAGGAAGATGTTAATCTTTGTATACGTCCAAAGTCTTATCTGTCTAACTTCCAATCCATTCATTACTTGTCTTTTCATTCATGCTGTTCAATTATTTATTTATTTGTTGACGTCTTTTTTATATGGGATTCGCTCCATTCTTTATAATGTATCCATATTTCAATGACCTCAGCTCTTTCTTCTAACATCAGAGTATTGCAGTAGTTTAAAATAGTTGTGACACAATATTGTCTTCTCAATCCCATTGCTATGTCCTGGACTCGTTTATCTCTTTGAGCCTTTGTCTTTTTGCCACTTCCGTCCCAGATCGTGACATGTTTCAATGTGATCCAGTTTAAAGTGTTTGGCACCCGCGGTGGATCGTTCCTTTGGCACCTCCATAAAACCCACAGAAAAAAAAAATTATGCTTGCAAGTATATTTTTAAACATTACAGTAAGTTACTATCATAATACTGTCCGATGGCACCTCCCTTCTCGGTGTCACCCAAGGCGGACCACCCACCTCGCACACCCACCCTTTTTTCTTAAGTACGCCACTATTCAAAATAAGATACAGAATATACATTTGCGCTTTAAAATTTCAAATCCCACCCCAATGACAAGAAGTGATGTAAAAGCCATGTTAAAACAACGCAAGTGAGGCTATTTCTCGTAAGGAACGCACGAACGCAAAAAAAGGGTAATAAATTAAAATAACGTAACTTGCATTGTTAACACTCCTCAAATAACAATTCACACACAGACGTAGGCAGTTATTATACGAGTACATACTTCAACGGCATAGAAAACACTAGGATTAGCTCCAATGGACCTCCAACGCGCTTTCTGTATCTTGCCTTCATGGTACGTTGTATCAAGCTGTTTCCTGTACATCTCTTGATGTTATCTTCCCACTTATAACGTTGACTTCTTGTTTATTTTCCTTCAATTGTTTCTTCTACAGTATTACGATTTTCAACAAGATGTTCTGTCTCTATGTGTTCACAATGTTTTGTCTGCCTGCTATTTTTCTTATTTATTAATTCTCTTTTCCTTACTAACGTTTCCAGTACTTTTTTTCTATGTTTTCTTCTCTCCCCACGATATACGCTTAATTATTATACACAACCGCTCTTCAAGGATCTCAATTCTTTCTTCTAAGTGCGTATCATTATTCATATTTCTGCGCCATACAGTAACGAAGGAGAGTAAATATAACACTTGAGGACTCTCGTTTTTAATTTAAGAAAACACTGAAGGGGCCATAACGATGATCAGAATTTAAAAATGTAAGAAAATAAGAAATTACCCCTATTGACGTAAGCGATCAGCAAACATCGTACTCTCACTTATCACGTTATAAAGTAATGCGCGAACGTTTCCTCTTGAACGTAAACGATCAATAAATGTAATGTTCTGTCTCTTATCATTGTAAAAGTAATAGGTGAATGTGTCACGTAAATGTTCATCAAACACCATGCTCTTTGACGTACCACCGTATAAGTAACGGGCGAACATACCCTTGTGGATATAATAAACGATCAACAAACATCACTATATAATGTAATAGGCGAATGTGTCCTCGTGAACGTAAACGATTGTCACGTGGGTCTTTATATCATTAAATTGCCTACATCATCTTCCTATTCTCTCACCCAAATCCTTTCATTCTATTATCTTTCCATACTTGTTTTTCCTGTATTTTTCGCATCACTCGGTTGCGAAAAATATTTTCTTCAGTATTTTTAAACTTTACCTGTTTTGTTTCTCAAAACTGAGTATCGCACTAGATGGTATTACGTGGATGTCAGTCAGACGAGAAGCGTTATAATGCATTCCGTCAGACCGGGAGAGCCGACAGCTGTCTGCTGTTCCCCCGGGGACAGTGTTTTCTTCGGCCGAGTTCTGGGCCGTAGTGTGAAAATTCACTCCGCCAGAACGGGCAGGCAGACAGAGGGTCTGGTTTTTTCGCATATGACACTCATGCTCCACGGGCCATGGTCAGCTTGTAGTGTGAAAACTGCCCTGCCTTTCAGACAAGTTGTCTACCTTTGAAATTGACACGCACGTTTCTCGGTCAGTTTGTTAAACGAAGGGTGAGATTACTCGTGGCACGGCAGACGGTTGTCTGAGATTTGCAACTGCCACGCGCTTTTCCCGGTCAGTTTGTCAACGCAGGTGCGTAATCGCCCGGTGGCAGTTACAACACGCCTCTAAGTATAACGTAGCTGTTATGAGAAGGGGGAGAGATCGGGGCGGGGGAGATAGTTCATCCTTTGTCTGGTTTAAAATATTAACCCACGTTTGAAACTATTTCATTTCACTCAGTAACTTTGCAGTTAGACTAGAACAACCTTCGTTCGATTTCTAAATAATCTCTGTAAATAGAGATGGCCTTAGTTTGGTCGAAGTGGTTTAACGTTCTTAGTAATTCTGTGGTTGAGGTATATATAATATTATATTATATATAATAGATATCTAGTTTTGTGAAGTGATTTAGTGTTAAAATCGCCAATTCCATTTTAAACTAGTTCTGTGTGCAGAGTGAATATTTTGATAGTTTGTTATTTCTTTAATCGTCGAGTTGCAGTGGAAATACAAAATAAATTATATTTTTAGCTTACTAAACAAGTAGCTGAAATAAGTTTAATTTAACGGTTAAATACTGAGTCGAAACTGTTTTAATAACTAACTTATAAATGCTAGATGCGACATCAGTGAATATTGACGGAATACGAAGATATTCCTAAATTCCTGATGATTGATTTTTATATAATTTACTTTACGGGAAGTTTTAAAGATAAGTCAAGCTGTAGGCTTGCTATTTAAAATGTAAGTTATAATGAGTACATATATGTAAATTATTTGATATGTGTTCTTTCTTCTATATAGTGAAACGGTGGTACCCAACTTGCCAGCGTTTAGTAAAGAGACATATTGGTGTGAAGCATAGACAGTTCCTATCTTTAACCACGTGGGGTTTTTTTTTTGTTTCAAGTAACCCTAATCTGACCGTGCATATGCCATCAGAGAGAGTGACAGTAATAGCAATCCCACTAACGGTTTCTAAAGACTAGAAATATATATTGGGCTTTTGAGCCAGTTCAAATTGCTCCACAAATTTAAATGTACATGCTGCCTGGCGGTGAGAATATTACAAGAAACATTAAACCATCCCGACAGAGATTGTGACTAGTATTGTGGTGACCAAATAGAGTACCTTCCTGGAAGTAGACACCGATCTGACATTCCTTAATTCTAGAATCCAAAGCTAATGACATTGTGCTCTGCTAACTTTCGTGCCTGAACAAATTTTATGTGACTTAATCAGACATTCGAAAAAATTAGAACCCCCAAGGAATCGTTCCCTGAGAGTTTAGTACGTCTTTTGGAACTGGGGATTTCTTGGTCAAGGACTGCATCTTCGGGTCTGTGTGAAGGTCCTAGAATTAGTATGTTCCCAGAGGCAGCGAGCAAAGTTGTGAGTATACATGTGTAAGAAAGGCCATGGCTGGATGAATGAGAGTACACAGGTCTGAGTGTTATTTTACCGGTGTATTATCGTCACACATTTGCTGTCTTAAATTTTTTTTTTACCTGCAGAATTTGTTACAATAATGCTAGAGTTTCTGTTTTTTTCTTAGGTTAAATCAGATTTATCCAACTCTGTTCATATATTGACGAGAAAGAAAGAAATCTCTTAGACTAAACCCTACGTATCTATAACTCTTTGGGCCATCATCTGTTCTCTTAACGGGGCTGTGGGCTAAACCTAGAGTAAGATCTAACGGGCTATCATCCTTGTAGCATTTTCTTGAATTGTATGACTATTTGTATATGTTTTTTTTTCTTGATGAAATTTTTGGTGTTGTGAGAGGTTTTTTTTTTTGATGATAATAATAAAAATCTCTCTTGGACAAAATCAGTGCGTTGGTCAGCTCGATCCCAATTATATATATAATCATTGTTATAGATTTCCCACGTATGTGTGTTTAACTGTCATCACGTGTATGTGCGTGCCCGTGAGTAGATAGATATATATTAATATATATATATATCTGAGTTTAGACTGTCTGACGCCTTTAAAAGCGGTCGTAGAAGATAGGTGAGAGAGAGAAGATTATCTCGATTCTCAAAGACAGCCTCTATATCACATTCTATCATCTCACGTGTGGAAATTCTATTGTGTTTTTTTTCACCAGCTCGCATTGTATCTATCACTCATTCCAACCTATTCAGAAGGGACCAACCCTAGTCTTAATTCTCCTATCATAAATCTACGACAACGATCAACAAATCTAATATTCTGTCACTTATCAATATATAAGTAATAGGTGAATTTATCACAGTGAACGTAAACGATCAACACACATCACACTCTGTGACTATCACTGCCTAAGTAATGGGTGAACATGCCGTTATGTATATAAACGATGAACAAACATCATAATCTATCACATCATTGCTTAAGTAATGGGTAAACACGCTGTTATGGATATAAATGATCAACAAACATTCATATTCTATCACTTATCACTGCTTAAGTAATGGGTGAACGTGTCCTCGTGGAAGTAAGAGATCAACAAACGTAATATTATGTCACTTATCACTAAGCTAAAAATAGATATTCTCAGAAAGGCAAAAGATAATTATTAGTAATGCCAGTTTTAAAGATGAACAAGAATGGACGCTTTGGAGGAACACTTTCGTCGGGTTAAATTAAAAAAAAAATCAAAATATCCCAACTTCGTTGTTTTGTTTGCGTTTGCTCTCTGTCATATCTCTCTCTCTCTCTCTCTCTCTCTCTCTTTATCTCTCTCTCTCTCTCTCTCTCTCTCTCTCTCTCTCTCTCTCTCTCTTACATTGCTGGCCGTTAGTTTTGAGCGGTAAGTAAGTTGTGTCGTAGTTTACAGGTAGGCTGCGACACGTCCGATTTCAGCAAACACTTTTATGGGTTTGCTTCCATGCCAGCTCACGCCCATATGTTTGCTATACCTCATGTTCATCCAATAGTGCAGTGGAGTGGCTGCACCAGTGAGCGTCATCGGAGCCAAGACGCAACTCTGCCCCAGATCTGGGAGGTCCCGTTTCCGAGAACAGCACACACAGCCAATTGAGGCACCGTTCGCAGTTTGCAAGAATCACAACTTTAAAAAGTGGAAAAAGAAAAACCGCGAGAATAATAAAAATAAAATAAAATAAATTAATCAATTAAAGGAAAATCTCTTCTGAATATACGCCCAGCTTCGGATTTGGTATAACTTTTGGATTGTTGAAGCAGTTCTAGAAAACACAAAATGTTATTATTTTTGCTTTTTTTTTCAATGTTATTTAGGCTTTTAAGTTTAACCTTTTTTTCATTCAAACTAAAGAAAGCTTTTCACCCAAACTTCCATTTCTGTTGCTAGTGAAAAAAAAAAAAAAAAAAACTAACATACGATTTTTTTCCTTATATCGTCTCATGATATCTTTAGCATATTTTTGGGGGGTCCAATTCTGTTGTTTTTCGTTTATGTAACGGGATAGAGGTGCTTCATGGTATATGTCTGCCTTAAGTTGTTCTTGCATGGTTGTAAAACCGACACGCGCAACGTTCTGTCCGCTATCTTAAATAAAAGTAAAAAAAAAAAAAAATTGTTTAATTAACTTTACCGGATTTTACTTGTTCTTATCTGGATTTATAAAATAATATTTGATAAAGTACAAGAACATACTGCAACAGATGTTCCCGTCATAACCCAAAATGCTGTAGTCAAGCAAGTAGACTGGATCGATGGGCCTTTGGAATGGAAAAAACAGTAAAATCTTCTTCAGACTTTTCAGCCATTCATGCTGTTTGCCGCAAACAAGAATCTTGCATTCTCTAACCTTGACGATCTCTCGAACAGACAGCTCTTTCTGATCAGTTTTTAGCATGACTATATTTTTCTTGTACGCCGTCTTGTTCTTGTGCCGGAATCAAGACAAAAGAAAAACAGTCTTTTAAAAAACAATAAACAAATAGGCCTATAGGTAAAAAAAAAAGCCAGACATTCGGAAGAGAGACGTCATTAGGACACAGACAACAGAAAAGTATCAGAAGTGATAGGCTCAAGGGGAATAGAACCACAGACTACTCAAACTCGCCTCGCTGCAAGTGATCACTGTCACGGGATTGCCTCCCCTTGCTTTGCAGTAGTGGTTCACTAATGGTCACAACACAAGCGTATCTAAAAGTAGGTCGTCTAAGGTATCTATCTTCGCGCAAGACTACTCTTGGCAAAGATGTAGATAGAAGATGAATGGCGCTTCTACCGTAGGGGAGCCTTCACAAGATATTCCCAGTGTCACGTGAAAGATAATTTATTTTACCATCTTGTCCATAATGTTATTACTCTTTTAATGTTCTGTTTTCCGAGACATTTTGTATTTTCGTTTCTTTCATATTCTACCTACATTTTTTCACCTTCTCAACCCCACCCGAGGTTGTTTACGCTGGCCAGCTGCGGTCAGCTAACGCTAGACGTAATGTTATCTAAACGCACCTGTTCGACCAGAGAAACATTTCTCGGGTCTGCTTTAAGTGTTAGAACGAGCCTAAGACGGTTTCTGTGAAAGAAACGGTTCGTTAGCGGCGGGTACCCTCTGTGGTCCCAACAGGGGAATTTCTCTGGTCGCTTTAAAACGTTTGATGACGAGCGGCTGGTACCCTTTGAGGCCTGGGTAACGAGTGTGATCTGTTTCAGGGGAAGATAACAACCCGCGGTAAGTCTTTGGGTTTTCGCCCCTTAGACAAGATAGAGCATAATGTTATGCATTTCTCTACCTGGGGAACTTTCGCACGATTTCTTTTGTCTTACTCTAGATTACGTCTTTCGCCGAACTTCTGTAGAAATACGCACGCCAGGTGTTCGGGGGAGGGGGGGGGAAGCGTCCCTTGTGATCTATAAGAGTAGACTGGTTTTAATAGACAAAGACATTCGTATATTCCTGGCCCGTAGATGACCATCATGAGATAAGGCAAACTTTAACACAATACTAGAATGTGTTTGCCTATGTTCTAGTCATTTTTTCGGGGTGAGTTGACATATCTTATAATTATTATATTAGATTCATGTTAGCTTTTATATATCTGTTAGGAAAGTGAATTTATTTCGTAGGACTTCTCCTAGTAATTTATTCAGTGATAAGGTAACGCTGTCTACGGCCTATTAAGTGGTGCTTAAACTGTTACGGTTTATCATGGGTTAAATGTTAAACTTACAATAACAGATATTAGGCGTAGAATCAGTCCACGAATGCTTACCATTGGGTTAAGAGTCAGCAAAAATTAACTGTCATTTCTGTAAGATAATGTCAGGTGTGGATTGTTCACTTTAAAACTGAATAGTGAGATGCAGGTAATAACTCTGGATTATAGGAGATAGGCACTTATTCCTTTTGATAGATATTTCTAGTGGCAAGGGAGGATCATTTTATGCTTACTTGTGTGGCTAGGCACTAGTCTATAACTTTCACTGAAAGCAGTCACCAGGCATAGATATAATTATATCGTATGATCTAGCCACAACTGTATTATTATAGCAAGAACATTGCATTTTCTTTGTACTCATTTTGTGGAAATGCTAATATATTTTCCAAAGGGGACATACGATTTATTTGTGTAATGTCAAATGCTGTAATCTGTTTATGTAAATTCATTTAATGTTGTAAGATGAATAAGCATATTCATTTAACTGTAACTACAGGTTAGGTTTCCTGTATGTTGAGATTGGGAGAAGAGGAGTAGATTTTGCTGTCAGAATATTTAATGACAGTTACATGGGTGTGCAAAAGATATTAAGCCTATGCGGGCGCGTGTTGATAATTGATATTTTTAAGGAACAGGAGACATGGTTAAAGACAGCCCTAAACTATCATAGCAATAACTACAATAAATCTAATCCCATAGTGGAGCGAAACTTTCTGTATAAAGTTAGTGTGATTTTAGCGTTGCTTGAAGTTAAAAGGTGTCTCTTTTGGGTCTCAGTTTCAGGGGGACCGACTCGCGAGACCAGATTCCAGTCAGGCGAAGAACGAAATATTCTCTTCGATCTAGAGGGTTCTGAATACCGCTAGCGTCACGAATCGTCACACCCCGTTCCTGAATCAAAACCCCTTTTGTCAACGCCAAGTTAAGCTCACGCAGTGCAACGGAGCCAACGCTAAATCTGGAATCGCCAAACGCAGTAGTAGTTCTCTACTCGCCTATTGGATTACCAGCCAGAGCATTGCGGCTTCCAGAATATCAAACCCGCTCAGCATGCCTATAGCAGAATTCCATATCACCCGCCTTTTTTGTGCCTAAACGGGCACTCAGCAAACCACAGCCAAACCAGTTTAAACAGGATTTACAGCCAAGCGGAGCCTTGCGCCGGATAAGCGCGCCTGGGTCTCTGTGTCCTCAAGTGACTTCTTCTGGTGTATTTCCTGGATACTTAAAACCTCGCACGTATGAGCAGCCATCTATGGACAGAGTTCCAGCCCCCACTCACGCTATAAGGGGAGTCACCAACGTTTAGCACCAACAAAGAAAGTTTTGTAGGCTAGTCCCTCACGAAGGATCTACAAGTAATTCACTTCCTGGAGCTAGTACATTTGGTCCCCGAAAAGCAGACAGGCTGTCGCCCAGTTCAATCAGTTGGTCAGCAGGAGATAAACAGCGTTCCCCAGCCCAACTCGCGTCAGTAGGGGGGGGGGGGGTCACCAACGATAGCGCCTATACAGGGATGTTATTCAGGTTAATTCCATCACCGATGGAGGATATATACGAAAACACCACTTACTGGAGCTACTTCAGCTGGTCCCCGAAAACCGAAGGACTGTCACTCGATTATTTATCTCTTTGTGTTCTACAGGTTTTATGAATGGTGATCTGTGTGTGTGGTTGTTGGTGTATATGATTATTGATGAATATTTGATTATTGAGGTAATTTTATGTTGTTGTGATGATATGCATTATTTTCATGCTTTTCTTCTTTAATAAATTTTACACATTTATTAATGCGCTGTTCATCCATATTTGTATTTTTAGCTCTTTACTATAATCTCTATGTATGATAAGAGAAAAGAGAGAGAGCAGGAGGTGCTTAGACAGACATAAGTGAGTTGAGGCTTGGAGAGAGAGATCATTTTGGTAAATCTTCTTCCAGGTTGTCTCAAGTCCATCTCCTATTTACACCTTTCTGTGTGTGTAATCTATAACTCTTTCAGTCCACTATCCCTTGTCGGTTTCACTACGATTGTTCAACTCGACAAATACTCTACACTCTAACTCAACCACGACAAATGGGAGCCCGTCCGAGATTCTAGAACCCATCTAGTACGACGACAAATGGGGTCTCGCCGCAGAATTTGAACTACATCTGCAGCAATCGCAACAGATGAAGTTGCAGTCTGGTAGGAATCTCTCACAAGATTCTATTCTGATTCTTAGAGTTTAGTGTTCGGCAGATTATAGGAATTTCTTTCCCCTAGACATATCGAACTATTTCTTTTGGAGGAAGTCGGAACAGCGTTTTTTCTCCACAGCAATCATAAATATTAAGTTACATTTATTGTTCATGCTACACATGAGACAGCTGGTAAAGGTGGATGGTATCACGGCTGAGTTTTTGGTTGACAAATCTGACGACTAATGTTGTAAAAGTCAGAAAATTTTTTTTAAGGGTTAATATTTTTTCAGGAGTAGCTCTTTAATCTGAGATAAGAAGCTACAGATAGTCAGTTACTAGCTTGCATTTGTACCAAGGGAGGGTGTTCATTCGGACGATAGTAACCAATCCTCTCAATAGCTTAGTACTGACAGAACTGGGGTGAAGTGATAGTAAGTTTTACATCACTTACATTTTTTGGAGTTTTTTGGGTTTGCTTGTCGATCAGAGTAGCTACAAACTTTCTTGTTTTTTAAAGTTCCCAGGCTAGCCTAGATTTTATTGATTATTAAGTTAATCAGCACGTAGTGGACTAGGTAACTAAGATCTCTAGGTTTTATCCTTCTATAGTGTTTGCTCACCCTGATATAATGGCCGATCTAGATAAAGTGCATAGGATTGCCCTCGAGGTAGCTAAGTACATGGAGTACAAGGATAGCGAAATCCAGCCCTTTCTAGAATTTGCAGTAAGCCTGCAGGATCAATACGAGGTAGACAATTGGTTTGACAGCCGTTTAATCTTGGCATGGTCCTGTAAACAAACTGGGGAGAGTGAAGCATTCACCCGACAGTATGTAGAAGAAGTGATAGAAGATGAGAAGCAAAGGGAAAAGCAAAGACAAGAACGGGACAAGAAATTGGAAATGGAGCAACAAGAACGGGACAAGCAATGGGAAATAGAGCGCCAAGAAAGGGACAGAGAAAGCCAAGAAAGGAGCAGGCTACACCAAATCAGAATGAATGAACTGGATAGCCAAATTCGGAGGGTGGAAACAGATACTAAATGTAGTCACTCTACTTCCCCTTCTACTGTGCCCTTAACGGTCAACGCCCCTGCAAACCTTGCGCCCATGAAAGAAAACTTGCCTGCTAAAACCGAACCCCAACTCCAGAAAATTGACTTTCCTTTGGACTTGGATCCGAAGCCCAAACAAGGAAAGAATTTACGTCGGGATAGCAGACCTAAGGCCACGGGGAAAATTACGCAACGTTCCCAGGCATGGAAACTGCTCAAAGGTGAGAGAGGTGCTAACAAGCATTGTAATACGGATTGTTCCCGTCTGGCAAGCGGCGAACCCCGAGCCTCTCACGCTCCAGACCGAGCAGCACCTAACCGACACGTGACGTCGAGAAAAGGGAGCCACACCCTATCACGTTATATTTCGCTAGATTCCCGGCCGGACAGCGAAAAACCATATGCAGAGGCGTATCCCTCCAACTCAACGATCGTAGAATGGAGGCGCCGCTCCTCTTATCACCCTGAGCTTAAAAGGTGCAAGAATAAGTCGCCTGCTAAAAGGGTTAAACTTTCCAAACCGTTCCAAGGAACTTTGGAAAAACATACCGAGAGTTTTTTCTCGGGCACTTCGCGATCTAACGGGATCTCAAACCGTCCAGTCCTTTGCATGCAGTCTGCGGGGCCTGTCAACCAGGAAGTGGATCTCGCATTGCAGGACAAAGTTCAACTGACGCCAGTAACTTCCTCAGGGGAGGGCAAAGTTGACGTTTATGATGGACACAGGGTTCCAGGCGAAGGGATCCCTGGTATTCCATTTGAGTCTCTCACACTTCTCAGGGCAGAAGACAGTGAGAAAAGCTGCCTTACTACTGTACAAGGAGCCATTGTTGAGAGCCTTGGCTCACGTCATGCTAGTAATGGGAAAGCGACTCAACAAACTCTGCAACTAGCAGATATTACCTATCTGTCTTCACGGATAGAAGCTACGGAGATCTGTTATGATTTAGTAGAACCCCAGAATGCGATCGATTACTCTTTGCTTCAGGCAGCAGAGTTTTCTCATTCAAATCGCATTATTCCAGTGGTCTCAACCCCACTGATGGACAGCAAAGTAGTCGCCTCCGCCAGGCCATTACAGAACAACTTGATCATTTCCGTTGACCAAGCCAGAGTTGTGACTGGCAAGGCAAGGAAAGCTCCAGACCCGCCTTTAGACGGCACAGGTCTGAAGATTGATCAATGCTCCCGCCGAAACAGCGGGGGAGGTGTGGAGAGGGCAGAAGAAAAATGCTAGCATTTCTTCGGCCAACGAACGGCTTTATTTACCAACTAGGGTTACACGCGCGCGAAAAGTCCCTATAGACTGCAGCTATACAGGGTTATTCAAGTCCGCGACAGGTAAACCCATAACGGAAATTAAACAGCCCGAGTCCAGCAACGATTACACTGCATGTAACAGGCGGATTATCTACGCAGTGGCCAGTGAGTTCAGGCGGGGCCGAAACGCACAACAGGTGCGGATAATTTTCCGGACCATAAACAGGCACAGCGAATTGCGGAAGCAAGGTCAGGTTCACACGGAAACGGAAGGCGTCAGTGCCGACTGGCCTCGCAAAATCCCATTCGCTGAACGTCTATTAGACAGAGGGAAGAAAAGAAATGAACTCGGAGCTAGTCATACAGACAGACAGAAATTGGAAACGTATTTGGTTTTATGAGTATAGGATGTTCCATTGACAGGTAACTAAAGACGATGGAAAAGATAAATTACTGTCATTTTTGTCCGTATTCCTCGAACTTTAAAAGGGGGGGGGGGGGGCACTTGTCACGTGAAAGATAATTTATTTTACCATCTTGTCCATAATGTTATTACTCTTTTAATGTTCTGTTTTCCGAGACATTTTATATTTTCGTTTCTTTCATATTCTACCTACATTTCTCACCTCCCCAACCCCACCCGAGGTTGTTTACGCTGGCCAGCTGCGGTCAGCTAACGCTAGACGTAATGTTATCTAAACGCACCTGTTCGACCAGAGAAACATTTCTCGGGTCCGCTTTAAGTGTTAGAACGAGCCTAAGACGGTTTCTGTGAAAGAAACGGTTCGTTAGCGGCGGGTACCCTCTGTGGTCCCAACAGGGGAATTTCTCTGGTCGCTTTAAAACGTTTGATGACGAGCGGCTGGTACCCTTTGAGGCCTGGGTAACGAGTGTGATCTGTTTCAGGGGAAGATAACAACCCGCGGTAAGTCTTTGGGTTTTCGCCCCTTAGACAAGATAGAGCATAATGTTATGCATTTCTCTACCTGGGGAACTTTCGCACGATTTCTTTTGTCTTATTCTAGATTACGTCTTTCGCCGAACTTCTGTAGAAATACGCACGCCAGGTGTTCTGGGGGGGGGGGGGGGGTGGGGGGGGGGGGTGGAGAGCGTCCCTTGTGATCTATAAGAGTAGACTGGTTTTAATAGACAAAGATATTCGTATATTCCTGGCCCGTAGATGACCATCATGAGATAAGGCAAACTTTAACACAATACTAGAATGTGTTTGCCTATGTTCTAGTCATTTTTCGGGGTGAGTTGACATATCTTATAATTATTATATTAGATTCATGTTAGCTTTTATATATATCTGTTAGGAAAGTGAATTTATTTCGTAGGACTTCTCCTAGTAATTTATTCAGTGATAAGGTAGCGCTGTCTACGGCCTATTAAGTGGTGCTTAAACTGTTACGGTTTATCATGGGTTAAATGTTAAACTTACAATAACAGATATTAGGCGTAGAATCAGTCCACGAATGCTTACCATTGGGTTAATAATAATAATAATAAATTCTTTAAGCGCCAAACACGGCGCATAAGGCAGAAACCAGTGCTCTCCAGGTTGTTCGTTGTGACGCCACTCCTCTTAGCTCTTGCACATTATTTAGGCCCAACGTTCTTCCTTCTCTTATTATTGTTCTTCTGAGTGTTTCTTTTGGTCTTCCTTTTTTCCGCTTACCCTCAGGAACTCAAGTGAGCGCCTGTAGTGGTATTCTGTTGTTTTGCATTCGTAGGACATGACCGATATATGACCATCGTCTTTTCCTTATATAGTCGGAGACATATTTCTGCCTAGAGTCTTCTCTTATTTGTCGATTAGTCTTGAATTCTTTCCAACTGATGTTCATGAGTTTTCTAAGACATTTGTTCTCGAATGTATTCAGCTTGTTCTCCAATGATTTTGTTATTTTCCAACTCTCACAGCCGTATGTTAACACTGAGATAACATTTGAATTAAACAGACGAAGCTTGGTATGTATATTCAATGATCGTAATTTCCAAATGTTAGATAATCTATTGAAGGCGCTAGCTGCCAAAGCAATTCTAGTATGGATTTCTCTTGTTGTGTCACCATCCTGAGTCATTTTACTGCCTAAATAATTGAAACTTTCAACTTTCTGTAGTTTTTCCCCGTTCAAGATGATATCAAAGGTCTCGTTAGAAAAGTTCATAGTTTTAGTTTTAGAGGCATTTATTTGGAGACCAATTTTAACCGAGAGATGACACAAATTATTTATTGCTTCTTGGGATTGTCTTGGTGTTGAACTTAAGAATGCTACATCATCTGCGAAATCCAGGTCCCCCAGGAATTTTCTATTTGTCCATTTTATACCCAATTGTTCATTGTGGGTATAGTTTCTCATAACCCAATCAATAGCTATTCCAAAAAGTAGTGGTGACATAATACAGCCTTGTTTTTCACCCCTGTTTCTACTGTAAACCATTCTGTATTCCCTTTATTTGTTCTAACACAACATCTTGCATTGTCATATAGCGCTTTGATTATATTCACATATTTTGTTGGAAAACCATAGATTATAAGTATCTTCCACAATGATGGGCGGTGTAGACTATCAAAGGCTTTTTGAAAATCGACGAAGGTGATAATAAGTGGCGATTGCCTTTCCACTGATTCTTCTATAATTGTTCTTAGTGTGAATATTTGTTTGATCAATACATGATCGTTTCGGCTGAAAACCCGCTTGTTCTTCTCTGATCTTTTCGTCAGCATGCAATTTAAGTCTTTCTAACATCATGCAACATAATAATTTTCCAGGTACTGATAATAGAGATATACCACGCCAGTTATTACAGTCTGATAGATCACCTTTCTTCGGTAACTTTCGGTTAAGAGTCAGCAAAAATTAACTGTCATTTCTGTAAGATAATGTCAGGTGTGGATTGTTCACTTTAAAACTGAATAGTGAGATGCAGGTAATAACTCTGGATTATAGGAGATAGGCACTTATTCCTTTTGATAGATATTTCTAGTGGCAAGGGAGGATCATTTTATGCTTACTTGTGTGGCTAGGCACTAGTCTATAACTTTCACTGAAAGCAGTCACCAGGCATAGATATAATTATATCGTATGATCTAGCCACAACTGTATTATTATAGCAAGAACATTGCATTTTCTTTGTACTCATTTTGTGGAAATGCTAATATATTTCCCAAAGGGGACATACGATTTATTTGTGTAATGTCAAATGCTGTAATCTGTTTATGTAAATTCATTTAATGTTGTAAGATGAATAAGCATATTCATTTAACTGTAACTACAGGTTAGGTTTCCTGTATGCTGAGATTGGGAGAAGAGGAGTAGATTTTGCTGTCAGAATATTTAATGACAGTTACATGGGTGTGCAAAAGATATTAAGCCTATGCGGGCGCGTGTTGATAATTGATATTTTTAAGGAACAGGAGACATGGTTAAAGACAGCCCTAAACTATCATAGCAATAACTACAATAAATCTAATCCCATAGTGGAGCGAAACTTTCTGTATAAAGTTAGTGTGATTTTAGCGTTGCTTGAAGTTAAAAGGTGTCTCTTTTTTGGTCTCAGTTTCAGGGGGGACCGACTCGCGAGAGCAGATTCCAGTCAGGCGAAGAACGAAATATTCTCTTCGATCTAGAGGGTTCTGAATACCGCTAGCGTCACGAATCGTCACACCCCGTTCCTGAATCAAAACCCCTTTTTGTCAACGCCAAGTTAAGCTCACGCAGTGCAACGGAGCCAACGCTAAATCTGGAATCGCCAAACGCAGTAGTAGTTCTCTACTCGCCTATTGGATTACCAGCCAGAGCATTGCGGCTTCCAGAATATCAAACCCGCTCAGCATGCCTATAGCAGAATTCCATATCACCCGCCTTTTTTGTGCCTAAACGGGGCACTCAGCAAACCACAGCCAAACCAGTTTAAACAGGATTTACAGCCAAGCGGAGCCTTGCGCCGGATAAGCGCGCCTGGGTCTCTGTGTCCTCAAGTGACTTCTTCTGGTGTATTTCCTGGATACTTAAAACCTCGCACGTATGAGCAGCCATCTATGGACAGAGTTCCAGCCCCCACTCACGCTATAAGGGGAGTCACCAACGTTTAGCACCAACAAAGAAAGTTTTGTAGGCTAGTCCCTCACGAAGGATCTACAAGTAATTCACTTCCTGGAGCTAGTACATTTGGTCCCCGAAAAGCAGACAGGCTGTCGCCCAGTTCAATCAGTTGGTCAGCAGGAGATAAACAGCGTTCCCCAGCCCAACTCGCGCCAGGGGGGGGGGGGGGGGGGTCACCAACGATAGCGCCTATACAGGGATGTTATTCAGGTTAATTCCATCACCGATGGAGGATATATACGAAAACACCACTTACTGGAGCTACTTCAGCTGGTCCCCGAAAACCGAAGGACTGTCACTCGATTATTTATCTCTTTGTGTTCTACAGGTTTTATGAATGGTGATCTGTGTGTGTGGTTGTTGGTGTATATGATTATTGATGAATATTTGATTATTGAGGTAATTTTATGTTGTTGTGATGATATGCATTATTTTCATGCTTTTCTTCTTTAATAAATTTTACACATTTATTAATGCGCTGTTCACGACCTTTCCATCCATATTTGTATTTTTAGCTCTTTACTATAATCTCTATGTATGATAAGAGAAAAGAGAGAGAGCAGGAGGTGCTTAGACAGACATAAGTGAGTTGAGGCTTGGAGAGAGAGATCATTTTGGTAAATCTTCTTCCAGGTTATCTCAAGTCCATCTCCTATTTACACCTTTCTGTGTGTGTAATCTATAACTCTGTCAGTCCACTATCCCTTGTCGGTTTCACTACGATTGTCCAACTCGACAAATACTCTACACTCTAACTCAACCACGACACCCAGAAGTCAAGAACAAACGCTGCTTAAGGACTGAGCAAATTTGTTGACTTATTATCTTGTCCGTCGCCTTTTGTGAAGGGGTTATGCAATGATTCTGGCCCGTCAAGCCCCCAGTTGGAGTAATTCAACTAATGCCCTCTTATAAGTAATGGCTCTACACACACACACACACACACACACACACACACACACACACACACATATATATATATATATATATATATATATATATATATATTGTGGTAAAGTGGGATGATATAAATATTTATAGGGGACTTAGTGTACTGACTTAGATCAGCTGTGAAGGTATCTGTATCTAATAAGTGTGGTGTATTACAGATGACCTTACTTGCTACCACATTTATATCTCAGTCAGAATTATTCTGGAATATTGTGATGACTACGTTGAATGTCTAGGGTTATGATAATGATGAAGTGTAAGTCACAACAACAACCGACATATAAACAATTTAATTTATTCCACAACACTTTACAACACTGTGACACTCACACACATAAAACACTCTATAAGACTATCTTAAATGAGTCAAGTGTTAAAGTTTAAAAATATATGTATTAATTCCTTTCAATAATAGATATCCTGATTCAACTACACAGTGAACCAGGAATCACAATCAAATGTAATTACAAGTTGTATGTACACAATTTATAGTTATGATCTTTGTATTGACATATTTTATTATAATTATCATATGTGTGTAAGTTGTGATGTAGTACTATGAGGTAATACTGGCTTGTTCAAGGTTGGTGGTTATTTGTCATCATGACTTCAAGTGTTTGCTTATGGTGGAAATAGTATTGGGAAAAGTTCACAGTTCCTGTCAATTGAAACAATTTATTGTCCCTCTTTATTTACTATATTGTCAGTTTTAGAGGGGCACATAAAATTGAGCTGCTCTGGCCACAGAATCTTATCTTCTGTGAGGGCGGCAGTAAACAGACTCCTCTGCTCGCTTGCTTCACCGTGTTCTTGAGACACCTCACTAGTCGCTATCTGGACCAAGGGGTATGCTATCAGCCTCTGGATTCAGCAAAACTCAGACCAGGTGCTGCTTCAATAAGTTATGACCACGGTCCCACAATTCATGGAAATAATAAACAAATACGTTGACTGGCGATGAATTATGGCACAAATTCCGATCTGCCTCTGTCCCAGGCTTTTACTTAGAAAAATAGGAGCTGGATCTCAACGCACTGTTTCTTAGTAAGTTTATTTTAAAATGTGGCACTGAACAGACGCTCCTAAATGACTATATCAACAGGTCTAGCCAATAGGGCCATGTTTACAAAGGTTTTGAAAAAATTTATCCTTCCTACGTTTCCCCTAACAACCAAAAATAGTATTTGCAATCCGACTAATCATGTTTAGCCTTACATATCATTCCCTCCAATCAAATCGGATTTAACATGGTGGCCTATTTCCCGTAAAATGGTGGTTTCAAAACATGCCACTGTGCGATTATGATTTGGTGTTGTCTGACAGCACCACTCTAGTATTATGGCTATAATTTGTTAATTATTAAACTAATTTCTTAACACCTAACATATTCTTTGTCAGCAAGTCCTAAGGCACCCAAATATATAAATTTAATGGAGCTAAGTGGCTGCGTTCAAAATATGCATTTCCTAGGATAGTCGTGTATTTTTTATTTTTTTTCGATTTAGAACCGCCACCTGTCCTGCCTTTTCGACTGTTCTGTCAGACTAATGTCAGGATTTCAGACATAAAACAGTAGAATGTCATGTTTCCTAATAAGCATTAAACATGTTTTTTAAAACCTAACCGTGTATTGGTAGTGTTTTTTATCACTGTCTATTTGAAAAAAAAGTTAGTGCTTCATGCCTTTCGCGTTGGGGGTGGCATTAATATTAATCGCGAGACGCGTGTTAGTGTTGCATACGTCCTCCGTTCAGCCCTCTCTCTTTCTATCCTAAGTCCATCTGTCCTTTCGTTTATGTTAACGTAGTGTATAAAATGAAATTAATGGAATATTAATCTAGGTCATTACGCAGTGTGTCTATCTCAAGGTTTTCTAAGAAATACAGTACACGTTTTATTGTTTTGTTGAAACGCGTGTATGCTGCTGTAGGCTTTACTAGTAAACGTGAAAGCGTGAGAACATGCAGACGAAGCAGAAAAAGGGGGATCTCGAGTACAGTCATTGTGACAGCACTGTTCTTTACCATTCTTCTTTCCCTTTTATTGAATTTATGTGTTAGGCTTTACATTTACCTTTTAATTTATATACGTGGATTTATAATGTTTCACGACAAATTCTCCCCTCTTAAAATAGACGTTATATGTCAGTCTATAATTCTATATACACATAGAGAAATTTATTATTATTTCTGGGGCTTACGGTGATTCTCATCACACGGATGGCGGCTTAAAAAATCCGCTCCCAGATTTGTTTTTCCAGAAATATACTCTATGCTAAACTCAAATGGCTGCATAAGGAAGGACCATCTGAGTAACCTAGAATGTTCATGTCTAGCCTGCGCTAGAAACGACAAGGGTTTGTGATCCGTTTGCAACTTGAATGCCTTCCCATACAGATAAATATTGAATTTCTTTATCGCCCATATTAATGCAAGACATTCTTTTTCGCTAGTTGAGTAATTGATTTCAGCTTTATTCAACTTTCTGCTAGCATATGCCACTGGGCTTAATTCCCCATCCAGTGCATCTGATTTCTGTAACAGGGTCGCACCTAACCCGATATTACTGGCATCCGTTCTTACAATGAATTCTTGACTTAAGTCAGGTAATTTCAAAATAGGTTTGCTTGTGAGCTTTTCCTTCAATTCCTGGTAAGCTAATTCACATTGTGGTGTCCATGTAATTCGATCTGGATTTCCTTTACGTGTGAAATCAGTTAACGGTGCACATATGGAATTAAAGTTTTTGATATACTTTTGGTAGAAACCACATAATGAGACAAAGGATCTCACGTCTTTCTTGGTTTGTGGTCTCGGGGCTTTCTTTAGTTTCTCTAAATTCTTGGGGTCAGGGGTCATGTTTCCCTGATGGACTGTGTGTCCCAAGAATTCTAATTCTTTACATCCAACGCAACATTTGGTTGGTCGGGCTGTTAAATTCGCTTCTCTAAGTCGATTAAACAGCATGTTCAGAGAGTCAATGTGTTCCTCAAATGTTTTTGTTGCTATCAGGATATCATCCATGAAATTTGTGATGCATGGGTTATTCAGAGGATCCAACAATTTTCTCATCATTCTAGAGAAGACACTAGGCGCATTCTTCAATCCAAAGGGCAATCTGTTAAACTCATAGTGTCCCTCTGAGGTACTAAACGCTAGGTATGGTCTAACCTCAGGCTTTACTGGAATCTGATAGTATCCTTTACTCAGATCCACTTTTGAGAAATATTTAGCTTTATTTAGCCTGGCAAACAACTGATTTGTATCCGGCAATGGATCCACCTGTCCTTCTGTGATAGCATTCAGTCTCCTGTAATCTATACAGAGTCTATGTTCTCCAGAGGGTTTCCTTAAGAGCACCACACTGGAACTATACGAAGATTCATTGTGTGAAATAATTCCTTCCTTCAACAAATAGTCTATCTCTTCCTTCAAAGCTTTCTCCTTAGCAAAAGAAATCGAATAGGGTTTCATACAGACAGGTGTGGGGTCTATCAGTTTCATATCATATTCCAATAAGTTTGTATGCCCCGGTCGGTCCGTTAACACCTCTGTATGATTATCTAGAACCTGTTGCACTCTCTCTTTCTGATTTTTCGTTAAATGTGTACTGATTTTCACCTGTGCCGCTGTCTCACAGGGATGTAATGGATATTCAAATGATGAAAGTGGTTCCTTTTTCATCTCCATTGCAATAGACAAGGTCAACAAGTGTGTCTCTTCCTGATTTTCTCTTTCCAAATATTTCTTCAGGAGATTCACATGATAGATTTTTTCTGTCCCCTTCTTATCTATCTTATAATTTGTTCTAGACACCTTCTCTAGAACTGTATATGGACCTTGCCATCCAATTTGTAACTTATTCTGACTACCGGGGAGAAGAAGCAGTACCTTCTCTCCCACAGCCAAATCTCTGTCTTTAGCTTTCCTGTTGTAATAGGCAGCATGTTTTTTCCTGGCTTGTCTCAAATTTTCATTGGCAAGTTTCCAGCCAGTTTTTAAACGAGTGGTCAGCTCATTCACATATTGGTATGAGGATGTAATATTTTCCTCTGCCTTTTCATCAGTCCACGTTCTTAACAGCGCTTCATATGGACCTTTAATTTTGTGGACCTATTTGTCCATGCACCGGTATGGTCTCTTCCACTCGAAGCTCTATAGTGATGATTTTTCTTCCCAGAATTATCATGCACAAAACGACCGCTACCAATTCTTTTCTTGGGGCTTTCTCCCCACTTAGAATTCTAGATGAGAGATTTCCTCTCTACATCCTCTTCCTCCAGTTTACATAAGTCCGATTGAGGGATTTTTGGTTTATCCTGGGGTAAGACATCTTTTTGCACTCTTTGCATAGTGGCCATTGTAAAACAGTTAATCGAAGCTTGTCCGTGAAAAGGGGCTTCCCATTCCACCTTGTCCACTTTATTATTCTTTCTATTTTCAGGCCTACGTTTGCCCCGTGGCGTGTCCAGGTCCTGATCAATGTTCCCACTTGTGGGTGTTCCCTCATGTGCTATGCTACACCTTTCTACAAAATTCTCAATGTCCCACCTTGCCTTGGGCCAATAATAATTGTGAGCCACCTTTTGGATGATGGTACCTATTTTCTCATGGTCCCCATCTTTTTTCACATGTAGGCTCCTTATTAAGTCTGCCCTATATGCCTTTGGAAGAACCAACTGTCCGTGACCATTGGATCTAGTTCCGGCCTTCCTGTAAATCAACTTGTTTTTCATGTAAAAATCTCCCTTGCCTGGAGTTGTATGACAAGTTGACAATTTCCTGAAACAAGGCTTGAGGGTCTTATCCCCAGCCTGTGCCTTCCTCATCTCTTCTGGAGTGGTATCTATCATAATATCCTCCTCCTTTTTTGAGGTCGACCTGACCTGAAGGGTGGCCATATACACAGGTTTCCTTCTACAACGGTCAGTGTCATGATTGTCCATCTGACAATTTTTACACCACCTCCTTCCTTGGTTGAAAGATTTTCTTTCATCATATTTCCTTTCATCGAATTGTGGGGTTTTATTTTTATTGTCATACCGTGGCCTATCAAACTGGTGCTTACCTTTGTTATGATCTCTAGGATCAAATTTATTAAAGTTCTGTGGTGCCTTAAAATTTTCTACCTGTTTCTTTTTATTACCTGATACCTCTGCCTGAGCTGCTTGATACCTTTCTGCAACATTTAGTAACTCACCCAGTCTCTCTGCACCTTGTTCCATGAGAAACTTTCTCAGGTCTGGAGCCATGGACTCTCTTAGTTGTTCTATAAGGATCATTTCCTTAAGATCTTGGGTTTTCCCCAGAGAAGTCCATTTCTCCAAGTATGTCTCTAACCGTGCAGAGAACTGGTGATAGGTTTCACCTGACAGTAGTTTAGCATTCCTAAATTTTCTTCTATAAAATTCACCATTCTTTTCATATCTTAACAAAAGAGCCTGCTTTAGCATGTCATAATTTTCTTGATCATTTCTGCTCATTTTGGCACAAACTTCATAAGCTGCACCACGAAGTCCTTGAGATAACTTTAAGCTCCACCTTTCTCTCTCTAACCTATACGTGGTAGCTAATAGTTCATATCTATTTAGATAGCTCTCAATATCATCTTCTTTCTCAACAAAATGATCTAAATGAAAGTTCATAGCTGAGGTTGAGGCTCCCTGACTAGCAGTGGCATCGGAGGTAAAGGGACTGGCACCATTTTCAGGAGCATGGCCTTGAAACTCAAACTCCCTTAGTCGTAACTCATGTTCCCTTTGTAATCTCTTCTCCTCCTTTTCTGCTTCCCTCTCTGCAGCCTGTCTTCTTTCCTCGGCTTCCCTTTCTGCCTTTTTTTCTTCCAACTGGAGCCTTTTAATCTCCCTATCTGCCTCCAATGCTTTAGCCTCTGCCTCAATCTGCAACCTCTTAATTTCTTTTTCAGCCTCTAACTTTCTTTCAGCCTCTTTTTCTAATCTTTCAGATTCTAATTTTCTTTCGGCTTCAAATTTTCTTTCCTCACGTTCAATATATTTGTCACATTCAGTAGTGACATAAGCAATCATAACTTGCCCGTCTATTCCTAACTCTTTAGCAGTCTGCACAGCAGCAGATCGAAATTTGGCCAGGTCCGCCATTTTCTAACAGGCAATTGTAAACAATATCTAACTAAACAACTCAATCTCTTACTAAATATCCAAGGACAACCACAGGCACTGAGAGCTCAACCTTATTTATTTTCACCCAAGGATACCTTTTAAATTTTTATTATTCCCAATATATATAATAGGAGAAAGTTCAATATCCCGGGAGCGAGACCCCAATATATGTGGTAAAGTGGGATGATATAAATATTTATAGGGACTTAGTGTACTGACTGAGATCAGCTGTGAAGGTATCTGTATCTAATAAGTGTGGTGTATTACAGATGACCTTACTTGCTACCACATTTATATCTCAGTCAGAATTATTCTGGAATATTGTGATGACTACGTTGAATGTCTAGGGTTATGATAATGATGAAGTGTAAGTCACAACAACAACCGACATATAAACAATTTAATTTATTCCACAACACTTTACAACACTGTGACACTCACACACATAAAACACTCTATAAGACTATCTTAAATGAGCCAAGTGTTAAAGTTTAAAAATATATGTATTAATTCCTTTCAATAATAGATATCCTGATTCAACTACACAGTGAACCAGGAATCACAATCAAATGTAATTACAAGTTATATGTACACAATTTATAGTTATGATCTTTGTATTGACATATTTTATTATTATTATCATATGTGTGTAAGTTGTGATGTAGTACTATGAGGTAATACTGGCTTGTTCAAGCTTGGTGGTTATTTGTCATCATGACTTCAAGTGTTTGCTTATGGTGGAAATAGTATTGGGAAAAGTTCACAGTTCCTGTCAATTGAAACAATTTATTGTCCCTCTTTATTTACTATATTGTCAGTTTTAGAGGGGCACATAAAATTGAGCTGCTCTGGCCACAGAATCTTATCTTCTGTGAGGGCGGCAGTAAACAGACTCCTCTGCTCGCTTGCTTCACCGTGTTCTTGAGACACCTAACTAGTCGCTATCTGGACCAAGGGGTATGCTATCAGCCTCTGGATTCAGCAAAACTCAGACCAGGTGCTGCTTCAATAAGTTATGACCACGGTCCCACAATTCATGGAAATAATAAACAAATACGTTGACTGGCGATGAATTATGGCACAAATTCCGATCTGCCTCTGTCCCAGGCTTTTATTTAGAAAAATAGGAGCTGGATCTCAACGCACTGTTTCTTAGTAAGTTTATTTTAAAATGTGGCACTGAACAGACGCTCCTAAATGACTATATCAACGGGTCTATACAATAGGGCCATGTTTACAAAGCTTTTGAAAAAATTTATCCTTCCTACGTTTCCCCTAACAACCAAAAATAGTATTTGCAATCCGACTAATCATGTTTAGCCTTACATATCATTCCCTCCAATCAAATCGGATTTAACATGGTGGCCTATTTCCCGTAAAATGGTGGTTTCAAAACATGCCACTGTGCGATTATGATTTGGTGTTGTCTGACAGCACCACTGGCTATAATTTGTTAATTATTAAACTAATTTCTTAACACCTAACATATTCTTTGTCAGCAAGTCCTAAGGCACCCAAATATATAAATTTAATGGAGCTAAGTGGCTGCGTTCAAAATATGCATTTCCTAGGATAGTCGTGTATTTTTTATTTTTTTTCGATTTAGAACCGCCACCTGTCCTGCCTTTTCGACTGTTCTGTCAGACTAATGTCAGGATTTCAGACATAAAACAGTAGAATGTCATGTTTCCTAATAAGCATTAAACATGTTTTTTAAAACCTAACCGTGTATTGGTAGTGTTTTTTATCACTGTCTATTTGAAAAAAAGTTAGTGCTTCATGCCTTTCGCGTTGGGGGTGGCATTAATATTAATCGCGAGACGCGTGTTAGTGTTGCATACGTCCTCCGTTCAGCCCTCTCTCTTTCTATCCTAAGTCCATCTGTCCTTTCGTTTATGTTAACGTAGTGTATAAAATGAAATTAATGGAATATTAATCTAGGTCATTACGCAGTGTGTCTATCTCAAGGTTTTCTAAGAAATACAGTACACGTTTTATTGTTTTGTTGAAACGCGTGTATGCTGCTGTAGGCTTTACTAGTAAACGTGAAAGCGTGAGAACATGCAGACGAAGCAGAAAAAGGGGGATCTCGAGTACAGTCATTGTGACAGCACTGTTCTTTACCATTCTTCTTTCCCTTTTATTGAATTTATGTGTTAGGCTTTACATTTACCTTTTAATTTATATATGTGGATTTAGAATGTTTCACGACAAATATGTATATATATATATATATATATATATATATATATATATATATATATCAATATATATATATATATATATATATATATATATATATATATATATATATATATATATATACATATACATATATATATATATATATATATATATATATATATATATATATATATATATATATATATATATATATATATATATATATATATATATATATATATATACATACACACATATACACATATATATATATATATATATATATATATATATATATATATATATATATATATATATATATATATATATATATATATATATATATATCAAGAAAAACTGGCTCATACGTTTGCTTTCGTACATATAAACTGAATCAACTATTATTGTTTAGTTTAAAATAACATACAACAAATTTAATAGTCAATTAGTCTTTAACATGGGAAAATAAATATGGAAAAAATTGGGTGAAAATTGAAATTAAAGTTTCCTCATTGAGGTTTAGAATGGGCTTTAGAACGTCTTTGATTTTTGCTGTAGCCTGTTATATAAAACTTAGCTCCAGATGAGTCCTGCAGCTGTGGTTTTCGTCACTTCTTGGTGATGAGGGCCCTTCTTCACTCAGTTTGTCCGATTTCGGAGGTTGGTGGTGATGCTCCTCTCTCACACTAGCGGCGTTATTACCACAGTCGTCTGGTGGCCTGTAACCACAAACCCACAATTTTGGGAATACACACTTCTCCTGGCACAGATTTAGAATGGACCCACAGCCCTTTAGGTAGATGCTGTTCGAATCACTTTAGGTCTGGAAATATGAGTTAATTCCTCTGACGGCTGGTGTTCTGTAAATTCATGGCCTGGGAAAATTGTTTGTATAATTCCTCTTATGACTTGGTCGGGGAAATATGAGTTAATTCCTCTGACGGCTGGTGTTCTATGAATCCTGCCTGGGAAAACTTTTGGTATAATTCCACTTATGACTGGGTCTGGGAAATATGAGTTAATTCCTCTGACGGCTGGTGTTCTGCAAATTCCTGCCTGGGAAAACGTTTGTTAAAATTCCTCTCTGACTCCTTGTGATAACATTCCCAAGTTTCCAATCTTGTATTAAAATGGCGGGTTTACTTGTGAATTCTAAAGTTGCCCAATACCCGATCTGGTAGTTATAGCTGTGGAATGATAAGTCCTATCCTCTTTCCTCTGGCTTGTAGGAGGTGTTTAGTTGACGCTGCGATGCAGTCTGTCTGTGTCACTGATTTCTGCAGTATATCTCACGCTTCTTAGTTTCAAATCCCAGCGGTGTTTCCTGCTGAATGTTCCAATCAATTCATTGTATCTTCTGGAGAACCAATCAAATCTATCTAGCACTGTTTGGGTGGGGAAGTTTATCATTACTGATCCCACGCGTATTTTAAAATATTAAATTTAATATATACGCGTGGCCTCTTACAACAGTGATATCATATCGTTACATAAGACTTCCGGCGCACCTCTGTCTATCACAATATTGTGACCTTGTGTTTCTGGCGTAATGTTTTCCGCCCAGATGTCTGCCGCGACAGATTATTTAATTATCCCCTTTATCTGCCTGCCTCCGCCAGACAGATGTCTGGTCAGACCGTGTTGTCTTCTTTCATTCAAGCTTGTGTCAACACGATCAGCCGCTTTCCAATGGGGTCAAATGTTTGACGGACACGTTTCCACAGGTGGTCAGACAGATTATGCGATAAGCGGGTGACCGGTCTGACGACTGGGTATTGTTACGATAATACCACAGTTCAGCTGGCGGAACGTAAACACGTCTGAGGAGTGGCAAACAAGATAAAGACAGCCATATAGCAAATACTTTCGTAGCAAATACTGCCATAGGGGAGTGGCGTGTTAGAGACTTCACCATGCTTTGTCCAGTATAGAGCTAAATAGTGAAAATAACGAATGAAAAGGCATGACTTATGCCAAATAAAAGCGATGAGTGAGAAAAATGAACAAAGAAAAGGATACTGCCGGGGGGGCTGAAGGTGTGAGAGATCACACAAAAGAGCATGTTCAGACGTTTTATCACAATCACGTAAGGACATACCGCCAATTAAGCTCCCATACAAGATGGGACCACTGACGGTGGTCACTCTCACGCAGTTATAGAATACAGGACCCTGACACGACTCAGATATTTATAAACTCAATCGCATATGTAACTTTCCCTTCCAATAAAATGTAAAACACACATGTGGTCCTAGTAGATCGCAGAATAAGATGAGCAACAAAGAAGTTGGTTTAAGATACGAATGTTTGAACACATAAATTAATATAAAGTGAAAAATAAAGTTATCAACAAAGGACATTACTAACTCTCTATTCCAGTGTTTCTCAAGCGTCGTGCCGGGGCACTCTAGTGTGCGCTGTTTTTATACATGAAGTATATATATTGATCATGTAATATAAAACTGATCTTACAGCTTGAATTCATTCAATAATTGGAGCTATTAATTGCTTTGAACAAAAATAGATATACTTAAAAGTTATTTTAAACAATTAAAAGAATATCTTAATGAGATTTGTATTTGTTCTAAAGTACCCACACATTAGTGTATTTAATTTATTATATATCACTCTAATTGTTTATTCAGGCGCGGGGTCAGTTAGGTGTGCCGCAAGTTTTAGAGAATTGAAAAGTGTGCCGTGAACACAAACAGGTTGAGAAACACTGCTATATTCTATAAAAGCGACGCCCATATTTTCACGGGTCAGACCTGCCAGGTAGGAGTGTTTAAATAAGACAACCATATTTGGTGTTGGTTTTTGTGTGACGTCAGTTTTTTCTGATCTTGTAACTTCGCAACTGCCTTTCACACCGTCTAAGGCAGGTTGAATGAAGATAAGCAAACACCTGACTAAGTCGAGGATAACGAAACAATTGCAAGCACAAAAAAGGTCACCTGGGTACCTACCAAGAAGGAGCAATGGATTAAAAAAAATTAATAATAATAACAGTCCTTATTAAGATAATCGCAAATGAAAATTGGAACAAAAAAGAGCTACTAGTTTCAATTAGTCAGTCTGTGCGTTCCAAACAGCTCAAGAACTACTGATACGGTTTTAGTACATTTTCGCGCATCATCATCATCATCACCATTATCATCACCATCATCATCATCATCACCATCATCATCATCATCATCATCATCATCATCATCATCATCATCATCATCATCATCATCATCATCATCATCATCATCATCATCATCACCACCACCACCATCATCACCATCATCATCATCATCACCATCATCATCATCATTATCATCACCATCATCATCATTATCATCATCACCAATCACCATCCTCATCACCACCATCATCATCACCATCATCATCACCATTACATCATCATCACCACCATCATCATCACCACCATCATCATCACCATCATCATCACCACCATCATAATCATCCTCATTATCACCACCATCATCATCATCATCATCACCATCGTCATCACCATTACCATCATCATCACCATTACCATCATCATCACCACCATCATCACCATTACCATCATCACCACCATCATTATCACCACCATCATCATCACCATCATCATCACCACCATCATAATCATCATTATTATCACCACCATCATCATCATCATCACCATCATCATCACCATCATCATCACCATCATCATCATCATCAGCTCTTTCCATATATTCTTCATGCCCTTCATGACTGTCTCCAGTTCTCTTCTCCATATGTTCCTTGTTCTCCCTCTACCTCTCTTACCCTAGGGGTTCTAGAACAAGGACTGCCTTGTAATGCTATCAAGAAGTTTCCTCAGTGTGTGTCCTATCCATCTCCATCGTCTTCTTCTCATCTCTTGTTCTATGGCACTTGCTTGGTTCTTGTCATCAGTTCCACATTACTGGTCTTGTCATACTACTTCCATCCTTCTTTTCTACACAAGCACCCATCGGTTCCCGAAAGGAGAGCAAAGAATAATGACAATGTTACCCACCACGCATGTCGTAAGAGGCGACTAAGGATGGTTGGGTATGGGGTCAGTTACCCCCATCCTGAAGAAAATCATAAAAATCACAAACACTTCAAATAACAGTGAGCCTAAACTAATATATATGTTATTACATTTCCTTAACCGCAATCTTAAGGGAAGTAAGTTTTTCCTGCTCTTACAAACTAACAAAACCACTAGAAACACAACAGTTGAGACAAGACAAACGATTACGTTATTCACGAAAAAGTGAGACATATTTCTACAGCTTTAGACCCTGCAATGTGACATAAAAACAGTTTCGGTTATTCAACATTCCTACTTGTCAACAGTCCCGATTATCATACCTCAGAGAAGGCAAAAGGTACACAAAAATGATTAAGCGACCACAAGACGTTGGCCAGATAAATGCAAAACTCATAGACTTGACATATCTGCGCCAACGAACAGATTAGCTGAGATAACAAAATGAAACGCTTTCTCCAGAGGTATCCTATAAAATGTGTGCAAGGGTTATTTAAATTATCTGCTGGAGAACGCCGAATCCCGACCCAGTGTAAGCGTTAAACCTGAGATGTCTGTATGTATATTCATTTCTCTTCCTTGAGGTGTGCCTTTTTGTGGTGAGGCCTGCCTGTCTTTTTTGTGGCAAGGTATGCCTTTTTGTGGTGAAGCCTGCTCTTAAGTAATGACAGCATATCAGCCGCACAGATCGTCAGAGGAGTAGCCGCTTTCCGCAGGCAGGAGCTTCGATACAAGACAACAGGAGGCTGAGACGCTTGGGAGTCATGACCCAAGTGCCCCCCCCCCCCCCTCTTCCCCTTAGAGTGTAAAGGAGTATATCGGGCCGAAACACTTGTCGGACGGGGGACCTCTTCTGATGATCAGATTGCTTCCTGTTGTATCGCTCTGTAAAGAGTTTCCTATCTTATCTTCGGCTTTTAGAACACTTTACACTCTATTGTTGGCAGGAATCATGGTGTCTTGGCGCTTAGAGGTCCGTGAACTGAAGAGCAATTAGCTGCTCTATCTATTCCTGCTGAATTTCAGTCACGTGACATTTATTTTGATGTAAAGGAAAACAAATCAGCTGGCTGCTTGTTGCTAGGTTACGTACAGCTTGACCACGGTTCTTTTATTTATTATTCATCAGTTTGGTTTGGTTTTTAAGGACTATCTTCATTGCACACGCACAACTCCGTCAGTGTTCCAATCTCCCCCTTAGCTCACACAAGGAGGATCTCAGCACAGTGCACGAACTCCATAGCACCGACGAGGATCCTAATGAGTGTATATACAGGAACCACAAGATCTATAAATATTTTTGCTTTATCAGAATAACTTGAAGCAACATTTATGACTACCGTAGCAGTCCCAAGGCACTTTACCCATCCTGGTAAATCCTTCCCTGTTCGAAAGACAGGACGGCAGTGAGGAAGGGAACTGGGTCCTTCCATCTCCCTAGGCCTGAACCTAGTACTGTAAAGTCTCTAACATTTCACTCCCCCACGGCTGTATCCGATATGCGACTACCATCACTGACGATGCAGAAGCTGGTACCAGCAGTTACAGTAACATCTGTGGTAGTAATAGGAGCAGCTGCTACTCCAGGAGTAACAATCCAGGGCTGTGGAGGTCGGAGTCGGGAGTCGTTGAGTCAGACGTTTTTTAGTGGAGTCAGGGTCGATAAAAAAAAATGTTCCGACTCCGTATTTTACTAGACTTAAGGCAGAGAAGATCAACGTTTGATCATTGTAAAAAATAGGGGGGAAGGAGGGTTTAAAAACTGATATAACTTTTCACAGTAGTTGTTTATTATTAACTTAATACATTTTAAGCAACGGAAGTAAAAGTACCTTGAAATAGTGAGTTAACAATAAAAACATGTCTTCTGTTGTATAAATTAGAAAGGGCAAGAGTTCTGTAAACCCCACTTTATCTTTACGCTATCTAGCACTGAAAGAAGTTGAGAAATTTGTACATGTACTTCTAATTTGAGTGCTCAAAATGCAATACCCTACTTCACCAAGATCATTCAAGATGATGCTTTCACTTCACTGTCATAGCGTTACCACCCACCCAAGTCATTGTGGAACGTTTGTTATCTGTCCTGAGAATAATCAAATCTGATTTGAGAGTAGCAATGAAGCCGGGCATATTAGAGGCGATTCTTTTTCAATTTAAATTTTTTTAAAATTATTATACTTTAATACATGTTTTTACTTCTGTTTTATATTATTATATGAGTTAATTAATTGTTAAAAATGTAATCTACGAAAGCCACGTATTCATTTATTCACGCATATACCATACTTACACATTTAACTCCCTTATGGGCATAACTTTATGCCACATGACTTGTTTAAAAAAATAACTATAGTCGGAGTCGTGAGTCGGACTTATAAAATTTCAGCAGTCGTAGTTAGAGTGGGAACATCTTTTGGCCGACAGAGGATGTGACCGCTTGGTGCAGGCTTTATGCATGGGCAACGAGCTGCAGTTGTGGTCTATGATCCATAAGGAGCACAAAGGATAATGATGGCAAGCACAAGGCTGCTCCCGATTAGTCTCTAAGGAACAGGGTAGACCAAGAAGGAATGAGAAGAGGCAATAACGGCCGGCTGTTAAGTGCCCGCTCTCCACCCATCACCTCTTCAAAACAACAACAATAACACATCCTCTTATAGCGGTGGTTTATGAAGCAGTGTCTTTTACATGATGAGGTTGTCAGGCCCCCAACTTCTTCTTTGATCCTTAGCCACCGACCGTCAAAGCAGTCAGTGGCCATCACACCTGGTGGCGTCTTGTAGGGCAACAACAAACTGATTCCACTTTGCTCGGTCAGTGGCCATCCTTCGTACAGTGCACCAACTCTGGTTCATTCTTTGCATCTCAGCCTCCACAGTTCTCCGCCAAGTTGTTTTTGGCCCTATGCACAACCTCAAATTAATCGTCTCTTATGGATGTCCGAGGAAGGAGTAATCCTGTTCTTTCGTCATACGAGAAGCCGCGAGGAACTAACTATACGACACACTCTTGCATTAGGTTTTGTTAATCACCCATTTTTTTATCAACTGGAGACGATTAAATGTAAAGAAAAGCAAAATTACTTCTTCTTCATTTACCCTCAGACGTCAACTAGAATATGTTCAAAGATCACCATCAGACGTCAACTAGAATATGTTCAACGATCACCATCAGACGTCAACTTGAATATGTTCAAAGATCACCCTCAGATGTCAACTAGAATATGTTCAAAGATCACCCTCAGACGTCAACTAGAATATGTTCAAAGATCACCCTCAGACGTCAACTGGAATGTGTTCAAAGATCACCCTCAGACGTCAACTGGAATGTGTTCAAAGATCACCCTCAGACGTCAACTGGAATGTGTTCAAAGATCACCCTCAGACGTCAACTGGAATGTGTTCAAAGATCACCCTCAGACATCAACTAGAATGTGTTCAAAGATCACCCTCAGACGTCAACTAGAATGTGTTCAAAGATCACCCTCAGACGTCAACTGGAATGTGTTCAAAGATCACCCTCAGACGTCAACTAGAATGTGTTCAAAGATCACCCTCAGATGTCAACTAGAATATGTTCAAAGAAAGCAGTGGTCAGTCTGAGGCTGTTGATATCTCCATAGATTTTCTCCAGGAATGGTACTGGTGATGGCCATATGCGTTTTCTCTGTTCCTCATATGTTGGGCACCTTTGAAGCAGATGTTCGGCAGTCACTTTATCAGTGCCCCAGTTACACTCATCGGTAGTTCCTATCTTTAACTTGTTGAATGGATGATATCCCAATCTGTTGTGTCCTGCGCCAAGTCAGATAATTATCACTTGTTCACTTCTGCTAAGCTGGTAATACGCCTGACAATGCCCAAATGTTTTTTTTTTCTTTTTAAAGACAAAGTATATTGTTCAACTTTTTATGGGTTATAATTAGGGTATATAGTAAGTAAAACTTACTTACCAGATGAAAATAAAGGCGCCGAAGTCTCCTGTCAAAATAAAACACTGCGGCGGGATCAGTCACACGTCAGCAATCAATACAGTTTGTAACCACACTTTTTGTTAACGTAATAAGAGTTCTCCACAATTTACTGCCAAAAACAGTTTTTATTTTATGTCCTCTTGCTGTGATGAATAATTCGACAACTCGAACAGTGGCTGTACGCAATCTGAGAATTCTTATCAACTGACAGAAGTGACAAGAGAGTAGCACTTAACAAACTTCCGAGATACGTTCTCCGTATACTGAGTACTGAGTAGGTCTTCAGGTCAGGGCGGTGTGCAAAGTCAGGACTATTGTCTAATGAACGTGAAGCCGCCGTTGTGGTAGATTGGAGGCGTGCGCAAAATGCACCGACAAAGTTGGAGAAAAGGAGAGGTGTGCAGTTCTTGCCCTGCAGTAAACTTGATTTAGCTTATGTTACAATTCTTCTGACTGGCAGCCTCGGGTTTCAGAATAAATTGTTTTCAGTTTCTGCCCGGCATGTCTGTTGCTTACAATTGTCTGCCGGTGAAGTTACAAACAATCCTTTCATTTCTAGCTACTTTCACCTGAGTTTTAGCTAGCTATTTTAATTTACATACCTGGCTAAAAGGTGAAGGTAGGCCCAAACCAGACACTGCCGTAGGTGAATGAAGTGTTAGAGACTTCACCATATTAGGTCCAGATTGATGAGGTTGGGTGGCCAGTTTCCTTCATAGCCCCATTTTGCATTCCCTAACTCAAGAGAAGAGTCGTGAACCCATTTACAGCTGGGTAGACTGGAGCGTGACGCTGCCAGATTCCGAACCCAGTAACTTTACCCACGAGCGGAAAGCGTTCTAACCATCTGTCAATCGGACGCTCTATACCTGGCTAATTATGTTTAATTATTTTTCTGTTGAAAGTCTCTCAGTTCAGCTTTGCTTGATCTTTATCTCTCTAATCGTCCACTTTGTCATTTTATCTTTAACATCTCCTTTCTTCTCTTCTTTGTTTGATTGTGGTCTCTATTCTTATTTTTCTCTCATTCATCTGACTCTGATTTACTTCTTCTCAGTTACTACGTTTCTTATTATGGGTTTTTTGTTGTTCCCACTTCTTGATGATTACACTGCTTTGTTTCTTATTCTTCACATCTTAGGCAACTGATGGGGACAATCATCTCTTAGGCAACTGATGAGGAAATTCAGCTCTTATGCAACTGATGGGGACATTCATCTCTTAGGCAAATGATGGGGAAATTCAGTTCTTAGACAACTGATGGGGAAATTCATCTCTTAGGCAACTGATGGGGAAATTCATCTCTTAGGCCACCGATGGGGAAATTTATCTCTTAGGCAACTGATGGGGAAATTCACCTCTTAGGCAACTGATGAGGAAATTCAGCCCTTATGCAACTGGTGGGGACACTCATCTCTTAGGCAACTGATGGGGACGTTCATCTCTTAGGCAACTGATGGGGACATTCAGCCCTTAGGCAACTGGTGGGGTCATTCAGCTCTTAGGCAACTGGTGGGGACATTCAACTATTAGGCAACTGATGGAGAAAATTAATCTCTTGGGCAACTGATGGGGAAATTCAGCTCTTAAGCAACTGATGGGGAAACTCATCTCTTAGGCAACTAATGAGGAAATTCAGCTCTTAGGCAACTGATGGGGACATTCATCTCTTAGGCAACTGATGATGAAATACAGTTCTTAGGCAACTGGTGGGGACATTCATCTCTTAGGCTAATTATGGGGAAACTCAGTTCTTAGGCAACTGGTGAGGACATGCATCTCTTTGGCAACTGATGGGGAAATTCAGCTCTTAGTCAACTGGTGGGGAAACTTAAAGTTTAGACAACTTATTTGAACCGGGGGGGGGGGGGGGGGCGGGGGGGGAAGGATGGGTGTACTCAGTTCTTAAGATACTGATGAGATATTAGCCCTGCTTTACCCTTTTTTTAAATTTTATTTTAAATTCTCAGTGTTTGTCCTGATTAATGTAATATCCTTCACATTTTAGACTAGCTACTGTCGGGAAATCTCGGTTCTAATGCTAGCTACTAATGGGGAAACTCAACTCTTAATCCACTTGTTGAGAAAGACAGAAGTTACCACTCGACAAGAACGCAGCATCGTTGATGTCTAAGAAGCTTGAATTATCGGGGGGGAGGGGAGGGGGGAGGGGGTTAGAACGGGAGGGGGGAGTGGTTGTGCGCATAATATTCTCAGTGCTATATACTTAAAAATAGAAAATCTACCTTTCCGGTAGATTTTACTGTTGATATAATTTGATCTTACTTAACTCCTTCTTCTTTTCAATTTTCTCCACTACAAGACAATGTGAGATTGGAGTTGGATAAATTACCACAACGCGCCTACAAAAATAAAAGATCTAGTTTAAGAGCACGGGAAAGACCAAGAAGCAGATGGACAGATAACATCTCAGACATCCTACGACAACACGGACTCATGAAGCCAAGGCAAAACACTTGACTCAAGACAGCAAAAATCAGCTCCCAGAGACGCTTCACGGCAAGACAGCAAACATCAGCTCCCATAGACGCTTCACGGCAAGACAGCAAACATCAGCTCCCAGATACGCTTCACGCCAAGACAGCAAACATCAGCTCCCAGATACGCTTCACGCCAAGACAGCAAACATCAGCTCCCAGATACGCTTCACGCCAAGACAGCAAACATCAGCTCCCACATACGCTTCACGCCAAGACAGCAAACATCAGCTCCCAGATACGCTTCACGCCAAGACAGCTGTCACGTAGGGTTTATATTCATTTAATTTCCTACATCTTCTTCCTATTCGTTCACCCAAATTCTCTCTTTTATTATCTCTGTATTTCATTTTTCCTGTATATTTTTCATCCATTCGTTTTGCGAATATTATTTTCATATAATTCGCAAACTTTACCTGTTTCTTTCTCAAAACTGAGAATCGCGCTAGGACGATATTACGTAGATGTCAGGGCTGCAGGGCGTCAGAAGGCGTGATAAGTCGGTTCGCTGAACACAGGACGTAGCAAATCGTCTACATTCTCACCGAGCGCGCGAGCTTCTTCTCGGCATTAGTCCCAGTGAGGTGTGATACTTTACATCTGCACCGGTCAGTATCCAGACATTTGTCTGGAAAATCCCAAACTGACACGGCGCTCACGGTGGGCCATGGTCAGCTGTAGTGTGAAAACTGCCCTGCAATGGAGTCAGGCTGTCTGGGATTTGAAACTGACACGCGTACATCGTGGTCAGTAGGTGACAGTTACGACACGCGTTAAGCGGACGTAAATGTTGGGAGTAGGGGAGATAATTTCGCTTGGCGAAGTAAGTTTGGGCCCTTTGTCTGATTTTAAGATATTGGCCAAGTTTGAAACTTTAATTTCATTCTCGCTCATAGACTCCACAGTAGATAGGTCGCTCGAAAACAGAATAGCTGTTAGCGAAGATCTCAGTTTGTTTCGGCAATTTGTCGAACTTCTAGACTTCCAGAAATATTTTCAGCATTTTTATTCTTAAGTTGTGCGACTACCTGTAATTCTGTGGTTGAGGTAATTAATATGATAGATATATAGATTTTGTGAGTGTTAAAGTGTTAAATCGCTTAATTCATTTTAATCTATTTCTTTAGCGCAGAAGAGAAATAAAGTGGTAGGCTATTATATTTTCTAGGGAAGCATTCAGTGGAAAGCAGAATAAAATTAAAATTTCTAGCTTATAACGGCAATTGTAGCTATTTATAAATTTAATTTAACTGCTAATACTCAGTCGAGTGTATTTTTCTAAACTAACGTATAAACTCTAGAATCCAGCCTCATGAATGGTGACGGAATACGCACGTGTTCTTAATTTATGAGGATTGCTGATTTTTAAATATAACTTACGTCACGGGAAGTTTAAATGATAAGCAAAGCTCTCTGCTTGCAAGTTTAAATGTAAGTTTTAACCAGTACAGATTCTGTTTATTATATTATATGTGTTATTTTTCCTCCACACAGTGAAAGTTTTGGGGTGACCCTAACTTTACCAGCACCTAGTAGTAGTTTCCATACTTGTGAAGAAATAGACAGTCCTTATTTTGAACCACGTGGGTTTTCTCAAGTAACACTGATCTGACGGTGCAAGTTAGACAGAAATACTAATATCCCTATAACGGGTTTTCAAAGACTGTAATGATAAATACTGGACCTTGGAGCCAGCACTTAATTTCTTCTAGAAACTCTATATAATTTGCTGCCTGGTGGCGTGAATATTAACAATCATTTCCCGACTAGATTATATCTTGTGGACAAATCTGTGGTGTGACTAAAGTGAATCCTATACTGAGGGAAGGCACCGACCTGACATTCATCATTTTTTAGAAACCTACGCTATTGACACTGTGCTCTGCTAACTCCCGCGCCTGGAATAATTGTTAGGTGACTTAATCAGACATTTGAACAAATTTGCATACCCAAGTAGTCGTTCCCGGAGACTCCAAGTTAAATACGTCTTTTGGAACTGGGGACTTCTTGGCAGAAGACTGCATTTTTTTGAGTCTGTGTGAAAATCTAAAATCAATGTGTTCCAAGAGGCAGCAAGCAAAGTCGTGAGTACAAGTATGAGAAGCCATGGCGGAATGAATGAGTGTACGCTGGTTTGAGTGATATTTTTCACTATTTTATCTTTGACACCCTGTTGCTGTCCTAATTTTTTTTCAATCTGCATAATTTGTTGCTAAGGCTAGAGTTCTTGTGTTTTGTCTTAGGTTAAATCAGATTTTTTTTCAAACTCTGTGCATATAATTACGAGATAAAACAAAGACAACTCTTAGACTCAAACTCTATGTATCTGTGACTCGGGCGCCATCATCTGTTCTCTTAACGGGGCCGGGCTAAACCTAGAGTTAACACTATAACGGGGCTATCATCCTTGCAACATTTCCTTGATTTTTTATGACTATGTGTATATGTATTTTCCTTGATGTACTTTCTTTGATGTTGTGAGCCGATTTTTCCTGATATTAAAATCGCTCTTGAACTTAATAATCGTGTTTGGTCAGCTCGTTCTAGATAATATATATATCATTGTTATAGTTTTCCCACGTCTGTGTGTTTACCTGTCGTCACGTGTATGTGCGTGCCTGTGAGTGATAGAAATATACGTAATATGTATATTGGTGTAGTCTGTCTGACGCTGTAACAACTGTTGTAGAAGATAGGTGAGAGAGAGAAGAATTCTTTTCGCTTTCAGAGACAGCCACTATATCAAATCTATCATCTCACGTGTGTGGAAATTCTATTACCTTTCACTAACTCTCACTGAGTCTATCACCTATTCAAACCTATTCAGAAGGGACCAAACCTAGTCTTAATTCTCCTATCGGAAATCTACGACAAATGAGGGCTCGTTTCCGGTCTTTGAACTTAGAATAGGAAGACGAGTACGACAAACGTGGACTCGTCTATCTGGATTTTGTATTTAAGATTCTTATTCTGTAATAGAGTAAGAGTGTGATGTCTTGTGAGTTGTGTATCTTTTTTAAAAAAATTACCCCCTAGACTAGCGATCTGTTTACGGGCGTGCTGACCACACAAACTAATAAGTTTTTTTTTTCCACAGCATCTTTGAATAATATACATTTTGGTTACAGGTTGATTTTGTCGGGATATATGTTAACTGCTGATTGTAATACTAAATGCTGGTAAAGTGGTGAGTGTATAACATTCACTGGGTACTGAGGCAGAACGGCGTTTGAACTAAGTTAAGGAGTGTGTTTCGGACTTTTTGTCCAGATTAATTCCCTCCCTTACCCGATCTGACTTCAGGGGCGAACTTATAGTGGATTTTTAAAAATTAAGGGATTATTTTTCTCTTTAATTTTTGCAATATTCTTTTGCTTTTCCACTGTAGCAACTTATTTTTCAGTTGTAATCTTAACTACCATTTATTTGGCGTAGTCGTGTTTTGCATTGAGTGCTTTATTGCCGATAATAGCAGCGATAGTTAGATTTTATTTTGGAGGAGGTATCCCAGGGTTAAATATAGCATCTGTTGAATTTTGGGGGTTTTTTTCTAGGAAGTGGTAGGAGCCAGTGTATCCTTTTTTCTAAATTTCGTTCTCCACTAGTCTCAGTCACTGACATAATATGGCCGAGAGGGCAAAGCTTAGACAATTTCTCAGGGACGAAGCGAGAGAGGAGGGACTGGAAGGAGAGGAAGCGAAAGCTTTTGTCAGAGACGAACTTGAGAGATATGATGCGGAGAGGAAAGCAGCTGAAGCTAAAGAGGAAAAAGAAGAAGCTAGGAGGAAAGAAGAAGCAGCCGAAGCTTTACAGCAGAAGAAAATGGACGAGGAAATGGAAATTCGCAGGATGCAGCATGAGGAAAGAGAGAAGGAAAGACAGCAGGAGGAAAGAGAGAAGGAGAGACAGCACGAGAAGGAGAGGGAACAGAGACAGCACGAGTTGGCGCTTAAAACTCTTGAGTTCCAAAGTCGTGGTGCTGCCTCTACCTCCAGCAATGGAGAGTCTTCTCCTCATTCTTCCTTAACTGACCCTGCTAACACTCAATCTCTTCAACTAAATGCTATGTCTTTCACTCTTGAATCTTTTCCTTGTCCAAATGAGAAGATTGACACATGGTTAGAAAAATTTGAGAAAATTGCAACTCTGTACGGGTTAGAGAGGTCGCGTTGGAATATGAAACTTTCCCAGGCCCTAAAAGGTTCTGCTTATGATGTTTATTCTAAGCTGGAAAGTAGCCAACAAGACGACTACGATGTGTTGAAGAAAGCGTTACTGGAGCGCTTTGAAATGAACGCTCGCAAGTTTTTGCAACTGTTTCGCAACAGCCGGAAAGAGAATTCTGAAACTTTTCACCAGTTCTCATCTCGTCTTAAGGGATATCTAACAAAGTGCCTTGAGCTTTCGCAGCTCCCCTCTACCTATGAAGGTCTTGAGGAACTTGTTCTAACTGAACAAATAAAGAACACTTTGTCTGCTGATACCCGGAGATTTCTCGCTGAGCAGGGGGCAGAAAAACTTGAAGACATTTTGGAAAAGTCTGAGCGTTATCACAATGCGCTGGCTGAACTACCGGCCACAAAGCGGAAACCGACAGAGGAGCATTTTCGAAAACATAACCTAGAGCAATCTTCTCAGGCTTCTAACCAAAACAACCACAGAGAAACTGGACCTCAAAACCCCCCTCCTGAAAAATCCAAGTTCTACAAGAACAAGTACCCCAACCACCCCAAACAGTCTGATCAACCCGACCGCCCTACATGGCAGCGCAGCCAGAAAGGACAAGGTGGCAAAGGGAGAACCCCCCGAGCACGGGACATATGATCAGACCGAGCACACCGAGCCTAAACGCATCGGATGCTTATTAACAGTCTCGCAAGGCGGAATTATTGACAGTGATTCCCAACCTCTTAGGGATAGACCCTCAACGCGAGGTATTGTTATTTTGAACGGTTCTCAAACTTCTTGCTTATTTGACACGGGGCTTTCTTACGATTGCATTGTTGCCAGAAACCTGGTTAAACCCGGTCAAGAGACAGGAGAGACCGTCAAACTTTGTGGAGTTCGTAAGAGTGATGCACCTACAGCGCTTCCCATCGCATTGGTGGAGATACACTCTGACTTTGTCAGAGGTGTGATCAAAGCGGCTGTTATGGATGATCCCATCTACCCAGTCATACTTGGCGGGAGATACGTGTGTATTGGGAAACCGGAAGAGCCGATTGTGGCAGCAGTAACTACAAGAGGGCAAACCAAGAAGGAACGGGAGCCTGCGCCAAATTTGTTACCTATGGAACTTAAAGAAGCGCAATACAAGGACCCTACTTTGGCACCCTGCTTTAGGAAACTGCCCATGGCTAAGGAACTCAAACAGCACGGGGACATTTTTTCTAAGGATGGCGTACTTTATCGGAGAACGGGCAAGCCTGACCAAGGTTACAACCAGCTCCTAGTACCGAAACAGTACAGAAGCCAAATCCTAGAAATGGGGCACTCTCTTCCCTTTAGCGGACATATGGGACAGAACGCCACAAACCAACGTATAACCACTCATTATTGGTGGCCAGGAGTAAATACTGATATTATCAGATATGTCAAATCCTGTGCCCAGTGCCAACGTGTGCCACCCAAGCAACGGACACCCCCAGTCCACATGGGTGAAATGCCAATAATGGGAACACCATTCGAACGGGTTGTGATCGACATTTTAGGGCCTTTCGAAAGGACTAAAAGAAGGAACAGGTTCATCCTGACCTTAGTCGATACATGCACTTTATGGGCAGAAGCTATCCCGCTAACATGCGCAGATGCCAAGCATGTCGCAGAAGCCCTCGTGCAGATTTTCACTCGGTTGGGATTCCCTCAGCAAGTGTTGACGGATAATGGATCTCCATACCGAAACCTGTTGATGGATGAGATCGTTAAGATCTTGAGGACCCAGCACATCCACACTAAGCCATATACTCCGGCGGGAATGGGCTCGTGGAACGTGCTAATGGAAACCTCACCATGATGCTAAGTAAGCTGGCACAAGTGAAACCTGAAGATTGGGATCTCTGTATTCCTGCAGCATTATTTGGCTACAGAGAATCTCCTCATACTTCCACAGGATTTCCGCCAGCTACACTCTTATTGGCAGACCCATTAAGGGCCCGCTTGAAGCCTTACTTCAGTCTCTGACAGACGAGAAGGCGGATGAGACAGTCGTCTCAGCAAGTAAATATGTGTCGGTTTTAAAGGAAAGGTTGAAACTAGGGTGGGACCTAGCAACGACTAACTTTAAGCGAGCTCGCACAAAGCACGCTAACCGATACAGGAAAGTCGCGGAAGAGAGAGAACTGGAAGCAGGAGAGAAAGTTTTGGTGTTACTCCCTACTGAGAACAACCAACTGAAGATCGGATGGCAAGGGCCGTTTACCGTCCTGAAAAAGATTTCTAAGGCTAACTACCAGATCTCTATTGAAGGAAAGGAGAAGGTTTTCCATTTAAATCTCTTAAAGAGATACTTGGAAAAACCAGTGTCAACCTCCGACCATCTCCTGACGATCGCCAAAACTGACGAAGATGATGATAGTGGCAGGGATATTCCACCGCTATCACAGGAAATCTTTCAAAAATGTCAGAAGCGGCGACGCTCTTTCAAGCGCGCATGGGAGACATTCCGAGGGAAGAGGACAGACACCCCGAAGCTACGGTTATAGGAAATTAAACTCCATAACGTAGACATGGAGTGCTTCCATATCTTAAAGGGGGGAGGCTCTGTCACGTAGGGTTTATATTCATTTAATTTCCTACATCTTCTTCCTATTCGTTCACCCAAATTCTCTCTTTTATTATCTCTGTATTTCATTTTTCCTGTATATTTTTCATCCATTCGTTTTGCGAATATTATTTTCATATAATTCGCAAACTTTACCTGTTTCTTTCTCAAAACTGAGAATCGCGCTAGGACGATATTACGTAGATGTCAGGGCTGCAGGGCGTCAGAAGGCGTGATAAGTCGGTTCGCTGAACACAGGACGTAGCAAATCGTCTACATTCTCACCGAGCGCGCGAGCTTCTTCTCGGCATTAGTCCCGGTAAGGTGTGATACTTTACATCTGCACCGGTCAGTATCCAGACATTTGTCTGGAAAATCCCAAACTGACACGGCGCTCACGGTGGGCCATGGTCAGCTGTAGTGTGAAAACTGCCCTGCAATGGAGTCAGGCTGTCTGGGATTTGAAACTGACACGCGTACATCGTGGTCAGTAGGTGACAGTTACGACACGCGTTAAGCGGACGTAAATGTTGGGAGTAGGGGAGATAATTTCGCTTGGCGAAGTAAGTTTGGGCCCTTTGTCTGATTTTAAGATATTGGCCAAGTTTGAAACTTTAATTTCATTCTCGCTCATAGACTCCACAGTAGATAGGTCGCTCGAAAACAGAATAGCTGTTAGCGAAGATCTCAGTTTGTTTCGGCAATTTGTCGAACTTCTAGACTTCCAGAAATATTTTCAGCATTTTTATTCTTAAGTTGTGCGACTACCTGTAATTCTGTGGTTGAGGTAATTAATATGATAGATATATAGATTTTGTGAGTGTTAAAGTGTTAAATCGCTTAATTCATTTTAATCTATTTCTTTAGCGCAGAAGAGAAATAAAGTGGTAGGCTATTATATTTTCTAGGGAAGCATTCAGTGGAAAGCAGAATAAAATTAAAATTTCTAGCTTATAACGGCAATTGTAGCTATTTATAAATTTAATTTAACTGCTAATACTCAGTCGAGTGTATTTTTCTAAACTAACGTATAAACTCTAGAATCCAGCCTCATGAATGGTGACGGAATACGCACGTGTTCTTAATTTATGAGGATTGCTGATTTTTAAATATAACTTACGTCACGGGAAGTTTAAATGATAAGCAAAGCTCTCTGCTTGCAAGTTTAAATGTAAGTTTTAACCAGTACAGATTCTGTTTATTATATTATGTGTGTTATTTTTCCTCCACACAGTGAAAGTTTGGGGTGACCCTAACTTTACCAGCACCTAGTAGTAGTTTCCATACTTGTGAAGAAATAGACAGTCCTTATTTTGAACCACGTGGGTTTTCTCAAGTAACACTGATCTGACGGTGCAAGTTAGACAGAAATACTAATATCCCTATAACGGGTTTTCAAAGACTGTAATGATAAATACTGGACCTTGGAGCCAGCACTTAATTTCTTCTAGAAACTCTATATAATTTGCTGCCTGGTGGCGTGAATATTAACAATCATTTCCCGACTAGATTATATCTTGTGGACAAATCTGTGGTGTGACTAAAGTGAATCCTATACTGAGGGAAGGCACCGACCTGACATTCATCATTTTTTAGAAACCTACGCTATTGACACTGTGCTCTGCTAACTCCCGCGCCTGGAATAATTGTTAGGTGACTTAATCAGACATTTGAACAAATTTGCATACCCAAGTAGTCGTTCCCGGAGACTCCGAGTTAAATACGTCTTTTGGAACTGGGGACTTCTTGGCAGAAGACTGCATTTTTTGAGTCTGTGTGAAAATCTAAAATCAATGTGTTCCAAGAGGCAGCAAGCAAAGTCGTGAGTACAAGTATGAGAAGCCATGGCGGAATGAATGAGTGTACGCTGGTTTGAGTGATATTTTTCACTATTTTATCTTTGACACCCTGTTGCTGTCCTAATTTTTTTTTTCAATCTGCATAATTTGTTGCTAAGGCTAGAGTTCTTGTGTTTTGTCTTAGGTTAAATCAGATTTTTTTCAAACTCTGTGCATATAATTACGAGATAAAACAAAGACAACTCTTAGACTCAAACTCTATGTATCTGTGACTCGGGCGCCATCATCTGTTCTCTTAACGGGGCCGGGCTAAACCTAGAGTTAACACCATAACGGGGCTATCATCCTTGCAACATTTCCTTGAAGTTTTGTGACTATGTGTATATGTATTTTCCTTGATGTACTTTCTTGATGTTGTGAGCCGATTTTTCCTGATATTAAAATCGCTCTTGAACTAAATAATCGTGTTTGGTCAGCTCGTTCTAGATAATATATATATCAGTGTTATAGTTTTCCCACGTCTGTGTGTTTACCTGTCGTCACGTGTATGTGCGTGCCTGTGAGTGATAGAAATATACGTAATATGTATATTGGTGTAGTCTGTCTGACGCTGTAACAACTGTTGTAGAAGATAGGTGAGAGAGAGAAGAATTCTTTTCGCTTTCAGAGACAGCCACTATATCAAATCTATCATCTCACGTGTGTGGAAATTCTATTACCTTTCACTAACTCTCACTGAGTCTATCACCTATTCAAACCTATTCAGAAGGGACCAAACCTAGTCTTAATTCTCCTATCGGAAATCTACGACAACAGCAAACATCAGCTCCCAGATACGCTTCACGCCAAGACAGCAAACATCAGCTCCCAGATACGCTTCACGCCAAGACAGCAAACATCAGCTCCCACATACGCTTCACGCCAAGACAGCAAACATCAGCTCCCACATACGCTTCACGCCAAGACAGCAAACATCAGCTCCCAGATACGCTTCACGCCAAGACAGTAAACATCAGCTCCCAGATACGCTTCACGCCAAGACAGCAAACATCAGCTCCCAGATACGCTTCACGCCAAGACAGCAAACATCAGCTCCCAGATACGCTTCACGCCAAGACAGTAAACATCAGCTCCCAGATACGCTTCACGCCAAGACAGCAAACATCAGCTCCCAGATACGCTTCACGCCAAGACAGCAAACATCAGCTCCCAGATACGCTTCACGCCAAGAGAGCAAACATCAGCTCCCAGATACGCTTCACGCCAAGACAGCAAACATCAGCTCCCAGATACGCTTCACGCCAAGACAGTAAACATCAGCTCCCAGATACGCTTCACGCCAAGACAGTAAACATCAGCTCCCAGATACGCTTCACGCCAAGACAGCAAACATCAGCTCCCAGATACGCTTCACGCCAAGACAGCAAACATCAGCTCCCAGATACGCTTCACGCCAAGACAGTAAACATCAGCTCCCAGATACGCTTCACGCCAAGACAGTAAACATCAGCTCCCAGATACGCTTCACGCCAAGACAGTAAACATCAGCTCCCAGATACGCTTCACGCCAAGACAGTAAACATCAGCTCCCAGATACGCTTCACGCCAAGACAGTAAACATCAGCTCCCAGATACGCTTCACGCCAAGACAGTAAACATCAGCTCCCAGATACGCTTCACGCCAAGACAGCAAACATCAGCTCCCAGATACGCTTCACGCCAAGACAGCAAACATCAGCTCCCAGATACGCTTCACGCCAAGACAGCAAACATCAGCTCCCAGATACGCTTCACGCCAAGACAGCAAACATCAGCTCCCAGATACGCTTCACGCCAAGACAGCAAACATCAGCTCCCAGATACGCTTCACGCCAAGACAGCAAACATCAGCTCCCAGATACGCTTCACGCCAAGACAGCAAACATCAGCTCCCAGATACGCTTCACGCCAAGACAGCAAACATCAGCTCCCAGATACGCTTCACGCCAAGACAGCAAACATCAGCTCCCAGATACGCTTCACGCCAAGACAGCAAACATCAGCTCCCAGATACGCTTCACGCCAAGACAGCAAACATCAGCTCCCAGATACGCTTCACGGCAAGACAGCAAACATCAGCTCCCAGATACGCTTCACGGCAAGACAGCAAACATCAGCTCCCAGATACGCTTCACGCCAAGACAGCAAACATCAGCTCCCAGATACGCTTCACGGCAAGACAGCAAACATCAGCTCCCAGATACGCTTCACGCCAAGACAGCAAACATCAGCTCCCAGATACGCTTCACGCCAAGACAGCAAACATCAGCTCCCAGATACGCTTCACGCCAAGACAGCAAACATCAGCTCCCAGATACGCTTCACGGCAAGACAGCAAACATCAGCTCCCAGATACGCTTCACGGCAAGACAGCAAACATCAGCTCCCAGATACGCTTCACGGCAAGACAGCAAACATCAGCTCCCAGATACGCTTCACGGCAAGACAGCAAACATCAGCTCCCAGATACGCTTCACGGCAAGACAGCAAACATCAGCTCCCAGATACGCTTCACGGCAAGACAGCAAACATCAGCTCCCAGATACGCTTCACGGCAAGACAGCAAACATCAGCTCCCAGATACGCTTCACGCCAAGACAGCAAACATCAGCTCCCAGTTACGCTTCACGGCAACAGTGGAAGGAAAAGTAAAGGTAAAAAATAAAATAGAAACCGAGGAAGTCCTAAAAAAAAAAAATAGCCAATGTGCAAAGGAAGATATTACTCATTCCAGCAAGCAAGCAGCTCTCAAAAAAAAAAAAAAAAAAAAAAACGTAACGGGAAACAATTACGTTGTGCTCTTTCTGCATTAAAAAAAATTGTCTCATTTTGGCGAAGCGCGACCAGTTCAACTTAGACACAGTCGCGTCCCGTTCAACTTAGACACAGCGTCCGTCTATTACATTAGGACGCATGTCCAAATAAAAAAAGTTCTTTGTTGTATGTCCTGAAGACATCACTAATTCTCCTGCGATCATTTCATTCCATTCCATTTTATCTTTATTGTTTCTTTGTAGTCAAACTTATCATGACTTATGATCAATGGTAAAGACACAACGAAAGAATTGACGAGCTTGTTTGTTTATTTTAATGGATGTTCAGTTTAGTTTTCACGGTGCAATGCGCGCCCATGTCTGTATATCCTCCGAAAAACTGGTGGGGATGTGTCATTGTTCGTTCAGGGCGTTTCACTTTGAGAATTAGTTTTAATATGGGGGAGTTAGACAGAAGCAGTCCACGTTATTTTGATAAGTTATGAGAAGACGGACTACAGAAAAGATTGAAAGAAAAACAGAAAGAAGATAGACAGCGACAAAGGAGAGAGTAGCATGTTATGTCAAGAAGACTTCACCGAACGAATTTTAAAAACAGACTGCGATAAACAAAGCATTTTTTTTTTTTTTGGTAGTGACGTTTGTTAAATAAGACAAGATCTTTTCGAAAATGAAGATCCAAAGACGAAAGCCCACGTTTCTACTGAAGTTGTGACAGCCATATTTCAAATTAACGTCGACAAGAACTTACGACTTTACCCACATGACACATAATTCTCCCTCATCCCCGCATCTACTTGTCAGACCCAGGTATCAAAGTATTCCCTCATAGTAGAGAGCTCACGTGATGTAATTATAAGGACGCGCGTAATCAGGGGCGGACTATGCCAACAGTACCTCTGTAGGACCCGGTATCTTTGGTTTTTTTTTATTGTGTGTGTGAGAGATAAGACGTTCCGCATGTTATAAAAGGTAAAGCTAGTCCAATAGCAAATACTGCCGTAGTGGAGAGAAGTGTTAGAAACGTCACTATACTAGGTTCAGCATCGAAAGGTGGAGGTGACCAATTCCCTTCCTCGCTGCCTTTTCATTTCCTAACTCAAGTGCAAGGTCAGGTACCCATTTACAGCTGAGTAGACTGGAGCGTGTTGATACCGTGATCCGAACCCGGCGCCTTTGCCGTGAGAGACCAGCGCTGTAACCACTCTGCCAATCGAACGCTCCTCCGCTCCTCCGCTTGTTAAACACTGGAAGAAAAAAAGAAGGGAGGGAAAAAATCTTAATCCGGATAGGGAACGCAAAGTGGTAATTTGCTTAGCATACATTGGACATGTGAAGGTTTTCAACGGATGGCACACGTCATGAAGACTTTGCATGTATCCTTTGATGGCCTATATTCCTTAGGGAGTAGAAGGACAATGGCGACGATCATAATGATGAAAGGATATCAACTCGTAGGTTGTGCTTGCCATAAGCGAACAAGATGGTTCCAAGAATATCGTGACACTGTTTTTATAGACGAAATATCTATCAGAATCCTACCAGACTTTTATATTTTGACATACTTACTTACTTACTTAGTCGTTCCTCTTCTACCCTGTGGTGTAGAAGTTTGCCAGAGAAAGAGCCATACTATCCTATCGGTTGTCTTCCTCTTGGCCTGGTTGCAATCTAGTCCGCGGTACTTCAGAGATTGTCTAATATTGTCCTCCTAACGGACGCTTGGTCGTCCTGGAGGTCTGGATCCCTGGCTCTTAGTTTTCCATACTTGTTGACATTCTGCAGACATAGCCATCGTAGTTGAGACTGTTCTAGTTGGGTCTGCAGGGGTTGGGTTTTGAGGCCTTGCCGTATCGTCTGGTTGCGAACCATGTCTCTTCTTGTAACTTCAACCACCTTCCTCAGATACCTCATTTCTGAGCTGCTTTTGTGGGTTGTAGTCATTGTCCATGACTCGCATCCTTAGGTCAAGACTGGAACATAGGTGCAGCGGTATACAGCCATCTTCGTCTTTTGGCCAACTTCTCTTCTACTGAGGAATCCTTGATTTATGGCCTAAAAAAGTCTCCCAGCTGCTGCTCTTCCGGTAGCCAACTCTTCTTTGATGCCTCCCTTCCAGTCTATGACAGCTCCTGGGTATTTAAAGTGGTTGACCTGCTCCAGGACCTGTTCTCCCAGCTTAATCTGATGTCTTCTTCCCTCTCGTGATATAACTTTTTTTATCTGAACATGCGCCCTAGTATAACTTATAGATCTGTATCTGCGTTGAACGAAGCGCGTTTTGCGAAAACGAGGCAAAATGTTATTTAAAAAAAAAAAAAAAAAAAATAACTGAGTTCTAGGTGGGAAATAGGACCTTGAGTCAAGCCATAACTGTAGTGAATTTTATGATTCATACGCCAAATCAAATTTAAAAAAAAAAAGTTCCTAACTACTGTACTACCGTCCAGGGCGTAGAAGAATTATTCACCGGAATTTGAAGTTCAATAACCTTGCGCAGATACGAGCATTATGGGTAAATAAAACTACATTTGCAGTCTTAGCCCTCGGAATTTTATTGGTCACGCCACTGAAATACCCATTCAAAATGAAAAGCTCAAAGGGCATACGGCCGACATCAGTACCATTCGTGGAAAGGCTGCACGGAGATTCAAATAGACTCAAACTGACTACTACTTTCTTTGAAAACAATCAAGTAGACGTCTGAGAGTGTACGAAGAAGAAGAAGAAGAAGAAGAAGAAGAAGAAGAAGAAGAAGAAGAAGAAGAAGAAGAAGAAGAAGAAGAAGAAGAAGAAAAAGCTCATAATACAGTTTTTCAATATGTCTCCTCGCTGGTACACTTTGTAACAGGTATAATGTCCAACAGATTCTCCAGTTTCCGCCAAGTGTTTTTATTGTTGTCAGCACCACAGCTGCAATCACTTACAATGATGAGGTTGCCAGCGACATGCACAACCTCACATCCAGGTACGACATGCATGTCAGTGTAGTAGTTCTATTCTTTCTTTGTCTCTTAAAGGATACAACCCCCCCCCCCCCCCATCCCCCTCCTTCCCCGGGAATAAAACGGGACCGTCAGGATTATACCATGTCTAATAATCCAGCTCGCCACCAGCGTTGCTACTCTGAATTTTGAAAAAATAAAAAACCTAGATATCGTCAACTTGGGCTATTTTGGCCAATTTTGGGAAAAATCTAGGTGACGTTCTTCAACTAATGGAGAAAAATGGCACCTTGACGGAACCAAAAAAAAAATAAAAAAATCTAGATATAGATGAATCCACTTAGGAGTGGCAACGCTGCTCGCCACACTTTTGTCGCCTATTCGCTCCATGTGTTTATTGGCGATCGGCATTGCCCATCCCTGCCTTAAAATATTCAAGTTTCGTACAGAGAGATTCACTTGAATTAAGGGGAGGAGCTACAGGGCATTTTATTAAGCCAAAACTGCAGAAACATGAAAATTGGTATTAGTCTATACTCGTATAATTTATATTCCCTGAATCTAAATCTGCGAAATTTTTTGTCAGAACACATTCTAAGTAGGTATAATTTGATTTTGTAAATAGTATTTTCTTCAGAAATTCTCCTTTTCCTATCTAGATTTTCTCAGAACCTTGTTTTACGCTAAATATGTTCTTATAACTTCCCATTTTTTTGTCAGTCAATATTAGATTTGGCACAAATACTTTCTATAGGATAATACAACTTGTTTCAGATCCGATTTTTGATATCTTATCAAAATTTTGATTTATTGCAAATAATGTTGTAACATATTGAAAAAAAAAGGTGATTATTTTTAGAAACAAACTTTAAAATTCTATATCTCAAAATCTAATTAAGGTATCAAAAATCCAATCTGACAAAAGTTTTACAATATAATGATAAACATTCTTTTTAAATTTGGTAATGATAGATTAATAAATAAACAAGCCTTAAGAAATTGAAATAGAACAATATAATCCAATATGGCCACCGTTTCCATGACAGCCGATAATGTAATACCATCAAACTCTTCATTATGCGTATCTATGATTGATGTAGGTTACGTCTATGATTGATGTAGGTTACGTCTATGATTGTTGTAGGTTACGCCTATGTATTTTCATTGAAATCCTTTGGTTTTAATAACGAAAATAGCATTTCAATGTAGCTCCTCCCGTAACCATCTAGGTGTGCCATCGTTAGCTGGCTAGTATTGAGCCGCCTCTGCATGTCATTCACCCCACTTTTCACTTCAACATCTGTCCGAAAACGTTCCTGTGACATCTCTCAACGAGCCCTGTAACAGGAACACTTGACCTTGATTTTTTTTGGTTTATAATTTCTAGGATGTATGCGTTTGTCGACAGTGCGTGACTTTGACGTTTCTACCTCCTCCGCTTCACGTAACATACGCTGTCTTTGTCAGATGAGTGTACGCTTGCGTGTATGTGTGTCACCCGTGTGTTACTGGGGCCCAAAAGGGGAGCAAAGAATAATAACACCGTACCCCACCAGACATGTCGTAAAAAGCGACTAAGGAGGGTTGGGTGTCGTAAATGTTTATATAGGTTAGAAGGTAGATATGGTCCCATCTGAGCAAAGGTGATAGTGGTAAATATGTGAGAATAAAGGTGTAAGAAATAGATTTTCGCGAGGGAATAGTGTAAGAGGAAGATCTGTCTCTGGAATTAGTAGTTTCTCTAGTCCAGCCTATCTATACGACTATATTTTAGTATAAGACAACCTTTCTCTCCCTATATGAAATATAAGTTACACTAAACACACCCACACACGCAATTACAAGCAACAATACACACAAAAGTGAAAAAAACTATGGTTAATTGGGTATGGGTCTGACCAACACACAACTTTAAGTTCTTTTTGTTGTTTATGTCGTGAAATGACGTCTGTCTCACATCACGAATTCTAAATGATTCTGACCATACGGCGTGCCATACATTGTAAAAAGATAAGATACACTGACCAATGAAAACGCTTTCTTGATCCAGTGTTTACTACTGCAGGAAAAATAAAGATGGCAAGGCCCCATCTGTGGAACCTGATTAACTTCGGAATTTTATTACAGCATTATAGAAGGAGTACCATTTGGCAGAAGTTATCAACACAATATTAGGGATGTTACTCTACCCGTAAGTAGTAATACTTTTACTAATAATATTATAGGACGGGAGAAATCTTAGGTTAAATGCATTCGAAGCTTCAGGTTAGCCTAAATTTAGAGTTTAAACTATGCATAACAGAAAATGCAAGTAGTAACCAAAAAGATTATTACCTAGATATGTAAAGCCTAATTCCAAGTATAATGTAAGCTTTAAATGACTAAAATCGCATCAGGAATAACGGAGATAATTAAAAAAGCAGTTTTCCTACATTGTACGATAGGCTAAAAGGTACCCACATTTTCTGATTTTGATAACATTCCTAGGGAGTTCCATCTTGTACGTCCGAGGTCAAACTATAAATAGACTGGCCTAATGAACTAGGTTTAGTCACTATTATTTGAAAGCACAGAAAGCGGGGGAAAGCAGTGCATATGTTAATGCCAGCGTTTGCCTTCTGCACTTGTTAGCAGACCTTAATCAACCATTGAGGGCTAGTCTGTGTGTGCCTGAGGGTTTAATCCTTTAACCAAAAGTCTCCAGATAAAAAGAGGCTTCTCTTACTAACGTTGCAACGAATGCAGTGCCAGTCTGTGATAGCAGGCCAGTCATAATGTATGTAACTGCTGGAGATTTCATCTGAAGATTCTATCAGCATCTAAGGGAGCCATCTGCAGTGACTCAGATAAGTTGCTTAGGGCAACTGTGCAGCTTATCCATACTCACCAAAGACATATAAGCATCAAGTTTGTGATGACCATAATAGTATAGAGTTTCTATAAACTTATAATAATAATAATTCTTCAAGTGAATGATCAAGCAAGCTAATTTTGTCTACAAGGTGATATACATTTTGACCCAAGTGAAAAACATTTGTTGAACTGTTTTATTTATTTACTGTTGTAAAATATTTGAGTTAAAAACTTTTCAAACAGAAAAGAGAAACTGTTTAATTAAATTGTAAATATTCACCAGCAGACTTTCTTAAATTCTTTAAGTTGAATTACAGTTCTTGTTGGTGAATTTACGAGTTATATAATTACCCTTAGCAGAGTCAATAATAATATTAAATACCATAATCACAGAGGCGGATCAGGAGAGGTAGCAGTTAGGGACTCAGATTACTACACCACCATCTTCTCTGGGAACTTACATAGCTTGACCCTACCTTTGTGTCTATACACCCTTACTCTCTTCAGAGAAGGGGGTATTACTGATAAGACCAGACTCTTATCTGGCACTATCTTGGTATCATCTGATACACCTTTATGTCCAGGATATCTTCTTAATTTTAATAACATCTGAACCTCTCGTGACAGTTTATTATCATTAAACTTTTTACAACATCAAAACATATAGAGAAATCAATCAAATCATGTTTATAGATATATGAAAATAACCGAATAAGTGCCCTCCCCTTGTTGAGAAAGGATCCCAAAAGAAGTTAATAACCCAAGGGTCAAAGATAAGCACTAGAGTACAGAATAGACTATGAAGAACAAGTTCCCCACTAAATTACTACTCAGTAAAGTACTCAGTTTAGTGAAATAAAAAAAGAAGTTAGTACAATGATTGTAACAAAGGAAAATATTCACTCTCTCTATCTCTCACTCTGTCATATGTGGCCACAAACACTCTCGTTTACCTACTCGTGGTGTTGGTATTCCTTGAAAAAATACAATAGTTCCTGAACCTATACTGTCAGGTGGGTTGCCCAAATATGGCCCCAGTCCAGCCTATATATCGAATAATAATTACAAGGTGGACGCCAAATTTGGTGGTTTAATTTTTCCTGGATTAAACCAATATCACCGCAAATAGTTACTGAAACAAGACGTTCTCTAGACGTTCACAGCTGCAAAATGAGAAAAGTAATTCCAGTATTGCTAATCATCTGGCTGCTAAGACAAATGTTACAATATGTAAAAATGATGATTGTGGTAAATCCTTTCGGCTGGCTCTATGGTGAGTGCCGATTTTGAAACAGCACAACTTTCTGAATGAATCCAGTGCTGCGTCTGTCAAAAGTTAGATGTTGATATTATTATATATATACACCACTCCCGTGGGCTGATAAATTGGAAATAATATCTGGGAATTGATAGTCCGGTTAAACTTAATAATTAAATGTTTATGTGTCTTTTAGCCAACCCTGTTCACAACACGGACTTATGGACTCGAAAGTCACGAAGAAGACAGCATAAATCTCATCAGTACTGGAGACTATAATCAAGAAAAAAAACCCGCTGGCCGCCCTGTCAGGTCTGCGAGAAATAAACAAGACATTATGAAAAGAAAATGCAACTATTCTAAAAATACAGGAACGGGTCGAGACGATCGCTCTCCCACTCCGGCAGTCCTGCTTACAGTTAAAAGGCACACGGTGACTTTATTTTCAACTATACGGTCCGTTTTTTTCGCCCGCGCTGCGCTTTCAGATTCGGACCACAGTGTGCACCTTCTCGCTCCTCTGCGCGCGCGTTAGCAATCAGCTCACACTGTCAACTATTGTTTAATTATCCCTACGCGCACTTACAAATATCGTCTGTCGTTAATAGTTATTTTATTGTCGGCGCCTGTTAGTTTAGTCATAAGGTATAACAATAGTCACTTACTATAAAACCCAAAATTGAAATAAACGTGAATCCTATTCGGTCACTACATTCGCGCTTACACTTAATCAGTCACTAAACCGTATCTTCTGGTGTGAAGAGCGGGTGATAAAATTATCATTCTAACCTGGCAAAGAAAAATAGTTATTTATTTCACTAGTTTTAACGCTAGAAATTACAGTGAATTATAATGGTAAACTTAACACATTAAATCACGTAAATGCTGATTTCTATTACCACAGATCAGAAATGAAACAATCCCCACGAAATGCTATTAACACACTCCCATAATGGTTCTTTTAGTAGTAGCAAAACTGAAAGTGAAACTAAGAAGGGCTGGACCAACTGTAACTGCACAGAAAAGGTTTGACATCAGCAAATTGAAGGACCCCCTTACCAGAAAAGCTTTTGCGGCTGATACGAGTATAAAGAAACGATATCAATTTGCCAAAAGTCAGGAAAAGACATTGACTGATGATGTAGACCAGAAATTCAACACCATTTCAACAATATATAAAGAAAGCAGCAAATCATGCTTGGGATTCCAGGAAAGGAAGAAGCAAGACTGGATAACACCAGAAACATTAAACACCATAACGATGAGAAAGGAACTGAAAAGAAAGAAAACAGAAGCGAAGTCCCCCAGGTTAAAGCAACTATATAGCGAACAGTACAGTCAGCTGGACAAGGAAGTTAAACGCCAAACCCGAGCCAACAAAAGGAATTTCCTAGACGATCTTGCAAGACAGGCAGAAGAGGCAGCACTGAGAAATGAACAAAGCACAGTATACAAAATAATTAAATTCATCAGCGGAAAACGAGGTGCAAACAATATTACATTAGTTAGAGATAAGCAAGGAAATCTCATCCCGACAGCAGAGGGACAGGAAACAAGATGGGCAGAGCACTTCAGAGAAACTCTGAACAAGGAATCACCAGAGACACAATTGAATGTTCTTGAGGCTGAAAACGATCTAGATGTAAATACAGACATTCCCCGAAAAGAAGAAATCATCACAGCAATCAAAGGGTTAAAGAACGGAAAAGCTCCTGGCCATGATAACTTAAATGCAGAGCTATTTAAGACAGACCCTGAGCTAGCAGCAGAACTATTAGAACCACTATTTGCACAAGTCTGGAAAACGGGGACAACACCATCAGAGTAGAACAAAGGAATAATTGTCAAATTGCCCAAGAAGGGAGATCTTGCAGACTGCAATAAATGTAGAGGAATTACTCTTCTCTCAGTTCCCAGCAAAATACTAGGCAGGATAATTATACAGAGAATTTCAAAAGCAGTAGACCACAAAATGAGGAAAGAACAAGCAGGATTTAGAAAGAACAGAAGATGTGTAGATCATATATTCACTCTCAGGAACATTATAGAGCAGTGCTCAGAATGGCAAAGACAGCTGTACATCAATTTCGTTGATTTTGAAAAGGCTTTTGACAGCATACATAGGGACAGTGTATGGAAAATACTGAGGGCTTATGGAATTCCATGATGCATAGTGTCAATCATAAAAAGCCTCTATGCCAACTTTACGTGTAGTGTTGGGCAGAGCAACCTAACCTTTGAGGTGAAGACAGGAGTACGACAGGGATGCCCCTTATCAACCACTCTATTTTTAACAGTCACAGACTGGGTGATGCGCCAGACACAGAGGGCAGTCCAAGAGGAATAAGATGGACTACATTTTCTACATTGGAAGATCTGGAATATGCAGATGACATTGTACTACTAGCACATTCACATCAACACATCCAGGAAAAAACGGATAGACTAAATAAGTTTAGCCAGCAGGTGGGCTTGAACATCAATTTAAAGAAGTCAGAGGTCATGACGCTCAATGTGAGCAGCCCTGAGCCCATATCAGTAAAGAATCTGCAACTGGTACAGACAGACACCTTCACATACCTAGGATGCATTGTAACACCAGACGGCGGGGCAGGCAAAGACATTAACAACAGAATGAATAAGGCAAGAACAGCCTTTTTTAGCCTAAACAACATCTGGAAGTCCTCACAATACAGCATAAGCACAAAATTAAGATTATATCATAGCTGTGTGCTTTCTGTGCTTCTCTATGGTGCGGAATGCTGGAGAGTTACGGAGAAGGAAATGTCGAAATTGTCCTCTTTTCACACAACTTGCCTAAGAAAAATTCACCGAATCTTTTGGCCGAATACCATCACCAACCAAGATCTGCTTACTCGGAGCAAGCAAGAGGACATGCACACCATCATAGCTGGCAGACGCTGGAGCGGGTTGGTCATGTCCTCAGAAGAGACCCCGATGCCATCACAAGAACAGCTATGCTTTGGACCCCTGAAGGAAAACGAAAGAGAGGCCGACCAAAAACAACCTGGCGGAGGACTGTGGAGGCTGAGATGAAAAGAATGAACCAGAGTTGGGGCACCGTACGAAGGATGGCCACCGACCGAGCAAAGTGGAATCATTTTGTTGTTGCCCTACAAGACGCCACTAGGCGTGATGGCCACTGACTGCTTTGACGGTCGATGGCTAAGGATCAAAGAAGAAGAATAATGGTTCTAGAATAACGCGTTTAGATTATCCAAAATTCTGAGCAACACTGATCATTGAGTTCAAAGGACCACTGCTTATATCTACTCATTTGCTCTCAGATCCCTAATGGTGTTAATTTCGCATTAACGTGCGAACCACAGGATTGAGAAACTGTGGACCAGATGAAAGTTTTCTGACGGCCACCGTTTATCTCGTCGAGCTCTGGTTTGCCCGACAAGACTTCTTCCCGATAACGGAGTTTCTTTCGTAACCGCTCGCGTTCTCGAGATGAAATGTAAAAAGGGCGTCAGAGTTCCCCTGTATCTGAAGATCAAAGGGTTAAGTGTTTATCCCACGTGCGATCTGTCCGATGTCCGGTGATTGGCAGATCAACTCGCGTGAGAAACTAGGTAAACAAATCAGGGCTCGTTGCCTGTTATGCTGACAGGTCACTGAAATTGGTAAATGTCTGTTTGTTTACATCTCAAGGAGAAAAAAACGTGGATTAGATATGAGTAATGCAGTCAGAAAATTGCGTGGTTTGGCTTAGCAAATGGTAGACACTAAATGGGAAAGCAAAGGATGTCAGATTACTGTATCAATATTTCCATTCTACGTCACATTGGGCATGGGGTTGGTTACCCTATCCCGTAAAAAAAACTTTTAACCACCAAAACCTTAACAAACACTATGGATAAGTCAAATACATAAAATAAATCAATTCAGCCGTCCAAGACAGGAGAAGGTTCTTTGGAAAGGAGGCGCACGAAGCAACTCAGAGAAAGCCGAAAGGAGTCTGGGTTGACAATTAACCTTAAGTGAAAATGAATGAGGAAAACATGGAAAGAACTTGAGCTGATGGCACGCGACGGGACGACCTGGCATGTGTTTTGTTGAAGGCCTATGCTCCTTGTGGAGCTAAAGGATATTGATGTATGTGTGTGTATATGTAAATATGTATGTTAATTTATAGTTTATTCATTTTGATGTTTACGTTTAGGTCTGTATGTAAGGTAGCACCCATAGCAGGCACTCGGGAGTCACTGAAGAGACAACCAAGGAATAGGTCTAAGACGCCCTCAGGCATGTCGTACAAGGCGGCAAATATGAGGTTGTTCATGAGGCTGGCAACCTCATCTTGTAAAACTAATTGCCACAAAAAAACATTGCTGCAGTGGCGTCACTAGGGGGTGCGAGGGGTGCGGACCGCACCGGGTGAAACCATCAAAAGGGGTGACACCAAAATGACTGTCTATAAAATGTTTGTGCAGCGTTTCAGCAGAAATTTATTTTTTTTTTATAAAAATATCCCTGTAGTTAGTTATAACCACAAAAACATTTATCGTAAGCCAAGCTTACATGTACTGTATCAATGTACCTACACGGCTAAAACTCTATGCTAATTCACTTTTTGAACCTTCTAATGCGCATGCGCTCCTGTCAGAGCTGTCATTATTACCCAATTACAATGACGCTTCCAATCACGTAGTTTCGTCTGCACGCGCTACAAGCACGCGCTGTGGTTTTAGTTACTGTTAGTGTTTTTATGCTACAGACTTTCATAAATGGGTGCTTGCGTTGAATAGAAGGATTAAAATGGTATGACAAGGTTACCATCGTGGAACTGATGACAAGAACCAGACAAGTGCCAGTGGAACAAGAGATGAGAAGAAGACGATGGCGATGGATAGTACACAAACTTAGGAAACCTGTTGATAGCATTACAAGGCACTCCTTGTTCTGGAACCCCAGGGCAAGAGAGGCAGAGGTAGACCAAGAAGCACATAGAGAAGAGAGCTGGAAACAGGTGAAAATGATGAGGAGAACGTGGAAAGAACTTGAGATGATGGCACGTGACAGGAGGACTTGGCATGTGTTTGTTGAAGGCCTATGATCCTTTGGGAGTGGAGGGTTATGATGATGATGATGATGGGTGTTTTTATAGTCGCTGATTTTGTCAAATGGGGGTGACACCATGAGTTACCGCACTGGAAGACACCAACCCTAGTGACGCCACTGCACTGCCGTAAGAGCATGTGAATCCTTGGTGTAGGCTTCCTGTTATGGGCATCAGCTACATTGGTGGCTTCACGAAAGGGGCGCAAAGGAAAAACATACTGATGGTAATTATTCCCTTCTCCATCTATCCTGCCTTTATCCCTCAATCTCTCCCCCAGCATCGCGACCTGCTTCTCCCTCTTCTTTCTCATCATAGAGCCGCGGCAGCTTCCTAGCTCGGTGGTCCATGGTTCGATCCCCAGTTAAGGTGGGATTTTGTTTTAGATCGCAAACGGGGTAGACCCAACCTCATGAATTGGGTACCAGGGCAACTCTGGAAAGGTTAAAGGCGGCCGGCGTGATGCTGGCCACACCACATCCCCCCTAGTGTGCCGATGGTCAAGAAAATATGGGTCTAACACCATATTCCCAGTATACCTCAAATGGGCGTGTAACGGGATCCCTTCTCATCATTCCATCCTAAATCCACTCATATGTCTTCTGGTTCGCCGATCATTTTATTTTCAGATTACAAATGAACCACACTCTCAAACATTCAAACAAAGTGGCGTGCTCCATTTCCATTTATCAGATCATCGTTTTCACTGTTTCACATACTCCTCCTCCTACACACAACACATCCATAGACAATACACTTTATGGCAGCCCAAAACAGCTTATACGAACTGCGCAGTACCACGTAATAGCATAAATGTCACCAAGAACTGACGCTCAGTGGCTATGGATCAAAGTCAAGTCAATGTTTGACATTGCCAATTATAGGCTCATTTAACTGGGAACCTGCTGGCTAAATACTGACTGTCTGCATAGGTACAAAGGGACGCACACATGAATTAATCTCGTGTTTAATTTGCGAATGTAGATGTGCAGATGCATTGACTTACCTGGCTAGCGTTATAGATAGACAGCCCACACACAGCGCGACCATGAGGATGTTAATGCTAGGTTAGACGTGCAAGATGATTATGTATGTATGGCCCATGTACATTGGTTGAGGATTCCCAAGTCCCTCTCCACGTACATGTAATAACGATGATAACATTAGAAATAGTAATAATAATAGTAGTAGTAAAACTATTTAAGAAATCCAAGCTAAAGAAAATAGAGTATCAAAACAATCTAATATTTAATAAACGAAAACAGACACACCTTCAACCAAAATAAACAAATGATTAAAAAGAGAAAAAGAATGGAAACAAAAACCACTATTAACTAATTATAGGTAGTTCCATAACAGATACTGCAGTAGGGGAATGAAATGTTAGAGACTTCAGTGTATTAGATGCAGCTGCGAGAGGTAGTGTAACCAGTTCCCTTCAATCAATCAATACCCCTTTGCTCCCCAAAGAACACAGGCGTACAACAAACACATGCCCAGTCCCCCTGTCACGTGCCATTAGCTAAAGGTCTTTCGACGTTTTCCTCATCAGTTTCACTTCTATCTTCAGTTCTCTTCTCCGTGTGTTTTTTGGTCTAAATCTGCCTCTCTTTGCCAGGGGATTACAGAACAAGGACTGCGTTCGTTGTAATGCTCAATTCCCTCCCTCGCAGCCTTTTCCTTCCATAACTCAAGAACAAAGTAAGGTACTCGTTTACAGCTCTCTCTCTCTTTCTCTCTCTCTCTCTCTCTCTCTCTCTCTCTCTCTCTCTCTCTCTCTCTCTCTCTCTCTTCCTTCTTGGCGTCTTCCACATCGATTCTTAACTCCTGGGCATGTCAATACCGTGAATCGAACCAGGCTCCTTTACCGCGATAGGCCAGCGCTCTGACCACTCTGTCAATATTCACGACACTGTTGACCACCATCTCTTTGCATGCCCAGCACTCGATGATGTTAGGAAAATGCTCCTTCCTCCCAGGCCAGGTAAGAGGAACACCTTGTACGGAGAAACAAAACATGCAGATATCGATACATGGCATTGGGCCTAAGGGCGAGAGCCCAAGCGCTGCTGGATCAATAACAACAACAACAACCACTCTGTCAATCGAATGCTCTCCAACTAATCTCTAACTAATCTCTAACTAATCTCTAACTAATCTCTAACTAATCTCTAACTAATCTCTTAACTAATCATAATGTAATTTTAAAAAAAAAACAAACAATAAAGTAATACAAGAAGTATGCAAACAAAATGTAATGTAAATTGTCATCATCCCAGCAGCAATCATCAAATGTAAATGATAATATGTATTTGAATGTATCACAAAATTAAAAATAAAATTACCCTAAATACCCAAAATGAACCGACAATTAAGTTGAACACGGTAGACCAATATGGAGGTTTAGTGGAGGCAAATCAAAATTATCTAGTGCCAGTCTGCTCTCCTCTCCTTTCGTTAAAAAAAAAAAAAAATCTGAAAACACTAACTAATGTGTGTGCAGGTGTTTTTGTTTGTTTGTTTGTTGGCTAGTCAAGACAAACTCTTTAAAAAAAAAAAAAAAAAAAAAAAAACACACACGCACCAAAATGCACCACTTAACACACACGTTTCAGTGCAAAATATTTTTATTCCAGTGCACGGAACAGAAAGATGGACAATTTCTCCCATATTCAGTTTCTTTTTTTCCATTTTTTTCCACCTTCCACCTTCAACCGGGCCAGTAAACTCAACACACAGACATTTATAAACTAAATTAAAAAAAAAAACAAATAAAGAAAAATAAACACTTACTATATGAAATAATTAATTAATTAAAACGGCGAGTTGGTTTAACAATTTAATGAAGCTATCATTTGAAGAGGCACGAAATACAGACCCTTTTATTTCTATTAACCAATGAAAGCATTTAGTCTAACATAATATGAAAATAGCCCATACTGGAGAGAGCCATCATCATTGCAAAATAAACAGAGTAAGTATTGAATAGTAAGTAATAGAAACCTGACAACATGAAGACATGACAGAACTGTATGTAATAGAAACCTGACAGCTAATAAGATGCATTGAACATGGGGACATGACACCTAACAAGATACACCCTACACGGGGACATGACAGAACAATATGTGAAAAAAAACTGGCTTTCTTTGGATTTCATCATACGCTTCTCTGTCAGAGACCTTCGTCTGTCTTGGGTAGCTGAGCTGAATGATTTTCTTTAGTTGCCTTGTCCATACTGTTAATGAAGTTCTTAATGGCTTAAAGTGTCTACAGGATGGTATTACCCGACCCATGCCCAACTCTCATTAGTGAGCTTACGACATGATTAGTAGGTTATAGTGTTACTATTCTTTGCTCTCCTTTCAAGCTCTGGTAATACACACAGAAACATAAACAAAGTTGACGCATCGAAGAGTTGAAGACGCATCAACAGTGAGGAATGCAGTTAACGACCCATAGCTAGACTGCTTGCGTCAGGGTCAGTGAAACAGAGCTGACCAAGACCCTACTCCACCTCCAAGTGGTGGTCCTGGAAGCATGCTGCATCACTGCAGTCTGGCTGAGAGAGTAGGGATCGAAGATGGAAGGCTAACCCGGTCCCAAAAATGCCTTGCCGAAAACGGATGTGTCGGGCGGAAAGGCGTAGATATCGCAGCTTCGCTGTAAACGGCGACACAACGTAACCAACGTCCTTTTCAGGACGAACTCAGAAGAAGAAGAAATTACGATTATAGACAGCAAGATTTGTTACTGCTGAGCTTCTCGCTCTTTTGAAGCAATTACCACAATGAAGACTTCTTGGTATTACCTAGACGGTATATCTGGGTTTGTCCTGGGGCTTTTCTGCCATTCTGAAACGTATTGAGTTGAAGTCATGAGCTCCAGTTTCTCCAGCTTGGGTTCCATTTAAAGGATCATCATAGTTGGTCCAAACCCAGAAGCGCGTGGCGTCCTGTCCATTCCTCGCCACCCAAAGGAGTTCTCCAACTATGTAGAGCTAAAATACTGTGCTCTGGTTCTGCGCTCTCCCAAGGAATTGTCATGTCCTACATAGAGCCACTTCTCAGTTCCACGTGCCTATCATTGGGTCCATATAATAAGATCGTGTCAAAGGAGAGTCATGAACAAGGGCACTTATGCTTCTGGGTGAAACTGCGGAAAGAGCATCGTGTAGGCTGTGGAGCAACTGCACCGGGCTATAAAATTCAGAACAGTAATTTACATACAACATAATGGTTACTTTCACAGTTGTCTCAAGATGACAACATGGATAAGATCAGGAGTGAAGTTGAACATTGCAACATAGATGGAGTTGGTTCAATTCCCAGCGCAGGCGGAAAAATCCAGGCTGACATATATATATATATATATATATATATATATATATATATATATATATATATATATATATATATATATATATATATATATATATATATATATATATATATATATATATATATATATACTGAAGCACATTAAAAACGCACCACTATTATATATACTGATGCAGAGAAGCTGGAAAAAAAAGTGTGGGAATGGATTTTTCCCGTGTTTGTCATGAGGTAGAGAGCGAATGGCTGCTTGAATGGAAAGTGCATGATTCAACCCACGGGTTTGTGTACAGACTATATGAAAACAATGAAAGTTACACGTGCAACACGATTCCCAACAGCTATGACCCTGAAAATGTGTACGCGTTGTGGCAGTATACTCGGTATAAAAAGGCCGTTGAGACAAAACACCCAGTACATGTGCTTGAAATGCCACGACTATCTGAAAACGACCGCCAACGAGCAATTGGTATGTTGGAGACCGGAATGAGCTCGCGGGCCATTGCCGGAAGGATGAATTGCCACCACAGCACTATTGTACGTCTCAATGAACGTTACGGAACCACTGGCAGTGCCCGGGATAGACTTTGGAGTAGCCAACCACGAGTTACTACCCCTGCGCAAGATCGACTATTGTGCTGAGTCACCTAAGGAATCGTTCTCTCCCGGCAAGTCAAACAGCTTGAGCAATAGTGGGTAGACGTGGGTAAGTCTCTCGAATGACCGTCATACGACGACTCAGAGAGACAGGCCTTACTGCAAGACGACCTTATGTTGGGCCAAACTTGACTCTCAGACATCGTCAGCAGCGCCTGCAATGGGCAGAGCAACATGTGATGGACTAGACTGCAGTGGAATGCTGTCCTATTCACAGACGAGAGCAGATTCAACATATCCTGTGTTGATGGACGTATGCGGATTTGGCGACGGTGTGGAGAGCGCTTTGTAGATTGCTGTGTTCGTCAGCACAACCGATTTGGAGGTGGCAGTATTCACATTTGGGGAGGATTCAGTTTTCACCATCGCTTGCCTCTTCACGTCTTCCGTGGAAATTTTAAAGCTGTGACATATCGAGATAAGGTTCTGAATGCATTGGTTGCTCCTGCGTTCACAAATTATCCAGATTTGTAGCTTCTCCAACAGGATAACGCACGTGCGCACACCGCATGCATTACGCAGCAATATCTACAGCAGCAGAACATTGTGACGATTGATTGGCCTCCCTTATCACCAGACATGTCACCTATAGAACATCTGTGGGACGAGCTTGGACGCAGAGTCTACAGGCAAGGTTCTCCAGCTAATCTGCAACAGCTCGAAGCTGCTCTTACACGTGAATGGTACTTGATGTAGCAAGTTTAATTTGCTGGGGAGGTTATGATGTTATACCTAAAAGGAAAGAAATCTGTGTCTGTGTTAACCGTGTGAGGTCAAGCACACGTAGGCCCCTGACTATAATAGATGATGATGATGTATTTGCAGGGAACCTAACGCTACCTCCCTAGATCTCACACGGTCACTATTTTGGCTCTAGTGTCTGGTGTATGATGTACCTAATGTCTAGGGGAGAAATGAAAATGATGGTACATAAACACAAAACACTTTAACTCACTATAAGGAATTGAAGAAAACAGTGGTTAAGGTTTTTCTTTAAAATTGAATATTTTCTTTTTACAATGTAATTTGCCTGTCCCGCCATCTCTTTTGGACAGGTCTTTGAAAATGAGGAAAAGATAGTTTACATAAAAGATTAACTAAAATGTGTGGACACTTTGTCCGATAAGTATAATGTCACTCTATTTCTCCTGTTGGTGTATTCACAGATTACAACTTTATTATCTAATAGTGTTTGTCATTTGTTAGGAGGGGCTGTAGTTTCATCACGCCCCATAACATCCTGGGTATGATTGAAAATACCAAAGTTTATTGTAACTGAAGTGTCAGATATACCCAGATGCTAACACATCACCTGGGATTCTTTGTAGAAGAATAATTCAGTATGTCGTTGCAGAAAATTTAGATATATCAGCACACACAAGCTCCTCCAGCTATCTGCTGACAGCATAAACGTTTTACCGGAAACTTGTTGGCGTTACACTCACTCATCAGGTTTCCTGTCACCGGCTGGTAACAGGAAATAAAACCTCTGCAATAAAAGGACACCCTGGCCTTTTTATATCTGATCACACTTTATTATTATTATTTACATATGGTGGTATGGGGTCAGCCTCGCGTGCATACAGGTGCACTCGCCCCTAATTTTATATGACTCACACCTTGCTGTGACCACACCCCAGGTCCCTATGGCAGATACGCCACTGTACTTTTACATAGTTTTCCCCAATACAATAACGTGGAGTAACAACATTTCCCTTTGTATGATTTGCTCTCTTTTTTTAAATTATAAACGCTCCAGGCATGTTGAACAGTGTTCATGGAACACGGAGGCTTACTAACATATTCTAATACAATAATATTAAAACAAAATCATGACAATATAGAACAGTTAGATACAGTTCAATGTGAGGACTCAATAATGTCTGCTCCCGGCATGTCCTTCACTTTTTCCAATAGCAGTATCTAACTTTGGCGGTTGTAATAAACATATTAATACATAAAGCATTCTTACCACAATTTCAAGAAATATGTAACAAATAACGCTGACTTGCAAAGAATGGCCTCAGTTTTTCTCTGCCCTGCCCAGACTGCGAATTAAGTATTTATTTTATAAATTAACACAGCTGATCTCAGCGTATTTGATAGAAAAAGTTTTTGTCAACTGGCGATGAGCATTGAAAGCTTTTTGCTAATATCTATTAGTACTGGCCAATGGAAAACTTGCGACTACCAGAATTCAAATGTAGTTTTTGAAAAAAAAAAAAAAATTCCAAACAAACTCTGTGTCTGGTAGTCGATTGGTCAGTCTGCGTTAGTTATACCAATACAAAAAGATGTTTAGTTTTGGTTAACATTTTCCTACCGCTCCACTTTTCCTCCTATACTCTTTTTACCCAATCGGATTTAAATTTACTCCAATGCCTCTTTCTAAGCTGGCGTCCCCACTAACGTTATGAAAAAAACAAGAAGGAACCACAGTCTGTCCGTCTTAGTGTTACTAGACATATAGTATTATCTCAATAACTTGGCTAATAATTGGACTACCATATATTTTAAAACATATTTGGGCTCAGGAGATACTAAGCTATAATAATATATGATTTTTATGGTCAGTTTCATTATGGTTTAGATTTTCAATTTTGTCACTGTCAATCGTCAAATAAAAATTTTTCACAAGTCGGCCATCTTCCCCCTCTCATCTCTCTCTAGCATTTTTATTCAAATAACTAACTTGTTTGAGTGACGTCAGAAATACATTACTCGGCGAGAATTTAGTCTGTCTGTGTGTATATATTATCGGGCCAATCACACAGCGTGTCAAGCGAAGCGGGGTTTTGCGCGGCGGGTGTTAGAATTGGCGTTAATTATTACTGTTGTCTCGTGTTACACTACCAAAAAATGTCCGAATCACTACAATTAAAGGCGTTAAAGTTAAAGTATTACGTTAATTCAGACAGTAGTTTGGCAGCACATTTCTGGCAGATCGTTAATTATAAGTCTTGCCGCAGTCTCTATCAGATCGGGCAAAATGTTAAAAATGTTTATTGTACGTCACAAGGAAAGCGAGTAGGTTTATACGGCGGTGTCGTTTCTAAGCATTACCATGGCACAAAATTCAGCGCGATGCTGGCGTGTGAGATGATTATAGTCAGACACATACGGGCGGGGTTATTTATTATCAAAGGACTAAAATCTTACTGAAATGAGCGATTATCTCGCAGATTTTACTACACACCTCCCGTCCTAAAACATGCATTCATTTGCAGGTTATAATCTGCGAGATAACTTAGCTCAAATGAAGTCTTGCGCATTTTTCTGATCTTCATCATAAGGATGTCTTCTCAAAAAGTCTGCACCGACGTTCTGAGGGCCGGGAATATATTCAATCAGAAATGAGTATGGCTGTAATAATAATGACCATCTCAGTAATCTGGAGTTTTCATGCTTGGCTTGTGACAGGAATAGGAGAGGTGAATGATCCGTTTGGATATGTCCTACCATATAGATAAATCTGGAATTTTTTTATAGCCTATATCAAAGCTAGACATTCCTTTTCACTTGTTGAATAATTTTTTTCCGCCGTGTTTAACTTGCGGCTTGCATAAGCTACTGGGTTCAATTCTCCATCTTGTGAGGAGGACCTTTGCAACAATGTAGCGCTCAGGCCCACATTGCTTGCGTCACTTCTCACGATAAATTCTTGATTCAAGTCAGGCAATTGTAATACTGGCCTGCGTGTGAGTTTTTCTTTTAACTCCTGGTAAGCCAATTCACACTGTGCTGACCAATTTATTGTATCAGGTTGACCCTTGCGAGTTAAATCCGTCAGAGGAGCACATATAGAGTTAAAATGTTTAATGTACTTTTGGTAGAACCCACACAACGACACGAAAGATCGCACATCTTTCTTTGTTTGTGGCCTAGGTGCTCTTTTCAATTTTTCCAGATTCTTGGGATCAGGGGTCATGTTACCCTGATGTACAGTATGTCCCAAGAATTCCAACTCTTTACAACCAATACAACATTTTGTTGGTCTAGCAGTCAAGTTAGCCTCTCTGAGTCTATCAAACAGCATATTCAAAGAGGTAACGTGTTCCTCAAATGTTTCAGTAGCAATGAGAATATCATCCATAAAATTCGAAATACATGGATTTTTCAGGGGATCCAATAATTTTCGCATCATCCTAGAAAACACACTCGGGGCATTTTTCAACCCAAACGGTAACATGTTGAACTCATAATGACCTTTCGAGGTGCTAAAGGCTAAATAAGGTCGAACCTCAGGCTTTACTGGAATTTGGTAATAGCCTTTGCTAAGATCCACCTTAGAAAAATATTTTGCCTTGTTCAGCCTGGCAAAAAGTTGAGTAGTATCAGGTAATGGATCCACCTGACCTTCTGTGACAGCATTCAGTTTCCTGTAATCTATGCACAGTCTATGTTCTCCCGATGGTTTCCGCAACAAAACCACACAGGAACTATAAGGAGACTCACTGTGAGAAATAATCCCTTCTTGTAACAAATAATCTATCTCCTCTTTCAAAGCTTTTTCCTTAGCGAAAGGAATAGAATAGGGCCTCATACAGATAGGTGCTGGGTCTAGTAGTTCCATATCATATTCCAACAAATTTGTGTGCCCCGGTTTATCCGTTAACACATCTGTATGTTTCTCAAGGACCTGTTGAACCTTCTCCTTCTGTCCTTTTGTCAGGTGATTACTGATCTTCACCTGTGCAAACGTTTCACTGGTTTTCAGTGGATATTCAAATGAGGTGAGAGTGTCATTTTTCATTTCGGTTGCGATAGACAAGGCCATTAGGTGTGTTCCTTCCTGGATTTGTCTGTCCAGATATTTTTTCAAAAGGTTCACATGATAGACTTTTTCCTTTCCCTTTTTGTCTATCTTATAATTTGTTCTGGATACCTTTTCCAAAACTATATATGGACCTTGCCATCCGATCTGAAGTTTATTGTTGCTGCCGGGCAATAGAAGAAGCACCTTCTCCCCTACAGCAAGCTCCCTATCCTTCGCTTTCTTATTATAATAAGCAGCATGCTTTTTCCTGGCTTGTCTCAAATTATCATTTGCCAGTTTCCAACTTGTTTTTAAACGATTGGTCAGTTCGTTCACATATTGATATGATGAGGTAATAGTCTCCGCTGCCTTCTCATCTGTCCAAGTCCTTAACAAGTTACATATGGACTTTTAATTTTGCTGACATATTTTTCATAACACTAGAAGCCGTGTGTTGAGGACGTTTCTTCCTTTTGTCATCACACAAAAATCTACCACTACCAATTCGTTTCTTGGGGTTTTCTCCCCACTTTAAATTCTTTGTGAGAGATCTTCTCTCTCTTTTTTCTTCCTCCAGTTCACATAAGTCCAACAGAGGGATTGTCGGCTTATTCTGGGGTAAAACAACTTTTGGCTGTCGACACAGAGTTGCCATTTTAACACATTCAAGTGAAGACTGTGTATGAAAAGGGGGCTCCCATTCCACGTTGTCTACTTTATTACAATTATTTTTATTTCCAGGCCTAAGTTTGCCCCGTGGCATGTCTAGGTCCTGCACATTTTTCCCACTTGTGGGTGTTCCCTCATGAAATATGCCGGAGGCTTCTACGAAATTCTCAATAACTATCTTTACATCTGGCCAGTAATAGTTTTGCGAAACCTTTTGGCAAAGGGTACCTACTTTCTCGTGGTCACCATCTTTTCCAACATGTAAACTCCTTATTACGTCTGCCCTAAACATCTTGGGAAGTACCAGTTGTCCGTGACCCTTTGAACCAGTTCCGGCCTTCCTATATAACAATTTATTCTTCATATAAAATTCTCCTTTATTAGGAGGTGTATGGCAGGTACGCAATTTTTGAAAGCACTGCTTCAGTGACCTATCTTGAGCCTGTGCCTTCCTCATCTCCTCTGGATGAGTATTTATAGGTTCATCTTCTTCCTTTCTGGATTGTGATCGGGTCAGGACGGCTGCCAAGACCACAGGTCTCTTGGGATTCCCCAAGTAGACATAACGACATCCCAATATCAGAGGGTAGATGGGTGCGTCGATCACTGCTGCTCTGATTACACCTTCCACATAGCGAGTTTTCACATTTATTCTTGCAATGGGAAGTGTCATGAGTGGTATGTCCCTGGTCGCCCCTTGTATCTCCACTGTTTCTGTGGTATACTGATCTGGGTTCACCAAGTGCGAGCTCACGACAGAATCAAAATCTAAACCGGTATCATAGAGGCACCTAATGGTGACATCATTGCATACAACATCCTCACAAACTGGGGGGGGGGGGGGCCTGGCATTCCTAAATTTCTTTCTATAAAACTCTCCATTCTTTGCGTATCTTAACAGAAGAGCCTGCTTCAACATGTCATAGTTGTCTTGGTCATCCCTGCTCATTTTGGAAAAAAAACCTTCATAAGCTGTTCCCCGAAGACCTTGAGACAACTTTACACCCCATCTTTCTCTTTCTAACCCATAAGTAGTGGCTAATACTTCATATCTGCTCAAATATGACTCAATGTCATAATCCTTTTCTACAAAATAGTCTAGATGGAACCCCATGGCTGAGTTGGAGGCCGCCTGACTAGCAGTAGCATCAGAGGTAGAGAGGCTGTGACCATTGTCCGGAGCAAGGCCTTGCAACTCTAACTCCCTTAGCCGCAACTCATGCTCCCTCTGTAATTTTTTATCTTCTGCTTCCCTCTCGGCAGTCAATCTCTTTTCTTCTGCCTCCCTTTGCAGTCGTTTTTCTTCTTTTTCTGCCTCCAATTTTCTCTCCTCAAATTGGAGCCTCTTGATCTCAGCCTCTCTATCATCCACAATTTGTAACCTTTTAATTTCCCTAGCCTCTTCTACCTGCATTTTCCTTTCCTCAGCTAACCTATGTTCTTCCCTAGCAATAAATTTATCACATTCTGAGGTGACATAGTCAATCAAGACTTGACCCTCCATATTCATTTCCCTGGCAGTCTGCACAGCCGCAGAGCGAAACTTGGCCAAATCTGCCATCTGTTAAATACAAAATGTTCTAACTAAATTTCTAAAAAAAATGCAAATTTACTTAATTAATTCCAGGTTCTGACACTTCATTAAATTCCCAAATCTTGGGCAATAGTAATTATGGGGATTCCCTTGGAAAATAGAATGTTGTTAATGCTAAAACCCAGACCCCAATGTATGTAGTACTAGGAGAAATTCAATTCCCGGACAAGCCTACCAATATATGTAGCAAGTTTAATTTGCTGAGGAGGTTATGATGTTATACCTAAAAGGAAAGAAATCTGTGTCTGTGTTAACCGTGTGAGGTCAAGCACATGTAAGCCCCTGACTATAATAGATGATGATGATGTATTTGCAGGGAACCTAACGCTACCTCCCTAGATCTCACACGGTCACTATTTTGGCTCTAGTATCTGGTGTATGATGTACCTAATGTCTAGGGGAGAAATGAAAATGATGGTACATAAACACAAAACACGTTACTCACTATAAGGAATTGAAGAAAACAGTGGTTAAGGTTTTTCTTTAAAATTGAATATTTTCTTTTTGCAATGTAATTTGCCTGTCCCGCCATCTCTTTTGGACAGGTCTTTGAAAATGAGGAAAAGATAGTTTACATAAAAGATTAACTAAAATGTGTGGACACTTTGTCCGATAAGTATAATGTCACTCTATCTCTCCTGTTGGTGTATTCACAGATTACAACTTTATTATCTAATAGTGTTTGTCATTTGTTAGGAGGGGCTGTAGTTTCATCACGCCCCATAACATCCTGGGTATGATTGAAAATACCAAAGTTTATTGTAACTGAAGTGTCAGATATACCCAGATGCTAACACATCACCTGGGATTCTTTGTAGAAGAATAATTCAGTATGTCGTTGCAGAAAATTTAGATATATCAGCACACACAAGCTCCTCCAGCTATCTGCTGACAGCATAAACGTTTTACCGGAGACTTGTTGGCGTTACACTCACTCATCAGGTTTCCTGTCACCGGCTGGTAACAGGAAATAAAACCTCTGCAATAAAAGGACACCCTGGCCTTTTTATATCTGATCACACTTTATTATTATTATTTACATATGGTGGTATGGGGTCAGCCTCGCGTGCATACAGGTGCACTCGCCCCTAATTTTATATGACTCACACCTTGCTGTGACCACACCCCAGGTCCCTATGGCAGATACGCCCCTGTACTTTTACATAGTTTTCCCCAATACAATAACGTGGAGTAACAACATTTCCCTTTGTATGATTTGCTCTCTTTTTTTTTTTAAATTATAAACGCTCCAGGCATGTTGAACAGTGTTCATGGAACACGGAGGCTTACTAACATATTCTAATACAATAATATTAAAACAAAATCATGACAATATAGAACAGTTAGATACAGTTTAATGTGAGGACTCAATAATGTCTGCTCCCGGCATGTCCTTCACTTTTCCCAATAGCAGTATCTAACTTTGGCGGTTGTAATAAACATATTAATACATAAAGCATTCTTACCACAATTTCAAGAAATATGTAACAAATAACGCTGACTTGCAAAGAATGGCCTCAGTTTTTCTCTGCCCTGCCCAGACTGCGAATTAAGTATTTATTTTATAAATTAACACAGCTGATCTCAAGCGTATTTGATAGAAAAAGTTTTTGTCAACTGGCGATGAGCATTGAAAGCTTTTTGCTAATATCTATTAGTACTGGCCAATGGAAAACTTGCGACTACCAGAATTCAAATGTAGTTTTTGAAAAAAAAAAAAAAATTCCAAACAAACTCTGTGTCTGGTAGTCGATTGGTCAGTCTGCGTTAGTTATACCAATACAAAAAGATGTTTAGTTTTGGTTAACATTTTCCTACCGCTCCACTTTTCCTCCTATGCTCTTTTTACCCAATCGGATTTAAATTTACTCCAATGCCTCCTTCTAAGCTGGCGTCCCCACTAACGTTATGAAAAAAACAAGCAGGAACCACAGTCTGTCCGTCTTAGTGTTACTAGACATATAGTATTATCTCAATAACTTGGCTAATAATTGGACTACCATATATTTTAAAACATATTTGGGCTCAGGAGATACTAAGCTATAATAATGTATGATTTTATGGTCAGTTTCATTATGGTTTAGATTTTCAATTTTGTCACTGTCAATCGTCAAATAAAAATTTTTCACAAGTCGGCCATCTTCCCCCTCTCATCTCTCTCTAGCATTTTTATTCAAATAACTAACTTGTTTGAGTGACGTCAGAAATACATTACTCGGCGAGAATTTAAACTGTCTGTGTGTATATATCATCGGGCCAATCCTACAGCGTGTCAAGCGAAGCGGGGTTTTGCGCGGCGGGTGTTAGAATTGGCGTTAATTATTACTGTTGTCTCGTGTTACACTACCAAAAAATGTCCGAATCACTACAATTAAAGGCGTTAAAGTTAAAGTGTTACGTTAATTCAGACAGTAGTTTGGCAGCACATTTCTGGCAGATCGTTAATTATAAGTCTTGCCGCAGTCTCTATCAGATCGGGCAAAATGTTAAAAATGTTTATTGTACGTCACAAGGAAAGCGAGTAGGTTTATACGGCGGGGTCGTTTCTAAGCATTACCATGGCATAAAATTCAGCGCGATGCTGGCGTGTGAGATGATTATAGTCAGACACATACGGGCGGGGTTATTTATTATCAAAGGACTAAAATCTTACTGAAATGAGCGATTATCTCGCAGATTTTACTACACTTGATTCCCCGGAATTTCCTTCAGAGACTTGTGCGTTTCATGCGGAGCCGCTGCCAAGCTTGTTTGCAAGCACACGATGGACATACCAGATACTGAGGATAGTGTGAATGAATTCTTTTATTGGTTGCATATTTGGTTTTCTCCCTTGCCTGCACAGAATGCAATGAATTTCATAACAATCAAATGTACAAATTAATGACCAGCATGGATTCATAGGAAAATGAATAAAGATTCCAAATATGTAAACTTGTAAACTCTTATATTTACATTTCACACTCTGTTCCTGGATTATACAGGTGGTGCGTTTTTAATGTGCTTCAGTATATTTATATATATACATCTTTTTACGACCCCTAACATCGTAAAGGGTCATCCTTCTCGTGGCATTGCGCACCCACCAATTAGTGGATCTGGTGTGACCTCCGTTGGCTGCCCCCGGTGAGTTGGGAAAGTCCTAGGCGGTTGAAAGAAAGCCCACATCCACATCCCCAAATTGTCACAAGGGTAAACGAGTGAAAACTCGAATCTCTGGGGTTCGGAAGAAGAATCTCTCTCTCTCTCTCTCTCTCTCTCTCTCTCTCTCTCTCTCTCTCTCTTTGTTAAATAAAATTTGAAGGGCAGTGCTTAAGAACACTTCTTCGAATTCGATGGCAGTAAACATACTCATTTCTAAATTTGTAATTACTCAACAGATAAGCGTTAATAACATTACAGCAGTACTAGCGTTATTTGAGGAGCTAGAAACGATTAGGCCTAGTATCAAGAATGCTTGAGAGTAGATAAACTCAGCCGAACCTGAGATGGCGCCTGCTTTAAACAGCTGAAAGCGAAGGTAAAAAAAAAAGATGGAAGAAAATAGTTAAAAAAAAAAAAAATAGAGGATAAAGGCAGTCCCGTAGAGGATGCTGTGTAGGGGAGTGAAGTGTTAGAGGGTGGGAGATACTGTGTAGGGAAGTGAAGTGTTAGAGGATGGGAGATACTGTGTAGGGGAGTGTAGTGTTAGAGGATGGGAGATACTGTGTAGGGGAGTGAAGTGTTAGAGGGTGGGAGATACTGTGTAAGGGAGTGACGTGTTAGAGGGTGGGAGATACTGTGTAGGGGAGTGAAGTGTTAGAGGATGGGAGATACTGTGTAGGGGAGTGAAGTGTTAGAGGATGGGAGATACTGTGTAGGGGAGTGAAGTGTTAGAGGATGGGAGATACTGTGAAGGGGAGTGAAGTGTTAGAGGATGGGAGATACTGTGTAGGGGAGTGAAGTGTTAGAGGATGGGAGATACTGTGTAAGGGAGTGACGTGTTAGAGGGTGGGAGATACTGTGTAGGGGAGTGAAGTGTTAGAGGGTGGGAGATACTGTGTAGGGGAGTGACGTGTTAGAGGGTGGGAGATACTGTGTAGGGGAGTGAAGTGTTAGAGGGTGGGAGATACTGTGTAGGGAAGTGAAGTGTTAGAGGATGGGAGATACTGTGTAGGGGAGTGAAGTGTTAGGGGCAGAAGCCCGGCTTTAAAAGAAGGAGGGCGGTCTGCATGGAGGCCGTAAGGAGGCAGCCCCTCTGTCGTGTGGTGAGTACTGGGGCAACTACAACAGTAGTTTTTGCCAGAAATAGTCTATGAGATATTAGATATAAGGTCTCTAGAAATTGGCTCGTTAAGAAAGAAAAAGACCTATTCGAGATAGGGACAAGTAGACAGGAATGCGAATGCTTTCCACTTGACAGTGTTTTCTAATTAATTATGGAAAGAGTTCTGTTTCCCCACGACCTTAGCTTCTGTCCTTAGATCCCGTAAAGAAAAAGCCCCCAACCTCATCTGAGTAGAGAAAGGTTCCTATAGGTGAATATGTAACACCGACAGCACGAGTGATACATTAACAAACTCTTGATAATGATCAACCGATCGTTGGGTTTATTAATGAAATATCCACACATATAGGGTTAGTAATGGTTAGAACGTGATGATGGTGAAAGACGATTCACACAAAAAACACAGATGAGATAATAAAATTGCAGTTAATTAAGTAATAGTTAATTAAGAATGAACTGGTGTAAAGTGAAATGATGATGTGATATGATACGTGTTACCAAAATGGTGAGTACTCTACACAGTCCATGTGTCTCTAAATGCTTCTCTTAGATATGAGGATTCACATGTATGCATAAAATGTCCCAAGTTGTTATACGTTATGTCGAGTGGGGTATCTCTAAGCCGAGGACGTTCTGATGAATACTGTTGTCGTACGGAGAACGCTGACGAGATATCTATGTATATTCCTTCACTGTTTGAGTATATCTCTGTAGTGTTGATCAACAGTTAATAGCTGTCATATGAACAAAAGGTCTGTTGTCTAATCTCCCGAGGGTACTGGCCAGACTGGATATCTTCACGAATCGGTAGTGATATGTAGACTCATAACCTTGCATATGTAGTCGTGATTCATAAAATATATATATAGTCTGCTTCATAGAATGCGCTTAAGAGGGTGTTGCACGTGGTATAAATATGCGATTCCTCTTTTGAGCTCTTTTGCTTGACTTCAGATAATAATGATCTTTCGAGTGATTTGAATTTATGATGACTCTGTATTGAACTTGTGATAACGAGGTATTGAACTTGTGATAACTCTGTATTGAACTTGTGAGCAAGCAGTATATGGTGACGAAAAATGCTGCGTCCACCTTCTGACTTGTGGGTGAGACAATATTCCTTTTTAATTGAGGAATGAAAGATGTCCTATGGCGAATTCTGCTAGCCAAATGTCCGTTTTTGATAACTTATTTCTGGTTAGACGTCAGACACGTTGCGTGTAGACTCAGACTTCTGATGAACTGAAGACACACAAAAGTCTTCGTAAGTTTTTCACATTTAACATCTCTGGTTGACTTTCATTTAAACTACTGCTCATTATTCATCTCTCTCTCTCTCTCTGAGTTCAATTCTAATGATGTTAAATATCTTGTGCATGAGAGTGTGTGCGCATGGGAGACTGTGATGATGATGAAGGTGACGTATGAACTATTAATTACCTCCTATCATCTTCTAGGAAAATCTTCTGATTTTATTAATCAGTTATGCCAAGAATTATTTGAAACTTTATCTTCCGCACATTTTAGCTGTGAGGTTAAAATAAACAAAAATAAGAAAATGTATTAATAATCTGTATAAAGGTGGGCGTCCAATGTGGTAAACCAACGTTTGTCTGAACCGCGGCCGACCAAAGATAACAATGTGGGCCAATTGGGCAAACGATAATGTCAGGCATGTGGACTCAATCAAAGGACTTTTATTTTCCCCGATGAAAGAACAAATGTGGTTCTCTAGATACTGGTCTCGAGTAATCACAACGATGAAATAGCAAATGTGGGTCGCAAATATGGGATGAAAGAGCAAATGTCGGAGAAAATACAATATGAAAAATGTAGGAAAAGATGGAGCAAAAAGGCCTTTGCTCTCGTTTATCACAATAGCCCCTCCTCAAGTGTGATGTCAATCGTACTCAGGAGAGCTTAGCCTTCTTGCTCGGGATTCCTTAATCCTTTTCCTCATCTTCGTTTTTCTCTCCGGTTTCCACCCTTTCCTCTACTTGTCTGTGCTCTCCGTCCTGCCTCATAGGATGACGGCTTAAAAAATCCGCTCCTACGTTATGTTTTCCTTGGATATAGTCCACTTGGAACGTGTAAGGTTGTAGAACAAGCGACCACCTCATCAGTCTAGCATTCAAATTCTTTGAATTGGCGAGGAAGGTCAGAGGTTGGTGATCACTCTGGATTGTAAATTTCCTTCCATACAGGTATGCTTGAAATTTTTGTATTCCCCAGACGAGGGACAAACATTCCTTTTCGATTGTGGAATAGTTTTGTTCTGCTCGGTTTAACTTCCGACTCGCATATGCGACCGGAAATAGATTTGGTGGGCTTCTGTCATTGTGGTGAAGTGGGATGTTATAAATATTTATAGGGGACTTAGTGTACTGACTGAGATCAGCTGTGAAGGTATATATATCTAATAAGAGTAGTGTATTATATATAACCTTACTTGCTACCACATATCTATATATCTCAGTCAGAATTATTCTGGAATAGTGTGATGACTACGTTATGTGTCTAGGGTATGTGTATGATGAAGTGTAAGTCACAACAACAGACAGATAAACAATTTAATTTAATCCACTACTCTTAACAACACTGTGACACTCACATACATATAACACTCTATGAGAATATCTTAAAGAAGTCACTCGTAACTTTTCAAATAACAATATGTATTCATTACTGGCATGAATGAATATGTGTCCTGATTCAACTACAAGGGAACCAGGAATCACAATCAATTTAAATTACAAGTTATGTACAGAATGTATTTAATATGAATATTGTAGTGACATATATTATTACAAATATTCTATGTGTGTCAGTTGTGTAGTAGTAAAATGAGGTAATACTGGTTTTGTTTTGTTCAAGCTCTGTTGGTATTTGTCATCATGACTTCAATAGTTTGTCTTTTGGGACTATTATTGGAGATGTTCTCAGTTCCTGATATTAAGACAAGTAAATTCCCCTCTTAATGTTAATTTTACAAAGTCATTTCAAGATGAGGGGACATAATGTTGAGCTCAGCTGGCCAAGTTAGCTTATCTGGCGTGATGGCGGCAGGAAAGGACTCCTCTGCTCGAATTCTCCTCTGGGCTCTGGAGACACCTCACTGATAGCTAAAAGGACCAAGGAGTATGCTGTCCGACACTGGATTCAGCAAAGCTCTGACCAGGTGCTGCTCAGTACCATCAAGACCACTGTCCCTGAAATCAAGAAGGATGTACCTTCTACTTCATAACTAACTTATACTCTCTTTTACACTGATCACAATAGTTCAGAGCGTTAGGCCAACTATCAGCTTCATTCTGAAGTACTTTATACCAGCATTAACCTCCTTAATGGTTACTACGCCTCTGCAATTCCAGCATTATTTCTTTCTAGTCAATCATCTAGGTGTCAGTGTACTATTTGGCCATTCCATGCCGTTTTACTTCCCTCCGACACCCTCTGTTCAGGCTGGAGCATTATAGGCTTTATCTCTTGTTTGCCACTGAACTACACATATATATACAGGCATAAATTAACAATTTACATTCAATTTTCATTAAAAGATACTGAATGGTTCAAGCTTACCACAATTTCATGGAAATAAACACAGATACGTTGATTAGCAATGAATTCTGGCACAATTACTGGCACAAATTTCCATCTGCTTATGTTCCAGGCTTTTATTTTAGCAAAATTGTGAGCTGGCTTCAACGCACTGATGCTTTATCAAGCTTATTTAAACAAGTGGTTTCGAACTAACGCTCCCAAGTGTGTATATATCAGTGAGACTGGCCAATGAGCCACGTTTCGACAAGTGTTTGAAAAAATGTTACCTTTTCCCGTCTCCCCTAACAACGAAAGATAGTATTTATAGCCCGACCAATCGTGGTTAGGCTTTCATTTGTTGCGCTCCAATCAATTTGGAGTTTACATGGTAGGCTAATTCTGTAACGTGAGGTTTTTTCAAACACGTTATAAAAAAAATTTTATGAGCAGAAATGATTCCATGCTGTCAGGCATCCTCACTATTTTATTTTGGGTATAATTTATTAATTCCTGGACTATTTGCGTAACGTTTTACATATTATTTGTCAGCAAGCCCTAAGGAACCCAAATATACCAATTTGAAAGAGCTACGTGGCTGCGTTCAAAATATGTATTTTCTACCTCCTGTTTCGAAGATGTGCTGTCTGGGTACTGTTATGTTTTCAACCGTAAACCCATCTAATGTTGTCTTTCCTAATAAGAGATTTCAGGATTTATAAACCTAACTCTGGGAAAGGGTAGTGTATTTTATCACTGTCCGTCTGAAAAAAAATTAGTGCATGTAGACTTACACGCGTGATGGCAGCATTTGTGTACCGCGCGACGCGTGTTGCATGCGTTCCTGATTTTCAGCCCTCCCCTCTCTCTTTATCCTTTTGACCATCTGTTCGTTCGTTTTGGTAACGCAGTGTAGAAAAAGACATGAATGGAATTTAAAATGTAGGTCAACTTGCATATTTCAAGGTTTTTCTTAGAAAGGCAGCACATTTTATTGTGTGTTTGGGAAACGCGTGTATGTTGCAGAAAGCCTTTAATATCGACGTGAAACGTTACAATTTGCTTACGCAGTAGAAAACAAGGGGATTTCGAGTACAGTCATTGTGACAGCACTGTTCTTTACCATTCTTCTTCCTTTATTTATTATATGTATTTATTAGGCTTTATATTTACTTGATAATTTATATATGTGGATTAGAATATTCCACGACACCTCCCCTCTTAAAACAGACATTATATGTCAGTCCTTTATTCTATATTCACATAGATAAATTTATTATTATTTCTGGTGTTTACGGTGATTCTCATCACACGGATGGCGGCTTAAAAAATCCGCTCCCAAATTGGTTTTTCCAGATATATACTCAATGCTAAAATTATATGGAGCCAGAAGTAAAGACCATCGGAGTAACCTAGAGTTCTCATGCTTAGCCTGTGCCAGAAACGATAAAGGTTTGTGGTCGGTTTGCAACTTAAATGCCTTCCCATATAGATAAATATTGAATTTCTTTATTGCCCATATTACTGCAAGACATTCTTTTTCGCTAGTTGAGTAGTTGATTTCAGCTTTATTCAACTTTCTGCTAGCATATGCCACTGGGCTCAATTCCCCATCCAATGCATCTGATTTCTGTAGTAGAGTTGCACCTAACCCAATATTACTTGCATCCGTCCTTACTATGAATTCTTGACTTAAGTCAGGTAATTTCAAAATGGGTTTACTTGTGAGCTTTTCCTTCAATTCTTGGTAAGTCATTTCACATTGTGGTGTCCATGTAATGCGATCTGGAAGTCCTTTACGTGTCAATTCAGTTAACGGTGCACATATGGAATTAAAGTTTTTGATATACTTCTGGTAGAAACCACATAATGAGACAAAGGATCTCACGTCCTTCTTGGTTTGTGGTCTCGGGGCTTTCTGTAGTTTTTCTAAATTCTTTGGGTCAGGGGTCATGTTTCCCTGATAAACTGTGTGTCCCAAAAATTCCAATTCTTTACATCCAACGCAACATTTGGTTGGTCGGGCTGTTAAATTTGCCTCCCTAAGTCGATTAAACAGCATGTTCAGAGAGTCAATGTGTTCCTCAAATGTTTCTGTTGCTATAAGGATATCATCCATAAAATTTGTTATACAGGGATTATTCAGAGGATCCAATAATTTTCTCATCATTCTAGAGAAGACACTAGGCGCATTCTTCAATCCAAATGGCAATCTATTAAACTCATAGTGTCCGTCTGAGGTACTAAAAGCTAGGTATGGTCTAACCTCAGGCTTTACTGGAATCTGATAGTATCCTTTACTCAGATCCACTTTTGAGAAATATTTAGCTTTATTTAGTCTGGCAAACAGCTGATTTGTATCCGGCAATGGATCCACCTGTCCTTCTGTAATAGCATTCAGTCTCCTGTAATCTATACAGAGTCTATGTTCTCCAGAGGGCTTCCTTAAGAGTACAACACCGGAACTATACGAAGACTCACTGTGCGAAATAATTCCTTCCTTCAACAGATAGTCTATCTCTTCCTTCAAAGCTTTCTCCTTAGCAAACGGAATCGAATATGGTTTCATACAGACAGGTGTGGAGTCTATTAGTTTCATATCATATTCCAATAGGTTTGTATGCCCTGGTCGGTCTGTTAACACCTCTGCATGATTATTTAGAACCTGTTGCACTCTCTCTTTCTGAGTTTTCGTTAAATGTGTACTGATTTTCACCTGTGCCGCTGTCTCACAGGGGTGTAATGGATATTCAAATGATGAAAGTGGTTCCTTTTTCATCTCCATGGCGATGGACAAGGTCAACAAGTGTGTCTCTTCCTGATGTTCTCTTTCCAAATATTTCTTCAGGAGATTCACATGATAGATTTTTTCTTTCCCCTTCTTATCTATCTTATAATTTGTTCTAGACACCTTCTCTAGAACTGTATATGGACCCTGCCATCCAATTTGTAACTTATTCTGACTCCCGGGCAAAAGAAGCAGTACCTTCTCTCCCACAGCAAAATTTCTGTCTTTCGCCTTCCTGTTATAATAGGCAGCATGTTTCTTCCTGGCTTGTTTCAAATTTTCATTGGCAAGTTTCCAACCAGTTTTTAACCGAGTGGTCAGCTCATTCACATATTGGTATGAAGATGTAATGTTTTCCTCTGCCTTTTCATCAGTCCACGTTCTTAACATAGCTACATATGGACCTTTAATTGTGTGGACCTATTTGTCCATGCACCGGTATGGTCTCTTCCACTCGAAGCTTTATAGTGATGATTTTTCTTCCCAGAATTATCATTTACAAAACGACCGCTACCAATTCTTTTGGGGCTTTCTCCCCACTTAAAATTCTTGATGAGAGATTTCCTCTCTACATCCTCTTCCTCCAGTTTGTTTAAGTCCGATTGAGGGATTGTCGGCTTATCCTGGGGTAAGACATCCTTTTGCACTCTCCGCATAGTGGCCATTGTAAAACAGTTAAGTGAAGCTTGTCCGTGAAAAGGGGCTTCCCATTCCATTTGGTCCACTTTATCAAATCTATTTTTCTTTTTATTATCAGGCCTAATTTTGCCCCGTGGCGTGTCCAGGTCCTGATCCATGTTCCCACTTGTGGGTGTTCCCTCATGTGCTATGCTACACCTTTCTACAAAATTCTCAATGTCCCATCTTGCTTTGGGCCAATAATAATTGTGAGCCACCTTTTGAATGATGGTACCTATTTTCTCATGGTCCCCATCTGGTTTCACATGTAGGCTCCTTATTAAGTCTGCCCTATATCTTTTAGGAAGTACCAGCTGTCCTTGACCTTTTGATCTAGCTCCAGTCTTTCTATACATCAACTTGTTTTTCATGTAAAAATCTCCCTTGCCTGGAGTTGTATGACAAGTTGACAATTTTCTGAAACAAGGCTTGAGTGTTTTGTCCTCAGCCTGTGCCTTCCTCATCTCTTCTGGAGTGGTATCTAACATAATATCCTCCTCCTGTCTTGAGGTCGACCTGACCTGAAGGGTTGCCATATACACAGGTTTCCTTCTGCAACGGTCAGTGTCATGATTGTCCATCTGACAATTTTTACACCACCTTTTTCCTTGGTTGAAAGATTTTCTTTCATCATATTTCCTTTCATCGAATTGTGGGAATTTATTTTTATTTTCATACCGTGGCCTATCAAATTGGTGCTTACCTTTATTTTGATCCCTAGGATCAAATTTATTAAAGTTCTGTGGTGCCCTAAAGTTGTCCACCTGTTTCTTTTTATTACCTGTTACCTCTGCTTGAGCTGCTTGATACCTTTCAGCAACATTTAGCAACTCACCCAGCCTCTCTGCACCTTGTTCCATGAGAAACTTTCTCAGGTCTGGAGCCATGGACTCTCTTAATTGCTCTATAAGGACCATTTCCTTAAGATCTTGGGTTTTCCCCAGAGAAGTCCATTTCTCCAAGTATGTCTCTATTCGTGCAGAGAACTGGTGATAGGTTTCACCTGACAGTAGTTTAGCATTCCTAAATTTTTTCCTATAAAATTCTGCATTCTTTTCATATCTTAACAAAAGAGCCTGCTTTAGCATGTCATAATTTTCCTGATCACCTCTGCTCATTTTTGCAAAAACTTCATAAGCTGCCCCACGAAGTCCCTGAGATAACTTTAAGCTCCACCTTTCTCTCTCTAACCCATACGTGGTAGCTAATAGTTCATACCTATTTAGGTAGCTCTCAATATCATCGTCTTTCTCAACAAAATGATCTAAATGAAAATTCATAGCTGAGGTTGAGGCTCCTTGAGTAACCGTAGCATCAGAGGCAAAGGGACTGGCACCATTTTCAGGAGCATGGCCTTGAAACTCAAACTCCCTTAGTCGTAACTCATGTTCCCTTTGTAATCTTTTATCTTCTGCTTCCCTTTCTGCAGCTAATCTCCTCTCTTCCCTTTCTGCAGTTAATTTCTTCTCTTCCCTTTCTGCAGCCAATCGTTTGTCTTCTCTTTCTGCCTCCAATTTCTTAGCCTCAGCCTCAATCTGCAACCTTTTAATTTCCTTGTCAGCCTCTAACTTTCTTTCGGCTTCAAACCTTCTTTCTTCGCGTTCAATAAATTTGTCACATTCCGTCGTGACATAAGCAGCCATAACTTGCCCATCTAATCCTAACTCTTTTGCAGTCTGAACAGCGGCAGATCGAAATTTGGCCAGGTCCGCCATTGTCTATCATGTAAATTTATACAATGTCTAACCAACAATTCAATCTCTAATGGACAACACAGGCACCGTGAGCTCAACCTTATTTAATTCCACCCAAGGATACCTTTTAATTCTTATATTCCCTGAAGTGAATTACCCCCAATATTTTTAATAGGGAAAGATTCAAAATCCCAAGAGCGAGACCCCAATATATGTGGTGAAGTGGGATGTTATAAATATTTATAGGGGACTTAGTGTACTGACTGAGATCAGCTGTGAAGGTATATATATCTAATAAGAGTAGTGTATTATATATAACCTTACTTGCTACCACATATCTATGTATCTCAGTCAGAATTATTCTGGAATAGTGTGATGACTACGTTATGTGTCTAGGGTATGTGTATGATGAAGTGTAAGTCACAACAACAGACAGATAAACAATTTAATTTAATCCACTACTCTTAACAACACTGTGACACTCACATACATATAACACTCTATGAGAATATCTTAAAGAAGTCACTCGTAACTTTTCAAATAACAATATGTATTCATTACTGGCATGAATGAATATGTGTCCTGATTCAACTACAAGGGAACCAGGAATCACAATCAATTTAAATTACAAGTTATGTACAGAATGTATTTAATATGAATATTTGTAGTGACATATATTATTACAAATATTCTATGTGTGTCAGTTGTGTAGTAGTAAAATGAGGTAATACTGGTTTTGTTTTGTTCAAGCTCTGTTGGTATTTGTCATCATGACTTCAATAGTTTGTCTTTTGGGACTATTATTGGAGATGTTCTCAGTTCCTGATATTAAGACAAGTAAATTCCCCTCTTAATGTTAATTTTACAAAGTCATTTCAAGATGAGGGGACATAATGTTGAGCTCAGCTGGCCAAGTTAGCTTATCTGGCGTGATGGCGGCAGGAAAGGACTCCTCTGCTCGAATTCTCCTCTGGGCTCTGGAGACACCTCACTGATAGCTAAAAGGACCAAGGAGTATGCTGTCCGACACTGGATTCAGCAAAGCTCTGACCAGGTGCTGCTCAGTACCATCAAGACCACTGTCCCTGAAATCAAGAAGGATGTACCTTCTACTTCATAACTAACTTATACTCTCTTTTACACTGATCACAATACAGCACAAACATTGAGTTCAGAGCGTTAGGCCAACTATCAGCTTCATTCTGAAGTACTTTATACCAGCATTAACCTCCTTAATGGTTACTACGCCTCTGCAATTCCAGCATTATTTCTTTCTAGTCAATCATCTAGGTGTCAGTGTACTATTTGGCCATTCCATGCCGTTTTACTTCCCTCCGACACCCTCTGTTCAGGCTGGAGCATTATAGGCTTTATCTCTTGTTTGCCACTGAACTACACATATATATACAGGCATAAATTAACAATTTACATTCAATTTTCATTAAAAGATACTGAATGGTTCAAGCTTACCACAATTTCATGGAAATAAACACAGATACGTTGATTAGCAATGAATTCTGGCACAATTACTGGCACAAATTTCCATCTGCTTATGTTCCAGGCTTTTATTTTAGCAAAATTGTGAGCTGGCTTCAACGCACTGATGCTTTATCAAGCTTATTTAAACAAGTGGTTTCGAACTAACGCTCCCAAGTGTGTATATCAGTGAGACTGGCCAATGAGCCACGTTTCGACAAGTGTTTGAAAAAATGTTACCTTTTCCCGTCTCCCCTAACAACGAAAGATAGTATTTATAGCCCGACCAATCGTGGTTAGGCTTTCATTTGTTGCGCTCCAATCAATTTGGAGTTTACATGGTAGGCTAATTCTGTAACGTGAGGTTTTTTTCAAACACGTTATAAAAAAAATTTTATGAGCAGAAATGATTCCATGCTGTCAGGCATCCTCACTATTTTATTTTGGGTATAATTTATTAATTCCTGGACTATTTGCGTAACGTTTTACATATTATTTGTCAGCAAGCCCTAAGGAACCCAAATATACCAATTTGAAAGAGCTACGTGGCTGCGTTCAAAATATGTATTTTCTACCTCCTGTTTCGAAGATGTGCTGTCTGGGTACTGTTATGTTTTCAACCGTAAACCCATCTAATGTTGTCTTTCCTAATAAGAGATTTCAGGATTTATAAACCTAACTCTGGGAAAGGGTAGTGTATTTTATCACTGTCCGTCTGAAAAAAAATTAGTGCATGTAGACTTACACGCGTGATGGCAGCATTTGTGTACCGCGCGACGCGTGTTGCATGCGTTCCTGATTTTCAGCCCTCCCCTCTCTCTTTATCCTTTTGACCATCTGTTCGTTCGTTTTGGTAACGCAGTGTAGAAAAAGACATGAATGGAATTTAAAATGTAGGTCAACTTGCATATTTCAAGGTTTTTCTTAGAAAGGCAGCACATTTTATTGTGTGTTTGGGAAACGCGTGTATGTTGCAGAAAGCCTTTAATATCGACGTGAAACGTTACAATTTGCTTACGCAGTAGAAAACAAGGGGATTTCGAGTACAGTCATTGTGACAGCACTGTTCTTTACCATTCTTCTTCCTTTATTTATTATATGTATTTATTAGGCTTTATATTTACTTGATAATTTATATATGTGGATTAGAATATTCCACGACAGTCATCTGGCATTGGTAATGTAGCCCCGATTCCAATGTTACTGGCATCTGTGCGCAAGATGAATTTTCTAGTTAAATCCGGAAGCCGTAAAATCGGTTTTGTGGTGAGTTTCTCTTTTAAGAGTGCATATGCATGTTCACATTCTGCTGACCATGTCACTTTATCTGGGTTTCCTTTCTTGGTTAGCGATGTAAGCGGCGCACAGAGGCTATTAAAATCCTTTATATATCTCTGGTAGAATCCACAGAGAGATACAAATGACCGGACATCCCTTTTTGTGGACGGTCTCGGTGCATTTCTCAGCTTCTCGACGTTTTGAGTCTCGGGGAACATGGTCCCATGGGATATAGTATGTCCTAGGAACTCTAGCTGTTCACACCCAATTTGACATTTGGTTGGGCGGGCGGTTAGTCTCGCTTCTCTGAGTCTGTTAAACAGCAAGGATAGGTCTGATATATGTTCTTCAAACGATTCAGTAGCTACTAGGATATCATCCATAAAATTGCTGATGGCGGGATGATTCAAAGAATCCAATAACTTTCGCATCATCCTTGTGAAGACACTAGGAGCATTGTTCAGTCCAAATGGCATCACATTAAACTCGAAGTGTCCATCTGGAGTACTGAAGGCTAACAGGTTCCTCACCTCAGCTTTTACCGGTATTTGATAGTACCCTTTACTGAGGTCGATCTTTGAAAAATAGCGAGCCCTGCTCAGCTTAGTAAATAGCTGGTTCTGGTCCGGTAACGGTTCTGGCTGGAACTGTGTTAACGCATTCAGCTGTCGGTAGTCGATGCACAGGCGGTGTTCTCCACTGGGTTTGCGTAACAGCACCACTCCCGCACTGTAAGGGGACTCCGACTTCGAAATTATGCCTTCCTTAAGTAAGTAATCAATTTCTTGCTTTAATGCCGTCGCCTTGGCATACGGAATCGGATAGGTTCTCATTCGGACGGGCGTAGGATCCATGACTTCCATGTCAAACTCCATCAGGTTTGTCCGGCCCGGTTTGTCTGTCAGAGAGTCGGCGTGGTTTTCCATCAATCTCCTTACTTTTTCTTGCTGGGCTTCCGTTAAGGTGGAGCTTATTTTCACATCTAAATGTGATTCCTCCTGTATCACCGGGTATTCTACGGATGATAATGGCTCTTCTTCCATTTGCATAGCAATGGCCATAGTCATGAGGTGCGTTGGTTCGGCAGGGGCTCGCTCGTAAAACTTCTTAAGCAGATTTAATGATAAATTTTCTGCTTTCCGTTCACGGCGATTTTATAGTTGGTGCGAGAAATCTTTTCCGCCACTTTGTAGGGTCCCCTCCAGCAAATCTGCAATTTATTACTGCTACTTAGCAGAAGAAGTAGCACCTTCTCTCCTACTGCTAGTTCTCGGTCCTTCGCATTGCGATTGTAATATTTGGCATGTTTCCGCCTAGCCTCCCGTACTTTCGCTGTGGCTAATTCCCAGCCAGTCTTCAGGCGTTGTTTCAAGTCTGTGACGTACTGGAAGGCTGATGTGACAGTGTCGTCTGCCTTGGCATCTGTCCATGTTCTTAGTAATGCTTCTAATGGACCTTTAATAGGTCTTCCGAAGAGTGATGTGGCCGGAGGAACTCCAGTTGACGCATGCGGTACTTCCCTATAAGCAAATAATGCGGCAGGAAGATACTGATCCCAAGTTTCTGGCTTCTCCTGTGCCAACTTCCGAAGAATAGAGGTGAGCGTCCCATTAAACCGCTCTACTTGCCCGTTACTTTGGGGGTGATAGGGCGAAGTATGGATATGCCTAGTCTTGAATATTCTAAGCACCTCCTCTGTCAACTTGCCTCTAAATTGTGACCCGTTGTCTGTGAGAATTTCATGCGGGAAGCCCAATCTAGTAAAGATATTCAGTAAAGCGTCAGCTACATGCACTGAGTCGCATGCTGGCATGGCTATGGCTTCGCCCCACATGGAACAGGTGTCCACTAAGGTAAGGATATGGGAGTTCCTCTTCTTAGTTCTCAGCAGAGGTCCAATTATATCCACGGCCACTCTTTCAATGGGGTGCCCAAGATTGGCATCCCCCCAAGGGTCGCGGGTGCCGTCCAGTGTTTTGGTGCAACTTTCTGGCACTGAGGACAAGACTTGACGAAACGTTCAATGTCGCCGGTGATCCCTGGCCAATAATAGTGGCAGGCGATCCTTTGAGTCGTGGCGCTCATTCCCATGTGTCCACTAAATGGGATAGAGTGGCCCATCTCAAGCACCTGGTTCCTATAGGTTGCAGGAACTACTAATTGGTTGTGTTCCTGTCCTTCATTTCCAGCTCGGCGATACATCAATCCATTTTTCACAACGAAGTCTCCCTTGGTAGGTGGGTTGTGTGTCCTAGGTATTTTTTTAAAACAGGGCGCCAGTGAGGAATCTTCCATTTTATGCCCTCTTCAATTCCTCGGGGAGGATATTGGTAGGAGGTTCCTGCTCTGCGTCTTTTTTTGACTGTCCTCTAGTCTGTACGGCCGCTATGACTAGTGGTTGAGTAGGTTCTCCAAGGAACACATATCTACATCCCAAGATTAAAGAGTAGATTGGTTCTTCCATTATAGCTGCACGAATCTCTCCTGTCACATAACGAGATTCCACTCTGATAAGTGCAATTGGCAGTGTCATGGGTGCAACATCCTTCGTCGGACCTTGGATGTCGACACTCTCTTCTGTTATCTGGTCAGGGGTGACAAGAGATGCCCTGACCACCGCATCGAAAGCAAGTCCTGTGTCATAAAGGCACTCCACAGATTGTCCGTTTACGAGGACTGATTCGATGACGGGAGGATGAGAAACGTTTCCGGTCCTCTGCTCCTTCCGGGGTGACGATTTTGTCTGCAGACAGGCAGCATGTTGGGGAGGAGGTCTGCGCTTGCACTCATTAGTGTTGTGATTGTTCAAGCGACAGTACTTGCACCATTTATCTCCCTGTCTCTGGTGTGGCGCAGCATTTTTCTTGTTTTGCTCTTTGTAGTTATCTTGTTTTGCGTGCTGTTTATGCGAGATGTGTGGTCCTTTGCTTTGTTGGTCTGGTTGGGAGCGAGCAGGTTGCTTTGGCGCCTGATCCGAAAACTTCTTTCTGGCTCCTTGAGACTCCATGAGAGCATTTTGGAATCGCTCTGCCAGTGTAAGAATATTTTCTAACCGGTCAGCGCCGTTTTCAGTGAGAAATCTACGCATTTCCACCGACATAGACTCTTTTAGTTGCTCTATCACAATCAGCTCTTTCAACCCGTCATAGTTCTCGGTAAAGTTTCCCAGTGTACACCACTTCACTAGGTAGTCTTCAATACGGGCTGCGAACTGTGAGAAAGTCTCTCCGGCCTCCTTCCTAGAACCTCGAAATTTTTTCCGGTAAGCCTCTGAATGAAGCTCGTACCTCACCAAGAGAGCTTTTTTCAATGCCTGATAGTCATCTTGCTCTCCGGCCGGAAGTTTATTAAAAACTTCGTAGGCGGCTCCTCTTAGGCCCTGGGAAAGTTTCAAGTTCCACTTCCGTTCTTCAAGTCCAAACCCTGTTGCAAAGCGTTCGAAGCGGTCTAAAAAGGCGTCCATGGTATCGTTCCTTTCTGAAAAAGGTTCCAGCGGAAAGTTCATGGCATTGGGTGGTGCAGGTTGCGAAGTAGGCACACCATCTGAGCGGGGTGAGTACCCTCCATCAAAGTTGGAAGCCGCTGCACTTTTTGCCAGCTCTATCTGATTGGTCTGTCCCTGGATTTCCAGTTGCTTCATGTTAAGTGCATGCTCTGCTGCGGCTTTCTCTTTACGCTTCGCTGCTTCTGCTGCTTCTTTCCGCTCCGCTGCTTCTGCTGCGGCTTTCCGCTCCGCTCCGCTGCTTTCTGCTGCGGCTTTCTCCTTTCCGCTCCGCTGCTTCTGCTGCTGCGGCTTTCTCCTTCTCCATTGCAAGTTTCTGCACTTCCATCTCTCTTGCATGGAGTTTATCAGTCTCCTCACTCACAAATTTCATCAGATCTTTTCCACTTAACCCGTATTCACGCCCTGCCTCCATTAAACTAGTTCTAATTTTTGCGGCATCTGCCATGATATGCAGTATGGGTTCACGAAGGGAAAAATTGGCAGTGACCTCCAAGCAAATTGTTTGACTCGCACAAGTAATTATCTCTTAAAACCTTCTAGGTTTAAATTAGTAATCAAGTTCAAATAGTTCTTTAAAAAAAATCACTCACTCAGCATATTCTGAAAATTATATAACAGATTATCTCGAAGTTTTCTATGAAAAATTTGCTAAATATTTATGATAAAAATTTTCCCAGCAGTTACAGAAAAAGATTTTAAAAAATCAGTTCCCTACAGTATCTTCTGTTCTCAAAAAGTGCTTACTCTGTCCGTTTGATACTCAATTTAAAAAGTATCACTCGTGCTTTAGAGATATATAAATTATCCCCCCTATGAAATAGACAAATTATAGTAAGAGTCAGTCTAGAAGGTAATCCCTCAAAATGCCAACAAATTTTGCAATTATCGCAACTGTATAGCAGAGATGAAAATGTGATTTATCACACTTCTAAGTCCGGGTTCACTAATCCCAAGACGAGTCCACAATTGTCGTGTGGTGAGTACTGGGGCAACTACAACAGTAGTTTTTGCCAGGAATAGTCTATGAGATATTAGATATAAGGTCTCTAGAAATTGGCTCGTTAAGAAAGAAAAAGACCTATTCGAGATAGGGACAAGAAGACAGGAATGCGAATGCTTTCCACTAGACAGTGTTTTCTAATTAATTATGGAAAGAGTTCTGTTTCCCCACGACCTTAGCTTCTGCCCTTAGATCCCGTAAAGAAAAAGCCCCCAACCTCATCTGAGTAGAGAAAGGTTCCTATAGGTGAATATGTAACACCGACAGCACGAGTGATACATTAACAAACTCTTGATAATGATCAAACGATCGTTGGGTTTATTAATGAAATATCCACACATATAGGGTTAGTAATGGTTAGAACGTGATGATGGTGAAAGACGATTCACACAAAACACACAGATGAGATAATAAAATTGCAGTTAATTAAGTAATAGTTAATTAAGAATGAACTGGTGTAAAGTGAAATGATGATGTGATATGATACGTGTTACCAAAATGGTGAGTACTCTACACAGTCCATGTGTCTCTAAATGCTTCTCCTAGATATGAGGATTCACATGTATGCATAAAATGTCCCAAGTTGTTATACGTTATGTCGAGTGGGGTATCTCTAAGCTGAGGACGTTCTGATGAATACTGTTGTCGTACGGAGAACGCTGACGAGATATCTATGTATATTCCTTCACTGTTTGAGTATATCTCTGTAGTGTTGATCAACAGTTAATAGCTGTCATATGAACAAAAGGTCTGTTGTCTAATCTCCCGAGGGTACTGGCCAGACTGGATATCTTCACGAATCGGTAGTGATAAGCAGACTCATAACCTTGCATATGTAGTCGTGATTCATAACATATATATATATAGTCTGCTTCATAGAATGCGCTTAAGAGGGTGTTGCACTTGCTATAAATATGCGATTCCTCTTTTGAGCTCTTTTGCTTGACTTCAGATAATAATGATCTTTCGAGTGATTTGAATTTATGATGACTCTGTATGAACTTGTGATAACTGTATTGAACTTGTGATAACTCTGTATTGAACTTGTGAGCAAGCAGTATATGGTGACGAAAAATGCTGCGTCCACCTTCTGACTTGTGGGTGAGACAATATTCCTTTTTAATTGAGGAATGAAAGATGTCCTATGGCGAATTCTGCTAGCCAAATGTCCGTTTTTGATAACTTATTTCTGGTTAGACGTCAGACACGTTGCGTGTAGACTCAGACTTCTGATGAACTGAAGACACACAAAAGTCTTCGTAAGTTTTTCACATTTAACATCACTGGTTGACTTTCATTTAAACTACTGCTCATTATTCATCTCTCTCTCTCTCTCTCTCTCTGAGTTCAATTCTAATGATGTTAAATATCTTGTGCATGAGAGTGTGTGCGCATGGGAGACTGTGATGATGATGAAGGTGACGTATGAACTATTAATTACCTCCTATCATCCTATCATCTTCTAGGAAAATCTTCTGATTTTATTAATCAGTTATGCCAAGAATTATTTGAAACTTTATCTTCCGCACATTTTAGCTGTGAGGTTAAAATAAACAAAAATAAGAAAATGTATTAATAAGTATAAGATCTACTAACCTTCTTTTCCCTTCGCAAAATCCTTTAAGAACACAATTCATCACAGAACTGAATTATATCCACTCTGAATAAACACGTGTATTAGGCTAGGCGTTTTTGGGATTAATCTCTTCCTCACAATGTAAAAAACTGGACTCCTTCCTCTTGCAAGCTACGCAGTAGATTATATTTCTGCCAGTCCAATATGGGTTTCTTGTACAGCTCCGCCCATACCAACCAATCCTTAATGGCCCCTCTGGTCACTCATTCACAGGATCGCTCTTGTCCCCTGTCAGTCCAAACGTGGGTGTAGTTTGACCTCTGATTGTTTATTGTTCACCTGGCCAAGGTGGGCGTCCAATGTGGTAAACCAACGCTTGTCTGAACCGCGGCCGACCAAAGATAACACCATTACAGCATGAGACGTTTTCCCCTGGCCAATCTGGGCGTCCAATGTGGTGTCACAGAAATTACAGCATGCCCAGATGTTTGATTGGGATGACCAGATGGATTTCACCAGATTTATCACGATGCAATGTGGGCTTCAAACGATAATGTCAGGCATGTGGACTCAATCAAAGGACTTTTATTTTCCCCGATGAAAGAACAAATGTGGTTCTCTAGATACTGGTCGCGAGTAATCACAACGATGAAATAGCAAATGTGGGTCGCAAATATGGGATGAAAGAGCAAATGTCGGAGAAAATACAATATGAAAAATGTAGGAAAAGATGGAGCAAAAAGGCCTTTGCGCTCGTTTATCACAATAGCCCCTCCTCAAGTGTGATGTCAATCGTACTCAGGAGAGCTTAGCCTTCTTGCTCGGGATTCCTTAATCCTTTTCCTCATCTTCGTTTTTCTCTCCGGTTCCACCCTTTCCTCTACTTGTCTGTGCTCTCCGTCCTGCCTCATAGGATGACGGCTTAAAAAATCCGCTCCTACGTTATGTTTTCCTTGGATATAGTCCACTTGGAACGTGTAAGGTTGTAGAACAAGCGACCACCTCATCAGTCTAGCATTCAAATTCTTTGAATTGGCGAGGAAGGTCAGAGGTTGGTGATCACTCTGGATTGTAAATTTCCTTCCGTACAGGTATGCTTGAAATTTTTGTATTCCCCAGACGAGGGACAAACATTCCTTTTCGATTGTGGAATAGTTTTGTTCTGCTCGGTTTAACTTCCGACTCGCATATGCGACCGGAAATAGATTTGGTGGGCTTCTGTCATCTGGCTGTAGTAATGTAGCCCCGATTCCAATGTTACTGGCATCTGTGCGCAAGATGAATTTTCTAGTTAAATCCGGAAGCCGTAAAATAGGTTTTGTGGTGAGTTTCTCTTTTAAGAGTGCATATGCATGTTCACATTCTGCTGACCATGTCACTTTATCTGGGTTTCCTTTCTTGGTTAGCGATGTAAGCGGCGCACAGAGGCTATTAAAATCCTTTATATATCTCTGGTAGAATCCACAGAGAGATACAAATGACCGGACATCCCTTTTTGTGGACGGTCTCGGTGCATTTCTCAGCTTCTCAACGTTTTGAGTCTCGGGGAACATGGTCCCATGGGATATAGTATGTCCTAGGAACTCTAGCTGTTCACACCCAATTTGACATTTGGTTGGGCGGGCGGTTAGTCCCGCTTCTCTGAGTCTGTTAAACAGCAAGGATAGCGCTGATATATGTTCTTCAAACGATTCAGTAGCTACTAGGATATCATCCATAAAATTGCTGATGGCGGGATGATTCAAAGGATCCAATAACTTTCGCATCATCCTTGTGAAGACACTAGGAGCATTGTTCAGTCCAAATGGCATCACATTAAACTCGAAGTGTCCATCTGGAGTACTGAAGGCTAACAGGTTCCTCACCTCAGCTTTTACCGGTATTTGATAGTACCCTTTACTGAGGTCGATCTTTGAAAAATAGCGAGCCCTGCTCAGCTTAGTAAATAGCTGGTTCTGGTCCGGTAACGGTTCTGGCTGGAACTGTGTTAACGCATTCAGCTGTCGGTAGTCGATGCACAGGCGGTGTTCTCCACTGGGTTTGCGTAACAGCACCACTCCCGCACTGTAAGGGGACTCCGACTTCGAAATTATGCCTTCCTTAAGTAAGTAATCAATTTCTTGCTTTAATGCCGTCGCCTTGGCATACGGAATCGGATAGGTTCTCATTCGGACGGGCGTAGGATCCGTGACTTCCATGTCAAACTCCATCAGGTTTGTCCGGCCCGGTTTGTCTGTCAGAGAGTCGGCGTGGTTTTCCATCAATCTCCTTACTTTTTCTTGCTGGGCTTCCGTTAAGGTGGAGCTTATTTTCACATCTAAATGTGATTCCTCCTGTATCACCGGGTACTCTACGGATGATAATGGCTCTTCTTCCATTTGCATAGCAATGGCCATAGTCATGAGGTGCGCTGGTTCGGCAGGGGCTCGCTCGTAAAACTTCTTAAGCAGATTTAAGTGATAAATTTTCTGCTTTCCGTTCACGGCGATTTTATAGTTGGTGCGAGAAATCTTTTCCGCCACTTTGTAGGGTCCCCTCCAGCAAATCTGCAATTTATTACTGCTACTTGGCAGAAGAAGTAGCACCTTCTCTCCTACTGCTAGTTCTCGGTCCTTCGCATTGCGATTGTAATATTTGGCATGTTTCCGCCTAGCCTCCCGTACTTTCGCTGTGGCTAATTCCCAGCCAGTCTTCAGGCGTTGTTTCAAGTCTGTGACGTACTGGAAGGCTGATGTGACAGTGTCGTCTGCCTTGGCATCTGTCCATGTTCTTAGTAATGCTTCTAATGGACCTTTAATAGGTCTTCCGAAGAGTAATGTGGCCGGAGGAACTCCAGTTGACGCATGCGGTACTTCCCTATAAGCAAATAATGCGGCAGGAAGATACTGATCCCAAGTTTCTGGCTTCTCCTGTGCCAACTTCCGAAGAATAGAGGTGAGCGTCCCGTTAAACCGCTCTACTTGCCCGTTACTTTGGGGGTGATAGGGCGAAGTATGGATATGCCTAGTCTTGAATATTCTAAGCACCTCCTCTGTCAACTTGCCTCTAAATTGTGACCCGTTGTCTGTGAGAATTTCATGCGGGAAGCCCAATCTAGTAAAGATATTCAGTAAAGCGTCAGCTACATGCACTGAGTCGCATGCTGGCATGGCTATGGCTTCGCCCCACATGGAACAGGTGTCCACTAAGGTAAGGATATGGGAGTTCCTCTTCTTAGTTCTCAGCAGAGGTCCAATTATATCCACGGCCACTCTTTCAAATGGGGTGCCCAAGATTGGCATCTCCCCAAGGGTCGCGGGTGCCGTCCAGTGTTTTGGTGCAACTTTCTGGCACTGAGGACAAGACTTGACGAAACGTTCAATGTCGCCGGTGATCCCTGGCCAATAATAGTGGCAGGCGATCCTTTGAGTCGTGGCGCTCATTCCCATGTGTCCACTAAATGGGATAGAGTGGCCCATCTCAAGCACCTGGTTCCTATAGGTTGCAGGAACTACTAATTGGTTGTGTTCCTGTCCTTCATTTCCAGCTCGGCGATACATCAATCCATTTTTCATAAAGAAGTCTCCCTTGGTAGGTGGGTTGTGTGTCCTAGGTAATTTTTTAAAACAGGGCGCCAGTGAGGAATCTTCCATTTGGGCCCTCTTCAATTCCTCGGGGAGGATATTGGTAGGAGGTTCCTGCTCTGCGTCTTTTTTTGACTGTCCTCTAGTCTGTACGGCCGCTATGACTAGTGGTTGAGTAGGTTCTCCAAGGAACACATATCTACATCCCAAGATTAAAGAGTAGATTGGTTCTTCCATTATAGCTGCACGAATCTCTCCTGTCACATAACGAGATTCCACTCTGATAAGTGCAATTGGCAGTGTCATGGGTGCAACATCCTTCGTCGGACCTTGGATGTCGACACTCTCTTCTGTTATCTGGTCAGGGGTGACAAGAGATGCCCTGACCACCGCATCGAAAGCAAGTCCTGTGTCATAAAGGCACTCCACAGATTGTCCGTTTACGAGGACTGATTCGATGACGGGAGGATGAGAAACGTTTCCGGTCCTCTGCTCCTTCCGGGGTGACGATTTTGTCTGCAGACAGGCAGCATGTTGGGGAGGAGGTCTGCGCTTGCACTCATTAGTGTTGTGATTGTTCAAGCGACAGTACTTGCACCATTTATCTCCCTGTCTGTGGTGTGGCGCAGCATTTTTCTTGTTTTGCTCTTTGTAGTTATCTTGTTTTGCGTGCTGTTTATGCGAGATGTGTAGTCCTTTGCTTTGTTGGTCTGGTTGGGAGCGAGCAGGTTGCTTTGGCGCCTGATCTGAAAACTTCTTTCTGGCTCCTTGAGACTCCATGAGAGCATTTTGGAATCACTCTGCCAGTGTAAGAATATTTTCTAACCGGTCAGCGCTGTTTTCAGTGAGAAATCTACGCATTTCCACCGACATAGACTCTTTTAGTTGCTCTATCACAATCAGCTCTTTCAACCCGTCATAGTTCTCGGTAAAGTTTCCCAGTGTACACCACTTCACTAGGTAGTCTTCAATACGGGCTGCGAACTGTGAGAAAGTCTCTCCGGCCTCCTTCCTAGAACCTCGAAATTTTTTCCGGTAAGCCTCTGAATGAAGCTCGTACCTCACTAAGAGAGCTTTTTTCAATGCCTGATAGTCATCTTGCTCTCCGGCCGGAAGTTTATTAAAAACTTCGTAGGCGGCTCCTCTTAGGCCCTGGGAAAGTTTCAAGTTCCACTTCCGTTCTTCAAGTCCAAACCCTGTTGCAAAGCGTTCGAAGCGGTCTAAAAAGGCGTCCATGGTATCGTTCATTTCTGAAAAAGGTTCCAGCGGAAAGTTCATGGCATTGGGTGGTGCAGGTTGCGAAGTAGGCACACCATCTGAGCGGGGTGAGTGCCCTCCGTCAAAGTTGGAAGCCGCTGCACTTTTTGCCAGCTCTATCTGATTGGTCTGTCCCTGGATTTCCAGTTGCTTCATGTTAAGTGCATGCTCTGCTGCGGCTTTCTCTTTACGCTTCGCTGCTTCTGCTGCTTCTTTCCGCTTCGCTGCTTCTGCTGCGGCTTTCCGCTCCGCTGCTTCTGCTGCGGCTTTCTCCTTCCGCTCCGCAGCTTCTGCTGCGACTTTCTCCTTCTCCATTGCAAGTTTCTGCACTTCCATCTCTCTTGCATGGAGTTTATCAGTCTCCTCACTCACAAATTTCATCAGATCTTTTCCACTTATCCCGTATTCACGCCCTGCCTCCATTAAACTAGTTCTAATTTTTGCGGCATCTGCCATGATATGCAGTATGGGTTCACGAAGGGAAAAATTGGCAGTGACCTCCAAGCAAATTGTTTGACTCGCACAAGTAATTATCTCTTAAAACCTTCTAGGTTTAAATTAGTAATCAAGTTCAAATAGTTCTTTAAAAAAAATCACTCACTCAGCATATTCTGAAAATTATATAACAGATTATCTCGAAGTTTCTATGAAAAATTTGCTAAATATTTATGATAAAAATTTTCCCAGCAGTTACAGAAAAAGATTTTAAAAAATCAGTTCCCTACAGTATCTTCTGTTCTCAAAAAGTGATTACTCTGTCCGTTTGATACTCAATTTAAAAAGTATCACTCGTGCTTTAGAGATATAAATTATCCCCCTTACGAAATAGACAAATTATAGTAAGAGTCAGTCTAGAAGGTAATCCCTCAAAATGCCAACAAGTTTTGCAATTATCGCAACTGTATAGCAGAGATAAAAATGTGATTTATCACACTTCTAAGTCCGGGTTCACTAATCCCAAGACGAGTCCACAATTGTCGTGTGGTGAGTACTGGGGCAACTACAACAGTAGTTTTTGCCAGAAATAGTCTATGAGATATTAGATATAAGGTCTCTAGAAATTGGCTCGTTAAGAAAGAAAAAGACCTATTCGAGATAGGGACAAGTAGACAGGAATGCGAATGCTTTCCACTAGACAGTGTTTTCTAATTAATTATGGAAAGAGTTCGGTTTCCCCACGACCTTAGCTTCTGCCCTTAGATCCCATAAAGAAAAAGCCCCCAACCTCATCTGAGTAGAGAAAGGTTCCTATAGGTGAATATGTAACTCCGACAGCACGAGTGATACATTAACAATTTCTTGATAATTATCAACCGATCGTTGGGTTTATTAATGAAATATCCACACATATAGGGTTAGTAATGGTTAGAACGTGATGATGGTGAAAGACGATTCACACAAAACACACAGATGAGATAATAAAATTGCAATTAATTAAGTAATAGTTAATTAAGAATGAACTGGTGTAAAGTGAAATGATGATGTGATATGATACGTGTTACCAAAATGGTGAGTACTCTACACAGTCCATGTGTCTCTAAATGCTCTCCTAGATATGAGGATTCACATGTATGCATAAAATGTCCCAAGTAGTTATACGTTATGTCGAGTGGGGTATCTCTAAGCTGAGGACGTTCTGATGAATACTGTTGTCGTACGGAGAACGCTGACGAGATATCTATGTATATTCCTTCACTGTTTGAGTATATCTCTGTAGTGTTGATCAACAGTTAATAGCTGTCATATGAACAAAAGGTCTGTTGTCTAATCTCCCGAGGGTACTGGCCAGACTGGATATCTTCACGAATCGGTAGTGATATGTAGACTCATAACCTTGCATATGTAGTCGTGATTCATAATATATATATATATAGTCTGCTTCATAGAATGCGCTTAAGAGGGTGTTGCACGTGGTATAAATATGCGATTCCTCTTTTGAGCTCTTTTGCTTGACTTCAGATAATAATGATCTTTCGAGTGATTTGAATTTATGATGACTCTGTACTGAACTTGTGATAACGAGGTATTGAACTTGTGATAACTCTGTATTGAACTTGTGAGCAAGCAGTATATGGTGACGAAAAATGCTGCGTCCACCTTCTGACTTGTGGGTGAGACAATATTCCTTTTTAATTGAGGAATGAAAGATGTCCTATGGCGAATTCTGCTAGCCAAATGTCCGTTTTTGATAACTTATTTCTGGTTAGACGTCAGACACGTTGCGTGTAGACTCAGACTTCTGATGAACTGAAGACACACAAAAGTCTTCATAAGTTTTTCACATTTAACATCACTGGTTGACTTGCATTTAAACTACTGCTCATTATTCATCTCTCCCTGTCTCTCTGAGTTCAATTCTAATGATGTTAAATATCTTGTGCATGAGAGTGTGTGCGCATGGGAGACTGTGATGATGATGAAGGTGACGTATGAACTATTAATTACCTCCTATCATCCTATCATCTTCTAGGAAAATCTTCTGATTTTATTAATCATTTATGCCAAGAATTATTTGAAACTTTATCTTCCGCACATTTTAGCTGTGAGGTTAAAATAAACAAAAATAAGAAAATGTATTAATAATCTGTATAAGATCTACTAACCTTCTTTTCCCTTCGCAAAATCCTTTAAGAACACAATTAATCACAGAACTGAATTATCATCCACTCTGAATAAACACGTGTATTAGGCTAGGCGTTTTTGGGATTAATCTCTTCCTAGAACAAGCTACGCAGTAGATTATATTTCTGCCAGTCCAATATGGGTTTCTTGTACAGCTCCGCCCATACCAACCAATCCTTAATGGCCCCTCTGGTCACTCATTCACAGGATCGCTCTTGTCCCCTGTCAGTCCAAACGTGGGTGTAGTTTGACCTCTGATTGTTTATTGTTCACCTGGCCAAGGTGGGCGTCCAATGTGGTAAACCAACGTTTGTCTGAACCGCGGCCGACCAAAGATAACACCATTACAGCATGAGACGTTTTCCCCTGGCCAATCTGGGCGTCCAATGTGGTGTCACAGAAATTACAGCATGCCCAGATGTTTGATTGGGATGACCAGATGGGTTTTCACCAGATTTATCACGATGCAATGTGGGCTTCAAACGATAATGTCAGGCATGTGGACTCAATCAAAGGACTTTTATTTTCCCCGATGAAAGAACAAATGTGGTTCTCTAGATACTGGTCTCGAGTAATCACAACGATGAAATAGCAAATGTGGGTCGCAAATATGGGATGAAAGAGCAAATGTCGGAGAAAATACAATATGAAAAATGTAGGAAAAGATGGAGCAAAAGGGCCTTTGCGCTCGTTTATCACACCCTCCATCATGCAAAGGCACAACAGGCCAATCACCTGTTTGCTTTAAAACAAGATTACAAGAAATGAAAGAGAGAAAACATGACTGATTCTAAAAGTGTCAAACTTGAACGGACTACGGACTACGACTTATGGAACATGGAATACAAAAAGTATAAATGGGAAGGAAGAGGTGCTAGTGGAAGAGATAAGGAAAGCAAAACTAGAAATCCTGGCATAAACGGAAACGAAGAAAAAGGGGTAAGGTGTTGTGGATCTCGATGGCGACACGCTTCTCTACAGTGGTGTACCCACATCTGAAAGAGCCAAAGGGGCGTGGGTTGTACTGTGGCAACAAACCAAAAGGATACTATCAAGGGATGGATATTTGTCTCGGAACGCATTATGGTCCTAAAACTATGGCAGGGGGGGGGGGGGGGGGGGGGGGGGGGGGGGGCATATTCAAACTTGTCATTGTGTATGGGCCAAATAAAGATGAGCGAGCAGAGGTCAAGGAGGGATTTTTGAGCTGCTTCAAAGGACAGGGGATGACTAACTAGATAAAATTATCATGCGATTTCATTGCCAGAGTTGGAAATGACCATGCTAGATGTGGTGGAGTTATCGGAAGATATGGAGAAGATACTCTCAATGACAATGGAAAGCGACTCCTTAGATTCTGCAGTGAGCAGAATCTGATCATTGCAAACACAAAGTTCTTCCCATAAGCGCATACATGCATACACTAGATGTGAACCACAAAGAATGAGAAATCAGTGATCGACTATGCCATAGTTAGGAGGAGCTCATTCAAGTATGTCCGGGATGCTAGAGTCTTGAGGGGGCAGGGAATGGAAGTGATCACTACCTGCTAACAATTAAAAGAACAACTGAAAGAGTTGCTGGGCCTAGGAACTGCCTAACATCACGCAAGAAGCTAAGTAAACGAACAGGAGAAATGAGCATTAAGACCTACAAGCTGAGAGAGCCAGAAGTTAAGACCAGAAATCAGGGGCTTATTGCTACATCAGTTAGAAACACAGAAGAACAACCTGATGACCTGTAAACCCTCTGGCTTAAATTCAAGGACATCATAAAGACAGCTGCAGCAGAAGCATGTGGTGAAGTCCGACTTGGGAACAAGAGAAAGAGGACACTTTGGTGGACAGAGGAAGTCAAAGAGAAAATAAGATGGGAAGAATTGGCAAGGAAACAATACTTAGGAGCTAAAAACACAGCAGGAAAAACAGAGAAATATAGAGAATATGTGATTCTCAGAACAAAAGCAAAGAACAAGGTGCAAGCAGCTAAACAGAAGTCATGGGAAGAATTTGGAAAAAAGCTAGAAAAAGATGCTCAAGAAAACCAGAAATTGTTCTACAAGACCCTAAAAAACATGAGGAAGAAAAACAGTGCCCTCTTAAACCTATTACTCGTGAGGGTCTGCAGGCAGCTTGGTGCAACAAGATCATACCAAAAGGATTGGGAGATTGCCATCATAACACCGATTTTCAAAAAGGGTGACAACCGACAACGTGGAAACCGTAGAGGCATATCCTTTCTCGCTGTCCCTGGTAAAATCTACTCTAGAATCCTGGAGCAGAGACTCAGACGCCTTGCTGAGCCACAAATGGATGAGGTCCAGTGTGGCTTCCAAGCAAACCGAAGTACTCAAGACCTAATCTTCACACTCAGACAGCTAAGTGAAAAGGCCCTTGAGTATAAGAGTGAGATCCATCTTTGTTTCTTAGATCTGGAAAAGACGTTTGACAAGGTACCCTGGAGCAAACTTTGGGACTGTTTGGCAAGGAAGAACATCCCAGCACCTCTGGTGCACTATACAGAGCTTCTACAAGTCTTGCAAAAATTATGAGGACGTCAAACCATAAGTCAGAAGGGTTCAGGACCATCACTGGTGTAAGACAGGGTGATATCTTTTCATACTCCTCATGGACGATGTCATTAAGGCATGTAAGGAGAGGACAAGAAAGTATTCAGTGGGGTACTGGAAGATGAGACAGGTATGTATTTCAGAGCTGGCATTTACTGAGGATGCTGCCCAGATTGCTAAATCAGAGGCACATCTTCAATCCATCCTGCAGGTCTGGAAGGAAGAGCTGGAGAAGATAAGGATTGTCATAAGCAGCTCTAAAACAAAAATTTAAAAAAAGATTAAGCTGGGAGAACAGGTCCTGGAGCAGGTAAACAACTTTAAATACTTCGGAGCTGTCAGAACCCGGAAGGGAGGCATGAAATAAAAGTTGGCTACCCGAAGAGCAGCAGCTGGGAGACTTTTTCAGGCCATAAATCGAGGATTCCTCAGCAAAGGAGGAGTTGGTATGAAGACAAAGATGGCTGTATACCGCTCCATCGATGTCTCAGTCTTAACGTACGGATGCAAGTCATGGGTAATGACTACAACTCACAAAAGCCATATCCAAACCTCAGAAATGAGGTATCTGAGGATGTTGGTTGAAGTAGCAAGAAGAGACATGGTCCGCTACCAGACGATACGTCAAGGACTAAAAACCCAACCCCTGCAGACCCAAGTAGAACAGTCCCAACTAAGATGGTTTGGCCATGTCTGCAGAATGGGAGAAGATCGGTTACCACGGCAAGCATCGGAAACTAAAAATCAGGGATCCAGACCTCAAGGACGACACAGAGTCCGCTAGAAGGACAACATTAGACAATCTTTGAAGGACCGAGTACTAGAATGGAACTAGGCTAGGAGGAAGATAACCGATAGGATAGTATGGCGCTCTCTCTTCCAAATCTCTACACCTCATGGTAGAAGAGGAACGACTGAGTAAGTAAGTAAGATACTGCGTAGGGGAGTGAAGTGTTAGAGTATGGGAGATACTACGTAGGGGAGTGAAGTACTAGAGGCGTCACATATATTTGGTCTCGGTTTTATGACTCGGGGTGACCGGTATACCTTGCTCAGTGCATTTACTCAACAGAAGGATCATGCACCTATTTCCAGATGGGTACGCTGGAGCGTGACGATACCAAGTTTCGAACCCAGCAATTTGTTCCTCTAAAATCAAGCTTTCTAACCATTTTACTAATGAACTGGAACAGGATGTAACAAATTGGACCGAGTCATTTAAAATGACATCCCTGAGGAACGTTTACCTGTGCTTTAGCTCCAGATGGTTTTAGGAATCAAAAATTATTTTTAAAAAATCTGCCGATATACATTATACCAGAAAATGAGACATCTTGTACAAGACGACTAATATAAGGTTGTGTACGGGCTATAAACCTCATTACGTACATCACATTGTCACAGAAACTAACGCTGCAAGAGAACGCGACTGCTTGGTGCAGGGCTTCATGCACGAGGACCAGCTACAGATGACACCTTCATGCTCCGTAAGGAGCGCAAATGACAATTATGATGACGATACAAGCATAATTGGTCATTATGATTTGCCCTATTTAACAATGATTTGACTGGTGTGATGCCACTCTCCCATATCGACAGTTGTTGATATTACTTGGAATTGAAAACAGTGTATATCATGATTATAACCCATCAGAGGTTGAACAGGATATTTTTCATCATTAAATTAAAAAAAAATTCAAATCGTTCACATATTTTTATTTTTTGTGTGAAAGATATTACGAATTACTGATTGTCGTGTGGTGAGTACTGAGGCAACAACGACAGTAGTTTTTGCCAGGAATATTCTATAAGATATTAGATATAAGGTCTCTAGAAATTGGCTCGTTAAGAAAGAATAAAGACCTATTCGAGATAGGGACAAGAAGACAGGAATGTGAATGCTTTCCACTAGACAAAGTTTTCTAATTAATTATGGAAAGAGTTCTGTTTCCCCACGACCTTAGCTTCTGCCCTTAGATCCCGTAAAGAAAAAGCCCCCAACCTCATCTGAGTAGAGAAATGTTCCTATATGTGAATACATGTAACACCGACAGCACGAGTGATACATTAACAAACTAGATAATGATCAAACGATCGTTGGGTTTATTAATGAAATATCCACACACATAGGGTTAGTAATGGTTAGAACGTGATGATGGGGAAAGACGATTCACGCAAAACACACAGATGAGATAATAAAATTCCAGTTAATTATGTAGTAGTTAATTAAGAATGAACTGGTGCAAAGCGAAATGATGATGATGTGATATGATACGTGTTACCAAAATGGTGAGTAATCTACACAGTCCATGTGTCTCTAAATGCTTCGCATTGATATGATGATTCACGTGTAGGCATGCAATGTCCCAAGTTGTTATACGTTATGTCGAGTGGGGTATCTCTAAGTCGAGGACGTTCTGATGCAAACTGTTGTCGTACTGAGAACGCTGACGAGATATTTATGTATATTCCTTCACTGTTTGAGTATATCTATGTAGTGTTGATCAACAGTTAATAGCTGTCATATGAACAAAAGGTCTGTTGTCTAATCTCCCGAGGATACTGGCCAGACTGGATATCTTCACGAAATGTTAGTGATATGTAGACTCATAATCTTGCGTATGTAGTCGTGATTCATAAAATATATAGAGTCTGCTTCATAGAATGCGCTTAAGAGTGTGTTGCACTTGGTATAAATATGAGATTCCTCTTTTGAGCTCTTTTGCTTGACTTCAGATAATAATAATCTTTCGAGTGATTTGAACTTGTGATAACTCTGTATTGAACTTGTGATAACGATGTATTGAACTTGTGAGCAAGCAGTATATGGGTGACGAAAAATGCTGAGTCAACCTTCTGACTTGTGGGTGAGACAATATTCCTTTTTAATTGAGGAATGAAAGATGTCCTGTGGCGAATTCTGCTAGCCAAATGTCCGTTTTTGATAACTTATTTCTGGTTAGACGTCAGACACGTTGCGTGTAGACTCAGACTTCTGATGAACTGAAGACACACAAAAGTCTTCGTAAGTTTTTCACATTTAACATCACTGGTTGACTTTCATTTATACTACTGTTCATTATTCATCTCTCTCTGAGTTCAATTCTAACGATGTTAAATATCTTGTGCATGAGAGTGTGTGCGCATGGGAGACTGTGATGATGATGAAGGTGAAGTATGAACTATTAATTACCTCCTATCATCCTATCATCTTCTAGGAAAATCTTCTGATTTTATTAATCAGTTATGCAAAGAATTATTTGAAACTCTATCTTTCGCACATTTTAGCTGTGAGGTTAAAATAAACAAAAATTAAGAAAATGTATTAATAATCTGTATAAGATCTACTAACCTTCTTTTCCCTTCGCAAAATCCTTTAAGAACACAATTCATCACAGAACTGAATTATATCCACTCTGAATAAACACGTGTATTTAGGCTAGGCGTTTTTGGGTTTAATCTCTTCCTCACAATGTAAAAACTGGACTCCTTCCTCTAGCAAGCTACGCAGTAGATTATATTTCTGAAAGTCCAATGTGTGTTTCTTGGATCCGACATCCAGCTCCGCCCATATCAACCAATCCTTAATAGCCCCTCTGGTCATTCATTCACAGGATCGCTCTTGTCCCCTGTCAGTCCAAACGTGGGTGTGGTTTGACAAACAGGTATGGAGATAATTGGTGGGCTAATGCAAAAGTGCTGTCAAATTGCTGTCACCTACTCTCTGATTGTTTATTGTTCACATGGCCAAGCTGGGCGTCCAATGTGGTAACCCAACGCTTGTCTGAACAGCGGCCGACCAAAGATAACACCATTACAGCATGAGACGTTTTCACCTGGCCAATCTGGGCGTCCAATGTGGTGTCACAGAAATTACAGCATGCCCAGATGTCTGATTGGGATGACCAGATGGGTTTTCACCAGATTTATCACGATGCAATGTGGGCTTCAAACGATAATGTCAGTTATGGGGACTCAATCAAAGGACTTTATTTCCCCCGATGAAAGAACAAATGTGGTTCTCTAGATACCGGTCGCGAGTAATCACAACGATGAAATAGCAAATATGGGATAGCAAATGTGGGATCAAAGAGCAAATGTCGGAGTAAATACAATACGAAAGATGTAGGAAAAGATAGAGCAATAAGGCCTTTGCGCTCGTTTATCACACAGATAAATAATAACTAGCCATCCAACTTTATTCTATATGAAAGTATGTGCATAACATGTCTTTCTTTCTTTATTACTATCTTTTTGTGTGTATTTGGTGACAATAATAAAAGTGACGCCCTAAAACATGTCTTTTTTCCCCTGTACTTTTTTTTGTCAGCACCAAATATTCCTGCACTAACCAGATCATTGAACCATAAAACAACGATCTAGGTCGTTTGGCTATTTTCATAAGCGCTCTCTCCAGCGTTATCTCGTTCCAACGGTATATTTGAGAGATCCTAGCCTGTTCAACCCTTCCTCTGACAATTCTGTCAAGTGCCGTTAAAGTGCTCAGCTCAAGTGCCGTGTTAATGCTTTATATGTTTGGTTTTTATTTGTGTTGTCCCTCCCCCCTCTTTGATTGGATAAAACTGCCATGAGATTATTTCAGGGTTGTATGCTTGCGTTAGTAAAGTAAAATAAAATATGTGAAGGCAGACATAAGTAAGGATATGTGGTTTGGTTTTGGTTTTAATGACACACGGACAACTCAATCAGAGCCCCAGATTTCCTCTCTAAGATCACACCAGGAGCATCTCAGCACAGTGCACGAACTCCGTAGCAACGGCGAGAATCCCAAAATGTGTACTGGAATCACACATTCTATAAATATTTTATGTGGTTGATAAGTTTCCTTGTTTCTAAATGTTACCAGGGCAGCGACCGTATGGCCTACTTTTTACAATTTCCAACTGTCGAGGGATTTTTAATGTGCGCAACTTGGACACAGGACCTCCTATTTATTTTTTTCGTCCTTATCTGAGAAGGCTAGGCATCCACTCTCACTACCCATGAGATCAGTGTGTGTGGGGGGAGGGGGGAGGGGGGAAGAATGCCTCGATGTAATGTAAGGGAAACAATTTGGCTAACTTTAGCATAACGCTAAGGCAAAGGGAAATAATCATGTCTGGGTTTGGAAAATGACTTTAACTGATGTTAACATTTTTAAATTTATTGTATTGTTGTACGTCATACCCCTTTTGACTGACTTAACCACAGCCTCAAGACTTTGTTGTCGAAATGAGGAGTCTGATCAACAGTGGCCAGTCAGCATCAGAGGGGCGTCTTGGCTATAAACCACAGGCATCATAACCACCTGGTCACATTTTGCTGGTTCAACTAGTGGTCAAAAACGTAACACAATTTTGGAAATTGTGAACTGTTTAACAATGGACCAACGCTGTTCATGGTATGTGCATAGCTTCTTCAATGTCCAGATGTTTTAACGACCGAGGGAAGTCAGCTTCTACAGCGTGTCAAGCACGTTAAGTAAAAGAAAAAGAAACATACAAACCGGTGATAATTCGCCAAGTTGCTTTAAGCTTCTCGGCTTTGTTAAGATTAGGCACAGGAAAAACCCATATGGGCCGGTCAGTTCGTATAGTGACCGAGCGTTGTGTTTGCCTAAAGCGTGCCGGGCGATAAATCCTCCGCTTGCGGACAGACACGCACTTGACAGTCGGAATGTTGTAATAAGCTTCCAGCAGAATTATTACGAAGAAATTACTTGAGATAAAAGTAAGAAGTTATGTATAATCACTGACGAGAATAGTACGGAAATCCCACTTCCATTTTTGGAAGACATGATCATTGCATTAACGCACAGAAATTTCCTAGTGGAAATATTTTAAATTACCCCACCAAAACACACCGGTTTTTAAACGATTGGAGGGCATTCGAAACATAGGAAGAACAAAATTCCCGATTGGACCCTACCTAAATCGTAACAAAGTACTACGGGGGGAGCAAAGTGTTTTATAACCTGACACTTTAGGTAGTTTAGAACACTGTGAAAATTCACCTCGTGACAAGAAAACAACCAGACCTTGCCAGAGTTAAGAATAGCAGCAGATTTCATTTACCAGACCGGACCTTGTTTCAGCAAATTGAAGACTTAGAACTCAGGAAAATACTCTACTATTTTAACACGAAAAATCGGAGTCTGAGGAAACTGTAAAACAAAGTCAAAGTGGGAACTTAATGCTAAAATAACAACACCTCAGACCACGTGTAAGAGTATCGTCAAGCTGCCTTAAACTATTTCTCTGAGCCAGCAGCCTGTGAGCCTAAAGAGTGGCGTAAGTTGTACATTTTAAATTCTATATTTTGCATTTTTAACATGTGAACTAATATGTATATATTGACATATGAATATTAATATGTGAAAATTGCTAGTGGATGTCTAAGTCTTTTGAGGCTGGCAACCTCAGCATATAGAATGATGATTTCATGAGCTACAACTGCCAGTGCTGGTGACTGCTTTATTGCGAGTTTCTTACAGAGAACCAACAGCAGAGGTAGTCCCAAGTTCCATATGCAGTAGGGAGTGAATGATGAAAGAAATTATGTACAAAATCTATATTGTTAACATTTTCAAACATGGTAGATGTAAAGGGAAACATATTCAATTTCTATTATTAACCTTTTTAACCAATGTAAAGGTAAATATAAATCTATTCAACCTAAAAGTAATGAATGTTTTTCCGCTTAATGGGCTTACTATTAATTCTCAGCGAGGGTAAAAGTTCTGAGGTAGATGGGATGGGGAAATGAAAAGAGGGGGGCACTTAAGTATATGTCGGGAAACTCAATATTCAGAGGGTATTTGTTTTTCTTCTTTTGTGGCACTAGTTGGTAGTACCAACTGAAGGTACTATCTCTGGAACAAGTGGGGGTATAAGTGGCATGAAGTCGACGCTAGACACCATCAGACGGGTCTTAGAGACGCGGGACCAGCTTGGTAGTTACTCCCTGACACTTCTTGGAACGTGCTACAACTTTCAAACTTGACCAGTGGCGAGTGCGATCCAGTCACCCATCTACAAAGACCCAAACATCAGCTGGAGCAGAAACTCATTGGCATCTAAGTAGAAACATAAAAGCTGCCAAGTAAACTATCCACATTTTAACGCCATAACATCACCCAGTGATAACTTTTTCTATAAGGAATTATTCATTGTTATAACTGTTATCTATAATTGATTATTAAATTTGTTACGTGTATAAAGACGAATCTAATGTTGATTTAATCATTATGAATGAACTACAACCGTATGTCTCAGACCATTTCTTAAATACACTTAAACAGAGCTATACAATAATAATAAGAGGAATTTCGCTGAATTAACTAAGCTTGGGGCTTGAACGAGCTAACGAATTATAATATAACGCTATCCTTCACAAAAGTTGACGGCAGATACTAGAGTTAACATTTGCTCAGCCCCATGCAGCATTGTTCTCGCTTTCTGAATATCTTGTGAAAAATCCCTTGAGGTAGAAGCATCATTATCATTCTATCTACCACTCTGCCAAGAGTAATCTTGTGCTAAGGTAGACACCTTTGAAGACCCACATTTGTTACTCTTGAGTTTTGGCCACTGTCGGACCACTACTGCGGAGGTAAGGAAAGGCAACTCGTGACACACCCTAGCCAATAACATGATGTCAATGACCAAATAGTGACAATTTATTCTTTTTGTAAACTTGTGTGTAATCTTGTAAGATATTTATATACCAAGGTGATACATTTTTTTAAACTATACATCATTAATCAATAAAGTGCATTAATTTGTTTATAATTGTAGTTATTGAATTATTTAAATGTCCAGATATACTTGTGTTGTGGAGTAAAAAAAACAAAAAAACATTTAAAATTGGTAGGGAATAAATACGAGCTGCATTCACATAATTATATAACACCCCTGGAGCATAGGATAGGTCTAGCGAGAAGGTAACTTACCTATCAGTTCTCTTCTAGAGCTATCACCGAGAACTGTGCAGTTAACTACCTGACTTGTGCCCTCCTTACCACTGGTTCACCAGCTCTCTTCTCCATTTCTGGAATCTTTCTAATTTTCTATCCAATATCCATCTCGCCACATCTAGGGCGGACAGCCTCCCCCTCTCGCACCCCCCTTGGCACGCCACTGGTCTCGGGGCAGATACAGTCGTAGGGGAGTAAAGTGTTAGAGAGACTTATACTAGGTTCAGTTTCGAGAGTTGGGGGTAGTTCCTTCTCTTCCTGGTTGCGTCTGCCTTTCCTAATTCAAGAGCAGAGCCAGGTACCCATTTACAGCTGGGTAGACTGGAACGTGACGCCACCGTGTTTCAAATCCGGTACCTAAGCCGGTGCTCTAACTACTCTGCCAATCGGACGTTCATGGGCAGGGTAAAAAACATTAGTGCTAAAGCTGTTTATTCAAACGAAACAAATCGGTTTATCTGTTCCTTGGCGAATGCAACAAAGAACAATTTTATAGTACGGCGTGCTGCGTCAGGAATAAAAGTGCATGAGACAGGAGCTGTCTTTGTCGTCATCTTGGCAGTTGGTAAACGCGGCAGAGTTTTTGACCTTGACTTCAGTTAACCCGCCCCGCGAGGGGCTGTATTTCCTTGACAATATTTTGTTTTTCGAGGCAGTAGGTTAAATATTTTTTTAGTTGTAATTTTTTTTTTTTTTACGTGTTTCCGAGTGAATCATCGTCATGTTCTTTTTGTCGCTTCTTTGGAGCGTGAAGCAAACGCTGCAGATGACACTCTTGAGGAAGCCTATATCCTAGCGCCTGCACTTGCAGCAGTGGTACCTGTAGCCAGGGCCGGAATAAGGCCAACTGATGCCCTAAACTAGGGTTCCCATTCGTCCCGTTTTTCCCGGGACAGTCCCGTTTTTTTTATAAAATGTCCCGGTGTCCCGAATTTATTCCAAATGTCCCGCTTTTTAAGGGTCCTTCCTGAAAAAAAAATCTTTGGGTAACTGATTTTATTCCGTGTTTTAGTAGTGTTACTTTATCAATTTCCGGTTACAGTGGACCCTCGGTTTGAATCTCGAACAAAAATTCGAAAGTCGACCAAAACAGTGTTCAGTGAGCATCTACCAAATGATTGCGTATTAGCATTATTATACAGTATTTTTATCGTTTTTCATCCGCATAATGCCGAAACGTAAGTGCAGTATAAATGATAACATTACAAGAGAATTTCCCTTCATTAAAGGTGTAGATGAAAATGTGGAATGTACTTTATGCAGTTCTATATTTAGCATTTCACATGGTGGTCGGTCAGACGTAGTCAACCACGTGAAAACGAAAAAACATAAAGGTGCTGTTGAAAGTAAGGCTTCCAACAGCAGTATAAGTCACTTCTTAAATGCGAAAACCCAGAGCGAAAAGGACATGGAAAAACAGTTATCATTGGCAGCACAGGAAGCAACCTTCGCTTATCACACGCTTATCATATAAACTTGACTATTGTGTATTTTTTAAAGGTGCGATTTTTCTAATTAAGTATGTAATTTAGAATTTTTTTGTAAAGTGGAAGTTGTGTTAGTTAATGTGTGTATTTTTATACCAGTATCTTATTTTAAGTGCAACATATAATATATAATAGATTTATTTGTGCTTTACCTTAATTTTTAACATGTCCCGTTTTTTTACAAAATGTCCCGGGTTTTTTAGGTAAAAATTTGGAAATGTCCCGGTTTTTAAACAAAACATTATGGGAACCCTACCCTAAACACAGCCCAACAATACACCCTTCCATTGTCATTGATTCACGGCTGAGCGAGCAGCGAGCCATTGAGGTTGTTTCGAGTGGAAGTTGCCAGATTCTAAATTTGTTGTATTTCAAAGTTTAAAACATATCATTAACCTCTTCAATAATGTAAAGGTAAAGAATCCCGTGACACGCCTATTGAGGCATATTGGGAATATGGTGTTAGGCCCATATTTTCTCGACCGTCGGCACACTAGGGGTGACGTGGTCAGCATCACGCCGGCCGCCTTAACCTTCCCAGAGTTGCTGTGGTAACCTCTTCAATACTATAATAATATTAATAGTATTATAGTAATATTTTATTATTATTATTAATATTCTTGTTGTATATATATATATATATGTTTTTTGTTGTCATTTATTGTGGGGGCCCCTTTTTCTGGGCCTTGGTTCAGCTGCACTATTTGCATCCGGCAGGCGGCACTGGAAAAAAACTCTGTGGTGCCCTCTTCCTTTGGTGCCCTAAGCACGTGTTTATTTTGTTTTAATGGTTAATCCAGCCTTGCCTGTAGCTATTAATTTTCCATAATGAGTTTATCAGCTCCATACATGATGAGGTTGCTGTGTGTGTGTGTGTGTGTGTATTCAACGCCAATGCTCCCCGCACTCCTCTAGCAGTGGTGTTTCATATAACAATTGGTTTTACACGATGAGGTTGCCTGCGCCATTAATCGCCTCTTACGAGGTGCGAGAGGAGGCAATAGACCTACTTGTCGTTGCCTCCTCAGAAACTTAAGGGAACTAAATAGTGCCTTTATTTATTTACTGTAAATATAAATATTTATAATAATAAATTATTCTCCAAACAAAGCATTCAAAATATTTATAACCTTTTGTTTCTTCGATTCCTTATGCAGTAAATGTAATTCTATATATATTTTATATTTTGAGAGGTATTCTCAAAGTCAGTAAAATGTATTAATCACTCAACATCTTTTAGCTCCCAAAGGAGCATAGGCCTTCAACAAACACATGCCAAGTCCTCCAGTCACGTGCCACCAGCTCAAATTTGATTTGTGAAGGATTATAGTTCTCTAAAACCTGATGGATTTTCCATGTGTGTCGTGTGTACACTATCTCAAATTCTCGAGAACAAATCAATCTACGAAATATTTGCCACGGAACCGAGAAGTCTGTGATTCTGTAACAGTGTCCTAATTAAACTGTGGCAGAGTGTCTGCAAGTATTGGAGGCAACGGAAGGGAAATATTAGGAATTGGGAAAAACACGAAAGAATAAATAACGACACAGGGACAAGAAAAGGAAGAATGAAGAGAAATAAAAATATGAGGGAAGAAAATGTTATGTAAAGTACTATAGGTATAAGACAAGATAAAACATTAAGTGGATTCGGAGTGGCTAAGAGGTCTTGCGTCCGCCTATAATTCTAAAGGTACAGGGTTCAATTCCCAGTACAGGGAATTTAATTTATGAACATTGTTTTAAGAACCAGTGGTCCTAATGTCACACTCTCCCCTGGTCTCATGGGTAGTGAGATCGGATCCCTAGCCTTCGCAAAAAAAAAAAAAAAAAAGTAGGTCGCGTGTGCAAGTTGCGCACGTTAAAAATATCACTGTAGTTGCAAATGTAAAGAGCAGGCTATAAGGCCACAGCCCTGGCAAAATAAAATAAAAAATTAGAAACCTACCCACCACAAAAATATTTATAGAATATGTGATTCCTGTATAAACACATTGGGATTCTCGCCGGTGCTACAGTCCTTAAAACCAAAACCAAACCAAAAAATTAGGTGAAAGGATTGCTAGTAATAATAATAATAATAATAATAATAATAATAATAACAATAATACAGAGTTCAAGGGGAACAAACCAATGAAACTTTAAACTCATTGATAACTTCTGACAACAGGAAGACAACTGTACTTTTAGTTTCTATCTTATGTTTCAGTGTAATTATTGCCCTTAGGTGTTTTCTTTTTTATATTAATTAACAACCAATACATTTTCAGCATCCACCACCCAGGGTCACCAATGAGAAGTAAAGTAAGATACGATTAAAGGGGGAAAAAACACGTTTTACGGGTAGACTTTTACCACTGTTGCCGAATGTGCTAAAAACAGAAAATCAATGTTCCATACATTCTACTGTATAGAATATAAGTGAATGACCACAGTACCGGCTCTTGAGAGAAGCGGCAAAATAACTAAATAATGGACACTACATTGTGATCTAAGTCAATAGTAATGAAAATTAAACCAAAAATGACAACAACAAAAAACGTCAAGTAGATATAATTAGTAGTATTTAGCAGTCCCTTCAGTCATGACTGGCTATGGGAATGGGCCACCTTCAGTCATGACTGGCTATGGGAATGGGCCACCTTCAGTCATGACTGGCTATGGGAATGGGCCCCCTTCAGTCACGACTGACTATGGGAATGGGCCCCTGAGGTGATAGTATAAGTATAAGTGGTGATAGTATAAGTATAAGTATGAGGTGCGTCATCGCTATACATAAACGCCAGCTGACTGAGTTTGAACTTTCGAAATCCAACCTTACACAACAGCTACGTCTACTGACTTCTTTGTGCCCGGCAGCGTTCCCTCTTATTCGCACTATAATCCATGACACGAATTGGGAGCTGTATACTCGTTTGTGCACGCATAAAAAAGAGAAATTGCGCCGCCTCCGTCCGCAACCTCCTTTAGGGTCCTCTATTCAGTCTTCTACCCAAGCTAAAGTTATTTGCATTCCTCCAGATTTGCATCTGTCTCCTGATGAATTGTCTGTCCTGAGCAAAGGTCTTAAGTTTGTTCCTCTTCGTTCTAATTTTGACAAATATTCTCTGCTTCAGGATGTTCACAGCTTCCATCGCCGCATGCGTCTCAAATATTACCATCGTAATGGTAATGATTCTACCAGGGTTTCCGATACTGATGATATCTCTCGTCGTTTCGGCAAACGTAAACTAGACTGGACTCCAGCTCCAGGAGCTTCTCGTAACGGACGATTTCTTGTTGCCCTAATGACGCCGCAAGGTGTTATGGCCGAAGACTGCTTAGTCGGTCGGCGGTCAAAGGAATAATAATAATAATAATACTTTACATGACATTGACCAGCTCAATCTACGCCGTCTCCGTCGATCTAACCTCACGTCTTCTGAATGGCGGGCATTGTCACGCCTTAAAAACCGTGCTGATATTGTTATCAAGCCGGCAGACAAAGGTGGTGCTGTGGTTGTTTGGCGTAAGGACTTATACATTCACGAAGGAGTTTGTGGTAAAGTGGGATGTTATAAATATTTATAGGGGACTTAGTGTACTGACTGAGATCAGCTGTGAAGGTATCTGTATCTAATAGGTGTAGTGTTCTACAGATAACCTTACTTGCTACCACATTATAACTCAGTCAGAATTATTCTGGAATATTGTGATGACTACGTTAAATGTCTAGGGTATGTATATGATGAAGTGTAAGTCACAACAACAACAGACAGATAAACAATTTAATTTATTCCACCACACTTGACAACACTGGGACACTCACACACATTTAACACTCTATAAGACTATCTTAAATGAGGCACTGGTAAAGTTTCAAATATAAATATGTATTAATTACTTTCCCTAATATATGTGTCCTGATTCAAATACAAAGTGAACCAGGAATCACAATCAATTTTAATTACAATTTATATGTACAGAATTTATCAATATGAAAACCTTGTAGTGACATATTTTATTAATATTATCCTATGTGTGTCAGTTGTGTAGTAGTAATATGAGGTAATACTGGTTTTGTTCTTTCAAGCTATGTTGTTATTTGTCATCATGACTTCAAGTGTTTGTTTAACTTGGAAATAGTATGGGGAAAAGTTCACAGTTCCTATCAATTTAAACACTGTATTTTCCCTCTGTTTTATTATAAAGTCAGATTTTGAGGGGGGGGGGGGGGGCATAATGTTGAGCTCCTCTGGCCACAGACGCTTATCTTTCGTGATGGCGGCAGGAAAAGACTCCTCTGCTCGATAGCCTCCCTGTGTTCTGGAGACACCTCACTGGTCACTATCTGGACCCAGGAGTATGCTGTCAGCCTCTAGGTTCAGCAAAGCTCAGACCAGGTACTGCTCAATAACTTTAGGACCACGGTCCCTGAAACAAGAAGGTTGTACCTCCTATTTCAGAACTAATTTATAATAAATTTCCAGACTGAACACAATACATAACAAACACTGAGTTCAGAGCGGTAGGCCAACTGCTATCTTCATCTGAAACAATTTTCACCAGTATACTCCTCCCTAATGGTTACTACGCCTCTGCAATTCCAGCATGATTTCTTTCTAGTCAATAAGATAGGTGTCAGTGTACTGTTTGGCAATTCCATGTAGTTTTACTTTCCTCCGACACCTTCTGTTCAGGTTGGAGCACTATATAGGCTTTACCTCATGTTCGCTACTGAACCACACATATATACAGACATAAATTATCAATTTACATTCAATTTTCATTAAAAAGATATCAAATATTTCAAGCTTACCACAATTCATGGAATAATACACAGTTACGTTGACTGGCAATGAATATAGCACAATTTCGATCTGCCGATGTCCCAGGCTTTTATTTAGAAAAATATGCACTGGCGCTCAACGCACTGGTTCTTTAGTAAGTTTATTTGAAAATGTGGTGCTGACCTGACGCCTCTGATTGACTATATTGGCGGGTCTAACCAATCGTGCCATGTTTACACAAGCGTTTGAAAAAAAAAGTACTCCTACTCCCGTTTCCCTAACAACAAAGAATCAATATTTATAGTCCGACTAATCGTGTTTAGCCTTACATTTACTTTCCGCCAATCAAATAGGAGGTAACATGTCAGCCTATTTCCCGTACAATGGTGGTGTGAAAATCTGCCACTGAGCGATTCTGATTTTGGTGTTGTCTGACATCCCTCACTATTTCTTTTGGCTATAATTTGTTAATTCCTAGACTATTTGCGTAACGTTTAACATATTCTTTGTCAGCAAGTCCTAAGGAACCCAAATATATAAATTTAATGGGGCTAAGGGGCTGCGTTCAAAATATGCATTTTCTTCTACCTCCTGTTCACTTCGAATACGATGTGGTGTCTGGGTACTGTAATGTTTTCAAACGTAAACCAGTATAATGTCATATTACCTAATAAGAATTTTCAGGTTTTTAAAAACTAACTCTCGTATGGGTAGTGTTTTTTATCACTGTCGATTTGAAAAAAGCTAGTGCTTGTGGCCTTACACGCGTGATGGTAGTAATTGTGTATCGCGAGACTGTGGTAGTATTGCCTGCGTTCCGGCTTTCAGCCCCTCTCTTTCTTTCTATCCTTAGTCCATCTGTCTTTCGTTTATGGTAACTTAGTGTATAAAATGACATGAATGGAATATTAAATATAGGTCAGCTTGCGTATCTCAAGGTTTTTCTTAGAAAAGCAGTACACGTTTTATCGTAGAAAGCGGGTATTGAAGCAGTAGGCTTTTACTATCAACGTGAAACGTTACAATTTGCTGACGGAGGAGAAAACAAGGGGGATTTCGAGTACAGTCATTGTGACAGCACTGTTCTTTACCATTCTTCTTTCCTTTTATTAAATTTATTTGTTAGGCTTTACATTTACGTTTTAATTTATATATGTGGATTAGAATTTCACACGACAAATTCTCCCCACTTAAAACAGACGTTATATGTCAGTCTATAATTCTATATACACATAGAGAAATTTATTATTTTTCCTGGAGTTTAGGGTGATTCTCATCACACGGATGGCGGCTTAAAAAATCCGCTCCCAGATTTGTTTTTCCACTTATATACTCTATGCTAAACTCAAATGGCTGCATCAATAATGACCAACGGAGTAATCTAGAATTCTCATGTCTAGCCTGTGCTAGAAACGACAAAGGTTTGTGATCCGTTTGCAACTTAAATGCCTTCCCATACAGATAAATATTGAATTTCTTTATCGCCCATATTACTGCAAGACATTCTTTTTCGCTAGTTGAGTAGTTGGTTTCAGCTTTATTCAACTTTCTGCTAGCATATGCCACTGGGCTTAGTTCCCCATCCAATGCATCTGATTTCTGTAGCAGAGTTGCACCTAACCCAATATTACTGGCATCAGTCCTTACTACAAATTCCTGACTTAAGTCAGGTAGTTTCAAAATAGGTTTACTTGTGAGCTTTTCCTTCAATTCTTGGTAAGCCATTTCACATTGTGGTGTCCATGTAATTCGATCTGGATTTCCCTTACGTGTCAAATCAGTTAACGGTGCACATATGGAATTAAAGTTTTTGATATACTTCTGGTAGAAACCACATAATGAGACAAAGGATCTCACGTCTTTCTTGGTTTGTGGTCTTGGGGCTTTCTTTAGTTTCTCTAAATTCTTGGGGTCAGGGGTCATGTTTCCCTGATAAACTGTGTGTGTCCCAAGAATTCCAATTCTTTACATCCAACGCAACATTTGGTTGGTCGGGCTGTTAAATTCGCTTCCCTAAGTCGATTAAACAGCATGTTCAGAGAGTCAATGTGTTCCTCAAATGTTTCTGTTGCTATAAGGATATCATCCATGAAATTTGTGATACATGGATTATTCAGAGGGTCCAATAATTTTCTCATCATTCTAGAGAAGACACTAGGCGCATTCTTCAATCCAAATGGCAATCTATTAAACTCATAGTGTCCTTCTGAGGTACTAAAAGCTAGGTATGGTCTAACCTCATGCTTTACTGGAATCTGATAGTATCCTTTACTCAGATCCACTTTTGAGAAATATTTAGCTTTATTTAGTCTGGCAAACAACTGATTTGTATCCGGCAATGGATCCACCTGTCCTTCTGTAATAGCATTCAGTCTCCTGTAATCTATACAGAGTCTATGTTCTTCAGAGGGCTTCCTTAGGAGTACAACACCGGAACTATACGAAGATTCACTGTGTGAAATAATTCCTTCCTTCAACAAATAGTCTATCTCTTCCTTCAAAGCTTTCTCCTTAGCAAAATGAATCGAATAGGGTTTCATACATACAGGTGTGAGGTCTATCAGCTTCATATCATATTCCAATAAGTTTGTATGCCTTGGTCGGTCTGTTAACACCTCTGCATGATTATCTAGAACCTGTTGCACTCTCTCTTTCTGAGTTTTCGTTAAATGTGTACTGATTTTCACCTGTGCCGCTGTCTCACAGGGGTGTAATGGATATTCAAATGATGAAAGTGGTTCCTTTTTCATCTCCATGGCAATGGACAAGGTCAACAAGTGTGTCTTTTCCTGATGTTCTCTTTCCAAATATTTCTTCAGGAGATTCACATGATAGATTTTTTCTTTCCCCTTCTTATCTATCTTATAATTGGTTCTAGACACCTTCTCTAGAACTGTATATGGACCTTGCCATCCAATTTGTAACTTATTCTGACTACCGGGGAGAAGAAGCAGTACCTTCTCTCCCACAGCCAAATCTCTGTCTTTAGCTTTCCTGTTATAATAGGCAGCATGTTTCTTCCTGGCTTGTTTCAAATTTTCATTGGCAAGTTTCCAGCCAGTTTTTAAACGAGTGGTCAGCTCATTCACATATTGGTATGAGGATGTAATATTTTCCTCTGCCTTTTCATCAGTCCACGTTCTTAACAGCGTTACATATGGACCTTCAATTTTGTGGACCTATTTGTCCATGCACCGGTATGGTCTCTTCCACTCGAAGCTCCATAGTGATGATTTTTCTTCCCAGAATTATCATGCACAAAACGACCGCTACCAATTTTTCTCTTGGGGCTGTCTCCCCACTTAAAATTCTCGGTGAGAGATTTCCTCTCTTCATCTTCTTCCTCCAGTTTGTTTAAGTCCGATTGAGGGATTTTCGGCTTATCCTGGGGTAAGACATCTCTTTGCACTCTCCGCATAGTGGCCATTGTAAAACAGTTAAGTGAAGCTTGTCCGTGAAAAGGGGCTTCCCATTCCCTTTGGTCCACTTTATCAAATTTATATTTCTTTGTATTGTCAGGCCTAAGGTTGCCCCGTGGCGTGTCCAGGTCCTGATCAATGTTCCCACTTGTGGGTGTTCCCTCATGTGCTATGCTACACCTCTCTACAAAATTCTCAATGTCCCATCTTGCCTTGGGCCAATAATAATTGTGAGCCACCTTTTGGATGATGGTACCTATTTTTTCATGGTCCCCATCTGGTTTCACATGTAGGCTCCTTATTAAGTCTGCCCTATATCTCTTTGGAAGAACCAGCTGTCCGTGACCTTTGGATCTAGCTCCAGTCTTCCTATACATCAACTTGTTTTTCATGTAAAAATCTCCCTTGCCTGGAGTTGTATGACAAGTTGACAATTTCCTGAAACAAGGCTTGAGGGTCTTATCCCCAGCCTGTGCCTTCCTCATCTCTTCTGGAGTGGTATCTAACATAATATCCTCCTCCTGTCTTGAGGTCGACCTGACCTGAAGGGTGGCCATAACTATAGGGTTCCTTCTGCAACGGTCAGTGTCATGATTGTTCATCTTACAATTTTTACACCACCTTTTCCCTTGGTTGAAAGATTTTCTTTCATCATATTTCCTTTCATCGAATTGTGGGGTTTTATTTTTATTGTCATACCGTGGCCTATCAAATTGGTGCTTACCTTTGTTTTGATCTCTAGGATCAAATTTATTAAAGTTCTGTGGTGCCCTAAAATTATCCAGCTGTTTCTTTTTATTACCTGATACCTCTGCCTGAGCTGCTTGATACCTTTCAGCAACATTTAGCAACTCACCCAGCCTCTCTGCACCTTGTTCCATGAGAAACTTTCTCAGGTCTGGAGCCATGGACTCTCTTAGTTGTTCTATAAGGACCATTTCCTTAAGATCTTGGGTTTTCCCCAGAGAAGTCCATTTCTCCAAGTATGTCTCTAACCGTGCAGAGAACTGGTGATAGGTTTCACCTGACAGTAGTTTAGCATTCCTAAATTTTTTCCTATAAAATTCTGCGTTCTTTTCATATCTTAACAAAAGAGCCTGCTTTAGCATGTCATAATTTTCCTGATCACCTCTGCTCATTTTGGCAAAAACTTCATAAGCTGCCCCACGAAGCCCTTGAGACAACTTTAAGCTCCACCTTTCTCTTTCTAACCCATATGTGGTAGCCAATAGTTCATATCTATTTAGATAGCTCTCAATATCATCGTCTTTCTCAACAAAATGATCTAAATGAAAATTCATAGCTGAGGTTGAGGCTCCCTGGCTAGCAGTGGCATCAGAGGTAAAGGGACTGGCACCATTTTCAGGAGCATGGCCTTGAAACTCAAACTCCCTTAGTCGTAACTCATGTTCCCTTTGTAATCTCTTCTCCTCCTTTTCTGCTTCCCTCTCTGCAGTCAATCTTCTTTTCTCGGCTTCCCTTTCTGCAGCCAATTTCTTCTCTTCTCTTTCTGCAGCCTGTCTTCTTTCCTCTGCTTCCAATGCTTTAGCCTCTTTGTCAGCCTCAATCTGCAACCTCTTAGCCTCAGCCTCAATCTGCAACCTCTTAATTTCTTTTTCAGCCTCTAACCTCTTATCTTCGGCCAACCTTTCAGATTCTAATTTTCTTTCGGCCTCTTTTTCTAATCTTCTTTCTTCCCGTTCAATATATTTGTCACATTCAGCAGTGACATAAGCAATCATAATTTGCCCGTCCATTCCTAACTCTTTCGCAGTCTGTACAGCAGCAGATCGAAATTTTGCCAAGTCGGCCATTGTCTAACATGCAATTGTAAACAATTCAATCTTTCAATAATTATCTAAGGACACTACAGGCACTGAGAGCTCAACCTTATTTATTTCCACCCAAGGATACCTTTTAATTCTTTATTATTCCCAATATATATAACAGGAGAAAGTTCAATATCCCGGACGAGCCCCCAATATATGTGGTAAAGTGGGATGTTATAAATATTTATAGGGGACTTAGTGTACTGACTGAGATCAGCTGTGAAGGTATCTGTATCTAATAGGTGTAGTGTTCTACAGATAACCTTACTTGCTACCACATTATAACTCAGTCAGAATTATTCTGGAATATTGTGATGACTACGTTAAATGTCTAGGGTATGTATATGATGAAGTGTAAGTCACAACAACAACAGACAGATAAACAATTTAATTTATTCCACCACACTTGACAACACTGGGACACTCACACACATTTAACACTCTATAAGACTATCTTAAATGAGGCACTGGTAAAGTTTCAAATATAAATATGTATTAATTACTTTCCCTAATATATGTGTCCTGATTCAAATACAAAGTGAACCAGGAATCACAATCAATTTTAATTACAATTTATATGTACAGAATTTATCAATATGAATCTTGTAGTGACATATTTTATTAATATTATCCTATGTGTGTCAGTTGTGTAGTAGTAATATGAGGTAATACTGGTTTTGTTCTTTCAAGCTATGTTGTTATTTGTCATCATGACTTCAAGTGTTTGTTTAACTTGGAAATAGTATGGGGAAAAGTTCACAGTTCCTATCAATTTAAACACTGTATTTTCCCTCTGTTTTATTATAAAGTCAGATTTTGAGGGGGGGGGGGGGGGGCATAATGTTGAGCTCCTCTGGCCACAGACGCTTATCTTTCGTGATGGCGGCAGGAAAAGACTCCTCTGCTCGATAGCCTCCCTGTGTTCTGGAGACACCTCACTGGTCACTATCTGGACCCAGGAGTATGCTGTCAGCCTCTAGGTTCAGCAAAGCTCAGACCAGGTGCTGCTCAATAACTTTAGGACCACGGTCCCTGAAACAAGAAGGTTGTACCTCCTATTTCAGAACTAATTTATAATAAATTTCCAGACTGAACACAATACATAACAAACACTGAGTTCAGAGCGGTAGGCCAACTGCTATCTTCATCTGAAACAATTTTCACCAGTATACTCCTCCCTAATGGTTACTACGCCTCTGCAATTCCAGCATGATTTCTTTCTAGTCAATAAGATAGGTGTCAGTGTACTGTTTGGCAATTCCATGTAGTTTTACTTTCCTCCGACACCTTCTGTTCAGGTTGGAGCACTATATAGGCTTTACCTCATGTTCGCTACTGAACCACACATATATACAGACATAAATTATCAATTTACATTCAATTTTCATTAAAAAGATATCAAATATTTCAAGCTTACCACAATTCATGGAATAATACACAGTTACGTTGACTGGCAATGAATATAGCACAATTTCGATCTGCCGATGTCCCAGGCTTTTATTTAGAAAAATATGCACTGGCGCTCAACGCACTGGTTCTTTAGTAAGTTTATTTGAAAATGTGGTGCTGACCTGACGCCTCTGATTGACTATATTGGCGGGTCTAACCAATCGTGCCATGTTTACACAAGCGTTTGAAAAAAAAGTACTCCTACTCCCGTTTCCCTAACAACAAAGAATCAATATTTATAGTCCGACTAATCGTGTTTAGCCTTACATTTACTTTCCGCCAATCAAATAGGAGGTAACATGTCAGCCTATTTCCCGTACAATGGTGGTGTGAAAATCTGCCACTGAGCGATTCTGATTTTGGTGTTGTCTGACATCCCTCACTATTTCTTTTGGCTATAATTTGTTAATTCCTAGACTATTTGCGTAACGTTTAACATATTCTTTGTCAGCAAGTCCTAAGGAACCCAAATATATAAATTTAATGGGGGCTAAGGGGCTGCGTTCAAAATATGCATTTTCTTCTACCTCCTGTTCACTTCGAATACGATGTGGTGTCTGGGTACTGTAATGTTTTCAAACGTAAACCAGTATAATGTCATATTACCTAATAAGAATTTTCAGGTTTTAAAAAACTAACTCTCGTATGGGTAGTGTTTTTTATCACTGTCGATTTGAAAAAAGCTAGTGCTTGTGGCCTTACACGCGTGATGGTAGTAATTGTGTATCGCGAGACTATGGTAGTATTGCCTTCGTTCCGGCTTTCAGCCCCTCCCTTTCTTTCTATCCTTAGTCCATCTGTCTTTCGTTTATGGTAACTTAGTGTATAAAATGACATCAATGGAATATTAAATATAGGTCAGTTTGCGTATCTCAAGGTTTTTCTTAGAAAGGCAGTACACGTTTTATCGTAGAAAGCGGATATTGAAGCAGTAGGCTTTTACTATCAACGTGAAACGTTACAATTTGCTGACGAAGGAGAAAACAAGGGGGATTTCGAGTACAGTCATTGTGACAGCACTGTTCTTTACCATTCTTCTTTCCTTTTATTAAATTTATTTGTTAGGCTTTACATTTACGTTTTAATTTATATATGTGGATTAGAATTTCACACGACAGAGTTACACAGCTAGGTAACACCACCTTTTATTCACCTTGTTCTGGTGATGTTACAGTCCGGAATAATCTTACTGTTTATGAGACTATCCGGGGCCTTGTCCATGATGATCATCTCCCTTCTGGTGCTTTATCTCTCCATATTTTTGATAGTAGTCTTGGTAAGCTTTCCTTCTACATGCTTCCTAAGGTGCATAAAATTGCTAACCCTGGTAGGCCTATTGTTTCAGCCTGCTCTTGTCCCACTGAACGTATTTCTGAATTCCTTGATAGTATTTTCCAGCCTTTGGTCGCCAATCTGCCTTCTTATTTGAAAGACACTACTCATGCTATCACTACCTTTGATTCTATCAGATTCACGCCTGATCGTACTTACCGTCTTTTCCTTCTAGATGTTTGTTCCCTTTATACTTCTATTCCACATGCTGATGGTCTTAAGGCACTCCAATTTTTTCTCGACCAGCGTACTGATCTTACTATAAGCACAGGTCCGCTTCTTCGCCTTGCTGAGTTGGTTCTTAATCTCAACTCTTTTGAGTTTAATGGCCAATTCTTCAACCAAATCAGTGGCGTTGCTATGGGTACTAAGATGGGCCCTAGTTACGCTTGCCTTTTTATGTGCCACTTTGAATATTTGGTCTTTCAAAATTATGATGGGCCAATACCCGAGTTTTACCGCCGCTACATTGATGATGGTATTGGCATTACTGACATGTCTGAGGTAGACCTCCGTCGATTTATCGACTATGTTGGTAATTTCAATCCTGCCATCAAATTCACTTCTGAAATTTCTACGACCTCAGTGAACTTCCTTGACATCACTGTGACTATTAGCCCTATTGGTCTTAAAACGTCTGTCTATTATAAGGCTACTGACGCTCATGGTTTCCTTCTTTATACTTCATCGCATCCTCTTAGCTGTAAAAATTCCATTCCCTTTTCTCAACTTCTTCGCTTGCGTCGGTTATGTCACGATGACGATGATTTTCATCAGCGAGCTCAAGAGATGCTTGAGTTCTTTCGCCGACGTCTTTATCCAGAACATGTTTTATCTGATGCCCTTAATCGTATCACACGCGTCACTCGTCAGATGGCACTCACTACTAAACCTTCTGTTCAATCTGACAGACTCAAACTGGTTCTAACTTTCCATCCTCACTGCCTGGCGGTAAAGAGAATTCTGTTTCGACATCTGCCTATTCTCAACTCTGATCCTGATACCAAAGAGTTATTTCGTGATACACCTTTGGTAGCTTATCGTAGGGATAGGAATTTTAGGGATATTCTTGTACACAGTCGCTTGCGACATTCTAGCCCATCTTACTTTGGTACTAAACCGTGCCAACGCCGGATATGCAAGACCTGTCCGTTTGTACTCCAAACTCAGACAGTCACTTTTCCTAAAGGAAAATTTATCATTAGAGAGTCTTTTACGTGCGAATCCAGAAACCTGATTTATGCTATCATCTGCAAGAGATGTGGCATGACCTATATTGGTGAAACTGGTAGGCGTTTGGCAGACAGGTTTCGTGAGCACTTGAATGACATCTATCAGGACAAACATTTACCGGTGGCCCTTCATTTCAATAGACCTGACCATTCAGGTAATTCCGATATACAGGTCACTGCCCTGCGTTCATGTGCCGGTAATGACAAGACTCGCTTTTCGTTGGAGAATCGCCTTATTTTTAAAATGGGTGTTCTAGCTCCCGGCGGTTTAAATATACAACATCATTTTGCATAAATTCTGGTAGCTTTTCTCTTTTTCATTCTTTATTCGTTGTCTTTATGATCTATCTTCTTGTGTTTTTGCTTTGGTTCGTTTCGTATCTTTTTATATCTCTTGTTTTGTCGCTATCGCACGTCACTTCCTTGCGAATTCTGTGACAAGAGACTACCGCTTTCTTCCACGGATTCTTTGCATCGAGCTAAGCTAACTTTAACTAGTTCCACAGTTTTGTTTATTCTTCTTTTTTTCGTTTCGTTGGATTATTTACTTTCTTGTTTCAGTATTTCTTTTAGATTTTACGGTTTTCTGGTATTGTTATTGTTTACTTTTTCCATCTGCTTGTATCGCCCATTTGTTGTATGTTTCTCATCACCGTATAGTTTTGTAGTACCTATATGTAATTTTTGTCTTTGTCACCTGTTTGTGGCTGACGAAGGGTAAAACCCGAAACGTCCCTTGTCTCATGTGAACTGTTATTTGTAAAACTGATTTAATACCGTTTTATTAGTTTATAAACTTATATCCCTGAGGTGATAGCCCTCAGCTGCTTTTTTTTCCCCTGGTGTTCCTTTCCCCGTGTTCTTGTTCTCTTCTGCTTGTTGTAAGAGCTTCATTTCGCCCAATCTGAGGTGACGCTGTAGGGAGCATCGTCACTTTGTGCGATCGACAGTTTCATCCTCCCAGGTTGTTGGATTTATGTCCAGCACCTGCATGTCTCACTGGCTTCCTAGCGCAGTGGTCTATGGTTCGATCCCCAGATGAGGCGGGAATTTTTTAGGCCACAAACGGCTCCTGGGTCGACCCAGCCCCAAATGGGTACCAGAGCAACTCTGGGAAGGTTAAGGCGGCCGGCATGATGCCGACCACATCACCCCTCGTGTGCCGACGGTCAATATAATATGGGCCTAACACCATATTCCCAATATGCCTCAATGGGCGTGTAACGGGTTCCTTTACCTGTTTTTACCTGCATGTCTCTTGCACACATCTTAGAACCTCAGCTGCGGTCGCCCAACTGTTCTTTTGCCATCTACCAGCTGTCAGTTTAAAATATCTTAAAGGATTTGACCATCTTCCATGCGGCGGACATGGCTAAGCCAGCGTAGTCTGCGCTGTTTAAGCAGTGTATACATGCTCTGAAGGCCAGCATGTGACAGTAGATACATTTTAAAGACATAATTGAACATAACATACTAACCCTCCAAAACGCAACAGGGTAGAGAGAGAGAGAGAGAGAGAGAGAGAGAGAGAGAGAGAGAGAGAGAGAGAGATCAATCTAGGATCATGTAAGGTGATACACTATACACATCATAGACATTAAACAATGCCACAACAAACGGTAGATAAATTACAACCTGGAAGAACCAATAAAAAAAAAAAACCCAACGTAATTTGCTATATAGAATGATGAACCCTATATACGCTAATTATAACTCACATGGGCTTGAACCAGGTATCCTGTGCACATTACAAACACCAGTTTTAATGTGCAAGTTCCAACAACAACAAACAAAAAAGAAGAAACACATAAAAACCCCCACAAAAACTGATCCTCATAAGAGAAAATAAAGTAAGGCATGGGGGGAGAGGGCGCCATGGGGGAAGAGGGCGCCATGGGGGGAGAGGGCGCCAAAGCGAGACTCCCACCACCTTTAAAATTATTGCTATGGCTTGGTTTGGTTTTTAAGGAACATCTTCACTGCATACGGACAACTCCATCAGTACTCCGACCTCCACCTTTAGATCACACAAAGAGGATCTCAGCACAGTGCACGAACTGGGTAGCACCGGCGAGGATTCCAATGTGTGCATGTAAGGATCACACATTGATATGAGTAAATATCATATCATGTTTTGTATTCGATCACTTCCTGATATATATTGTTTACACACGGTATCCCGTGGTTGCAGGAAGTGACGTCCTGACTCCTGCTTTGAATTGACAGCAGACGTCAGTTTTGATTTGGGACAAGCTGGCGTCTCTAACCGGCAGTCTGCTTGTGTCGTTTGACCAGTATGCATGGAATGTGTCCAGTAGGACCTGCTTTTAAAATGTGTTAATTGCCTTTGGGCATCTTTATATTTCACCTGCAAGATCGATTACCATCACTGCCTTATGCTTTCATTAACAGTATAATGTCAGATTAGTCTTAGCAGTGTGTATGGAATTCTTGGGCACGTAAGTTGACTGTTCCATTAAAACTGAGAGTATCAGAATCGAGGACAGTAGGGACATGTGCTAGTAAAAGCTACGATGTCATACCATACTCAAGATGGAGTATATGTGAATCGTGCCAAGAAGTTAGGCCTTGTTACTGAGTACCTGAGGTGCGGGCCAGGGAGATTATGTGTGACTGGCCAAATTTAAATATAAATATTATAATTCCTGAAACGGAATATGCAAGGAGAACCCTGGAGGGTATTCAGCAGGCCACTGTAATAAGGAGTGTCAAGCCTGAAGTCTAATGCACTCTTACCACAGGACGTCGAGAGGACGGTTCCTGAAATAATAAACATTCTCTTAAAATTACCCGTACCAGTTTCTGGGGGCCAAGCCATTGGATGCCTTACAAGCCTAAGAGCGCCTAACGAGTCGAGGACTATTTTTTCAAAATGGCGGCACGCATCGTCTGCCAAACTGTTTTATGAATGGAAGGGATTTCCATCAATATGAAGGTGCCTCAAGTTTTCACTAAGTTATAAAAGTGACTCATTGTTACACAGAAGTCATAGGAACTGACTATCTTCATCCAAGAATCAAGAATTCTATCAAAAATCATGGACCAGATCGATGTCCTTCGATGTCAGCATGAAGCAATTCTAAGCCTAACCAAATACTAGGCTACAATCATCACTACATCCTTTGCTTGTCGAAGTCTCAAGAGGGATTGTTTTCTTGGCAACAGATAAGTCTGTTTATTGTTACATACAGCTTGGCTGTCAATACAATCTGTTTGCCTGATATCTGACTTCACCTTATGTGTTTTCATTACGTGTTTTTGGTTTTGTAACTAGCGGGCTGGATGGAGGGACTTGATTTGTGATCATTCAATACCGCGAAAGCTAGGTCGAATGAGCAAATCAAGCGTTCTATAGGGCAGTATCTGTGTGATTCAGATAGAGGACCCAGCATACTCTGCTGGTTGTATAAAAGTTTGCCTCTATTGAATTTAACAGATCCATTTTTGTTAGCTGTGTAGTCATGTTTATCTATTGTTTGTTCTCATAAGTACTGTCATTGTTATATTTTATTTAGTTCGTTGCATTATTGTTTGTAATATTGTCTATTCTCATCTAACTATCATTTATTTTATAGATGTCATAATTGTTGTGATATGCGTCTTGTCTTGTCTATTTGTACTAGAGCATTCGTTTAAATTCATTCATATATATTTTATAGTTATTTCCTTTGTTTTCCATTTGTATTTCCTTTAGTTGCTCGAACCCTGTCTTGCTGTTCTTACTTGTTGTGGTTCTATTTTTTTCATTACTCCATATTGTTTATCTGAATACATCTATTATTACAATTATAAATTGATCTGAGATTGGTGGATGAAGTATTGAATATATAGCTGACATATTCATATATATAAAAGTTAAAATATTGTGTATTATTGATAAACACAAGAATAAGCAACCATGACTTCATTAAAGGATTTATTGAAGATTGGGAAGGATCTTAATTTGGAAGGTCCAGCTTTGCAAGCTTATATTGATAAAGAAGTAAACAGACAAGAAGAACTTCGCAAAGAAGAATTGGCTGAAAAAAGGAGACAAGAGGAACTGCACAAACAAGAAAAAGAAATAGAATTGGCTGAAAAAAGGAGACAAAAGGAACTGCACAAACAAGAAAAAGAAATAGAATTGGCTGAAAAAAGGAGACAAGAGGAACTGCACAAACAAGAAAAAGAAATTGAAATGGTTGAAAAGAGGAGACAAGAAGAACTCCATAAGGAAGAATTAAGGAGACAAGAAGAGCTCCGTAAAGAGGAATTGGAGGAGAAAAGGAGATCAGAAGAGGTGGCTCTTGAAAGAGAAAAATTAGCCTATGCCAGATCTCAAGAAGAGAGTAAATCTCAACAAGCTATAAGATTAGCTGAGATTGAACTGGAAAAATTAAAATTACAACAACCACTGTTGCATCCTGGGGTAGGTGAAGATAAAAATAAAGATCATACTACTGCCATAAGGATTAATTTGCCAAAATTTAACGCATCCATAGATGACATTTCATGCTTCCTAAATAGATTTGAAACTTATTGTGAAGAATATAAGATTGACAAATCTACATGGACATGTAGACTTATGAATTTATTGGTTGGTGAACAATTAACTGTAGTCTCCACTTTGGATGACCAGACTAGAAAGGATTATGAAGCTGTTAAGGTTATTTTATTGCAGAGGTATCAATTAGATGATGAGGGCTGTCGTCAGAAATTTCGGTCTTTGTACCCTGATTCTGGAAAAGATTTCACTGAATTTATTTCAGCTGTTAAACTGAATTTTTCTAGATGGATTGAATTATCCAAAACTGAAAAAACTTTTGAGGGTTTGTCAGATTTGATTCTAAGAGACAAGGTTTTGTCATCTATAAGTTCTGATTTTCTTGCGTTCCTGCAGGAAAGAAAATCAGAGAACCTAACTAAATTACAAACCCTAGGACGTCAATATCAAGTTGCACATCCTAATAGAGTATTGAGCAAAAACAATGTAAGGACTCATTACCAGCTGCATCGGCCAGGTCATTCCAAGACAATGCACCTAGGTATAGATCAAACAGCATAGATAGAAATCAAAGATTTAAACCATCACATAATTACAGTCAAAATAGAGGTAGATACAATTTTAATAAATACCAACCTCAAAGACATTGGAATTCATATCAGGAGGATAACTTTTATCCACAAACCTCATTTAAGTCCAATAACTGGCAAAATAGAGGAGAATATAACTCAAAATCAAATAGAGGTCAGAAAGCATTTTATAGAGGAAATGATCAAAATGCAAATAAAAGATCTTATCATAACAATACTTCCAGACAATCAAGAAACACTGAAAGTACCAATGCCATTGTTCATGATAATAATCAGAACCATAATGATATTGTAGCACATGCAAATTCATGCAGTGTAGACTTAGCAAATAGTGATAACTGCACTAATTGCAATTCTTTATTTCAGCCTCAAGGAGTGCCAAGATTATACGCCCACGGCGACCGTTGCCTCAATTGGCTGTGTGTGGTGTACCCGGAAACGGTGCCTCCCAGTACTGAGGCACAGTTAAGTCCCCGATGTCACTTATCGGTGCAGAGTTGAGAGAGATGGCTGAGCATCACAATCCCCCATGTGTTGCAGCATGAGAACCCAGCATTGCACACTGAGCTTGGGGGGATCACTTGGGCACCAGACTTAATACTGGCTCTTGACTGGATGGCCACATGCAGGAGATTTCTACAATGGAGGGTTGGCAGGTGGTGGGTATCTGGAAGTGGCTCTGTGCAGGACGTGAGGATTCCTTGGGAGAGCCCAGAACCAGAGCACAGCATTGTGCAAGCTCTGCATAGTTGGAGAGCCCCCTGGATGACGGGGAATGCACAGTGTGCTACCCCACCTATCCCCAACTGCTAACTTAGAACCAGAAGTGGGGTCCTCTGTATGCGTGCCAGGCCAGGATAAAATGCCTGGGAAAGAGACTGGAGCTCAGAACTCCCTAACTCAAAGTTGCAGGATGGCAGAAAAGCCATGGGAAAGACAGGGCTATTTTGAAGATAACGCAACCATATTTTCACCTACGAGCTCGGACGCCGCCTCGGTAAACAAGGTCCGCGCAGAGCAGTGACACCCCCAGGCTGCTTGCGAATAGTCTACTACTGGGAACATAAACAGATTAGGGATGAGCCCACTCTCCCGTTGAACAGGTGCTAAAGTCGTAGATACTGGGCCAGAAGGCGCACCGGAAACCACAGTATCACGCAACTCGCTTTTTTTTTTCTATGGAGAGTACACCGTCAAATAAATCTCGTACTGGTGCTCGCCCTGTGGAGCTCCACCAGGCAGGTGCAGTGCCGGGCTCTGAGCCTCGACAGAGCCCACCCTCAGCTACTGGAGGACCCTCTAGACCGTCTTGTGGAGTCAGCAGACGGCGGAGGAGAACTACTGACCAAAACAAAACAGAAAAAGAGACACCCAAAGTGCCACTTGTCATGATGCACTGGAATGCAGAGGGAGTGAACAGCAAGCAGGCTGGATACAGCAAAAAGACAGAGCTGGAAAACATCTTGTATGAGAAGCAAGTCAGTGTTTGCTGTATCCAAGAGACTCACTTGAAAGCAGATCAAACCTTTAAAATAAGGGGATATCAATGCTTCAGATCCGACAGAAAAGATAGACGAAAAGGAGGAGTACTTACTCTTGTAAGGAATAACATTCCTGCACACGAAAGGAAAACCTTCATGGATGGAGCAGAATATCAGCTGTTGCAGATAAAGGTAGACAAGATGGAAATAGAACTCCTGAACTATTACTGTCCGAACAACAAACCCCTGAGTCTCAGCTCTATACAGGTACCAGCCACCAACTTTATAGCAGTTGGAGACTTTTATAGCCACTCCCAGAGCTGGGGCTATAACCATCTGGATCACAGAGGTGAAGAGGTTGAAACTTGGCAAGATGATCACTCCCTAATCCTAGTCAATAATGCCACAGATACTCCTACCTTCTACTCCAGAGGATGGCACACAACTTCAACACCAGATCTTGCCTTCTCCACACCAGATATAGCTGGATCTATTAGTAGAGAAGTAGGAGACCAACTAGGGGGAAGCGACCATCGCCCAATCTTTCTTACTGTCCAGAGTGCAACTCTCAGTACAGGCCCAGCCATTACAAGATGGAACTACAAAAAAGCCAACTGGGGTTTATTCAGGCATCAGGTGAACACCTGCTGTCTACCCTCAAGGTACAGAACAGAGACATTAATGAAGTGGTAAAAGACTTCAACAGATGCATACTACAAGCTGCAAAAGAAACCATTCCCAAAGGATGCCGGCGTAACTACATACCATACTGGTCCAGCACACTCCAAGAACGTCAGGAAGCTATGGACAGGGCTAGAAAGGACGCAGAGTCTCAGCCTTCACTTGAAACTCACAACAAATGGAAAAAGGCTGTAGCAGAGTTTCAGAGAACAAAGCTAGAAGAAAAACGGAAAAGCTGGAGAACTAAAACGGCATCGCTGAACCTTGAGAAAGACGGCAGGAAACTTTGGAGATTAGTCAAGTCTCTAAATGAAGAGCGTTCCTCACTTAGGCAGACTATCACATTGGATGAAGGTGGCAAACTTTTCAGAGGAAAACAAGCTGCAGACTTGTTTGCTAGAAGATACAGTTCAGAAAGCAACTTACCCATTAACATAGATCATCAGAGAGAGATAAGAAAAGAAATACTGGCAACCATGGGACAGACAGATACTCCTGCCCCAATGAGGGAACCCATCACACTAGGAGAACTACAGAAGGCTATTTCCAAGCTTAAGTTTCAAAAGTCACCCGGCCCAGACAAAATCAGCAACGAAATGCTAGTAAATCTGAGCTCAGCAGCAAAGACAAAACTGCTTGAGATATTCAACCACAGCTGGTTGAAAGGAACGGTACCCCAAGTATGGAGAGAAGCCATCACAATACCCATACTAAAGAAAGGGAAATGTAAGACCGAGGCTGCAAGTTACCGGCCAATCAGTCTCACAAGCTGTGTTGGGAAGACTATGGAGCGAATAGTCAACCACAGATTGAAATGGTATTTAGAGTCTGAGCAGATCCTGGTACCGGAACAAGCTGGATTTAGAGAATGCTACAGTATAGAAGACCAAGTTACTTTCTTGTCTCAAGCAATAGAAGATGCCTTCCAGGAGAAGAAAAAGGTCCTAACAATCTGGGTCGACTTCAAGCAGGCCTTTGACAAGGTGTGGAAAGATGGCCTCATTGCAAAACTTAGGAGAAGTGGAATCCAAGGCAACATGATGAAATGGATCCAGTCATACTTGCATAACAGGAGAACTAGAGTCACTCTTGACGGTCTGCAGAGCAGAAAAGTGTTGCTCCATCAGGGGGTACCTCAAGAAGGAGTAATTTCCCCAACACTCTTCCTTGTTTACATCAATGACCTGGTGAAAGATCTCCCTGCAGGAGTTAAAGCTGCCTTATATGCAGATGACCTAGTACTCTGGTGCGCTGATGAAAATGTCACCACAGCAAATTATAGAATGCAGCGGGCAGCAGACATGCTAGTGTCATGGGCAGAGAAATGGCTTATCACAATAAACACAGACAAAACCTCTACAACACTGTTCTCCCTCGCCCCCAAGGACAAATCAGCTAACATACACCTAGGGACAACCGTGATCAAGGAAGAAAGCTACCCCACCTATCTTGGGGTGACATTTTACCAAAGGCTTACATGGAATAAGCATATTGAAAATGCAGAAGGAAAGGCCCGAAGACGACTAGGCATACTCAGAAAATTAGCAGGTACCAACTGGGGAGCAAATGAACGAAATCTAAAGAAGATTTATAATGGAGTAATAAGACCACACTTAGAGTTTAGCTCAGCAGCATGGTCATCAGCTGCTAACTCACATCTGCAGTCTTTGGACAAGGTGCAAAATCAAGCTCTCAGGCTCATTACAGGAGCCATGAAAACTACACCAATAACAGAGATGCAGAAGGTTGCTGGATTACAGACATTGTCCCATAGAAGAGACACAAAAAACCATGATCCAGATGGAAAAGTACAACAGTATGCCAATGCACCCAATGAAGGCAAGACTAGATGATCTGGCATTAGGACGTCTAAAGCGTAGCAGCTTTGTGCATCGGGGGAAAAGACTTATAAGACAGCATCAAGAAGACCTATCCATGAAGACAACACCACTGAAGCCCACCCTATACCCTGTACCATGGGAGCAGGCCAGCAGTGCCCTCCAAATTAATACATCAGTCAGTGGTCTCACAAGTGGATGTGAGTATAATGATCTGCAAAAACGAACTGCTACATTGAGTATGATCCAAGAAAGCTATCCCGATCAATCATGGATACATGCCTATACAGATGGATCAGCAACTAATGCTGTTAGGAATGGAGGTGCCGGTATCTTTATCTCATATCCTGACAACCACTATGAGACTAGGCACATTCCCACTGGTAAATTCTGTTCCAACTATACAGCCGAGGTTCAAGCTCTAGAGCAAGCTGCAAATATGATTTATAACACCAACTCTGACTGCCACCAGGTAGTCATCCTCACAGATGCACTGTCTGTCCTGCAAGCTCTCAAGGGTGGTAAACTCCCGCATCTGAGAAATGAACTAAACAAGGTAGCTGCCAGAAAGAGAACCATACTTCAGTGGGTACCATCTCATTGTGGTGTACCCGGAAATGAAAAGGCAGATAAACTTGCAAAAAAGGGAGGAGAATGTGAACAAGAAGATAATGAAGTCACATACTTTGAGAAAAAGAGAGCTATCCAGACTATCAGAAGAGAACAGAACCAACCCAAAGACGACTATCACACTCTTGACCGGCAGGGACAGATAACTATTTTTTCGACTCAGGACAGGGCATAACAAACTGAATAAACACATGCACAAGCTACGATTGTCTGCTTCACCACTGTGCACATGTGGATTAAACGAACAAACTGCTGAGCATGTTCTACAGGACTGTCCTCTGTATGACCAGTTAAGAAAGATATACTGGCCCAATGACTCAACACTAAACTCAAAGCTGTATGGAGTTAAAGAGGAACTTCAAACAACAGTCGAATTCATCATGAGAACTCGTCTGACGGTGTAATCATCAAAGATGCGATCGCAAGAAGAAGAAGAAGCCAAGATTATTATGCGGACACCCTCTCCCAGTCATGTCATCTTTTGAAAGTACTGGTTCATTGATCTTGAACAGAGGTTTTGTCAATAATAAGTTAGCATCTTTACTCAGAGACACTGGTGCAACCACTGTTGGTGTGCGCAAGGCCTTGGTTGATAAGGTGGATTATACAGGAAAACAAGTGAAATGCATAACTTTTGGTGGAACTGTGGAATATTACCCCACAGCAGAGGTATTTTTGGACACACCTTATTTTACAGGACGAACACTGGTATGCCTCTTGGACAATCCAATTGCTGGAATTATTATGGGAAACATACCTAAATTGCATGAATGTACACAGGAAGATATTGAAATATGGGAAAGACAACACTTATTATGTTCAAATGCTGTGACTACCAGAGCTCAGTCTCGCATGGACAATGATCATCACAAACCAGTTATTGATGTGTTACCTGAAGATATAACTGAAGATATCACTTCAGAAGATGAAGAAGAAAAGGAAAATAATAATGATGATATAATTCATTATCAACAGAAAAATAATGATGATATTAAGGTAATGAATGATGTGAATACTGATGATGACAATTTATTTCAGATGGAGCTCATTGATACGGAAACCTTTATACAAAGACAGAAAGATGATACTTCCTTAAAAAAATATTTTCATATTGCTCATTTGAATGATGTAATGATAGATGACTGTGCAAAACACTGGTATACTATCAAAAATGGGATTTTAGTAAGAAACTATCAATTTGCTAATTCCTTAAAGAAACAGATTATGGTACCAGTTTGTTTTCGACCATTCATTTTACGACATGCACATGACATTGAATGTGCAGGACATTTAGGTGTTGCTAGAACAAAACAAAGAGTTTTGTCATATTTTTTTTGGCCCGGAATTATCAAAGACGTCAAATTATTTTGTCGTACATGTACCATCTGCCAAAGTGTAGCAACCAGAAAACCAAAACATGATGCGCCCATTCAAGCATCTGATATTTCTTTGCGTCCCTTCGCAAAGATGGCCATTGACATTATTGGCCCTTTAAAGGTGACATCAGCCAGAGGTCATCAATATGTGTTGACCTGCATAGATATGTGCACACGCTGGCCAGAAGCTATTCCTTTAAAAACCATCATCACGGTAGATATTGCTGATGGACTATTCTTGATTTTTAGTAGAATAGGCTTTCCTGAAAACATCCTGTCTGATAGAGGAACTCAGTTAGTTTCAGATGCTATGAAACAGGTTATGGATATGTTTGGGATTCAAAGATGCCTTAGTTCAATATACCATCCTCAGTCTAATGGGAAAATAGAAGTCCTCAACAGATCCTTAAAACAAATGCTACATAAGGTTACAATTAAATATCCTCAAAATTGGGACAGAGTCCTGCCAGCTATTTTATTTGCTTATCGAGAGATAAAAAATGAACATACAGGCTTTAGTCCATTTGAATTGGTTTTTGGCGCCAGACCACGAGGCCCAATGTCTATATTAAAACAACTTTTAATTGGTGCTGAGATGAACAAGGAGGTTCAGACCTCATATCAGTATGTGGTCAATTTGAGAAAAAAAATAATAGACGCATGCCAGATAGCAGTAGGTTCATCTGAAAAGGCAAAGCTTAGGGCGAGGTTATTTATTAACCAAAACCGCAAATTACGCCAACTTTGGCCTGGTGATGAAGCTTACGTACTATTACCCAGGAGAGATAACAAATTATTAGTCTCGTGGAGAGGACCTTACAGGATTGTGGAGAAACTGTCTGATGTTGATTATATTGTCTCAGTAGAGGGAAAAGAGAAAACTTTTCATATCAATATGTTACAGCAGTTTCATACACGTCCACCATATCTAAGACCAGTCTTTGAAGCTCTGTATCAATCTGTCTGTCGTCATTCTTCTTTGGCGGTCATACAGGAAGAAAATTCTGATTTGACTGATGGTAATGACTCACTATTGGTATTACCTAGTCTTCACTACTTGTCTACTGAAAGTTGGAAAGATGTTGATATATCGCCAACTCTATCTTCTTTCCAGAAAGAACAGGTTACTTCTATCTTACGTTCTTTTACTGATGTCCTTACTGATGTCCCAGGACACACTGATATCATCGAACATGATATTATTCTGACAGACTTTCAACCTATTAAGTTGAAACCTTACCCTATTCCTATACATTTACAATGTCAGGTTAAAGAGGAACTAGAACAGATGGTGAAATTAAATGTCATTTCTCCATCTCATTCCCCTTATAGTTTTCCGATGGTTTGATCCGGAAAAAAGACAAATCTATACGTATATGCATAGATTTTAGAGGTCTAAATTCGGTCACCATCCACGACGCGGAACCATTGCCCGTGTTGGAGTCTTTATTAGATAGACTAGCTACAGCTACATTTTTCTCTAAATTTGATCTATCTAAAGGCTATTTCCAAGTACCATTAACGGAACGATCCAAGCCTTATACTGCATTTGCTACTCCATTAGGACTCTTTCAATTCAATTATATGTCTTTTGGTTTAGTTAACGCACCTGCGACCTTCGTTGGCATGATGAGACGACTCTTCTCTGACAGAGACGACCTTATTACTTACATTGACGACATTTGTCTGTTTCATCAATCATGGGATGAACATTTGGAGGGTATTCAATCCTTACTTACCACTCTACGTCGTCATAATTTATCTGCACGTCCATCGAAGACTAGGATTGGATTTCAGGAGATTTCATTTTTGGGTTATAAAGTAGGAGGAGGTTTTTTGAAAACAGAGGATACTACTATCTCTAGGATTCTAAACCTTGATATACCTAAGACCAAAAAACAGGTTAGAAGTATTCTGGGGCTCCTAAACTTTTATCGCAAGTTTATCCCTAATTTTGCAGAGTATACGTCCGTGTTGTCATCACTGGTGAAGAAAGAGTCACCAAATAGGTTTGTTTTTAGCCAAGACGGTCATGTGGCTTTAAATAGATTAAAATGTCTGTTTTCCAAGTTACCTATATTGAGATTGCCTGACCCTTCTAAACATTTTATTCTTAGAGTCGACGCTTCAAAAACGTCCATTGGAGGTTCGCTGTTACAAGAATGGAAGGGCTGTTTACATCCAACACTTTATGTTAGCAGGAAGCTAACGCCGACGGAGCAACGTTACCCGGTCATTGAGAGAGAGCTACTGGCTCTTGTGTTCTGCTTCTCTAAACTGCAACGCTACCTGCTTGGTGCAAGTTTCACACTCGAGACAGACCAAAGAGCACTTTCTTACCTGAAAACAGCGAGATTCAAGAATGCTAAAGCAGCGCGTGCATCACTGGCTCTTCAACCTTATAATTACCAGATTTAACCCATCGCAGGAAAGGTGAACGTGATGGCCGATGTTCTATCCAGATGCGTGAAGCATCCGCTATCGCCAGTTGTCTCCGCAAATGCTGCTTCAATCCAACTTTGATGCTCAATGATAACACTACTTCCTTTGGGACAAGTCAGGAACTATTTCGCAAAAAGGTGGCATCATGAACTAAGGCACATGCCTTCTTTTAACTCTTATAGTGCATACTTCAGATATTACAGCCATATTGCTTCGTCATGCACTTATACCGGTTGAAAAACTAGAGTCACTATGCCAAGCAACATGATGATGATGAATTACTGTCCATCCAAAATCAAGATATATATTCAAGCGTTCGTCATATGATGTCTAATGCAATTGCTCAAGAACAATACTTCGCTACTTCATATATGTTGTACAATGACTTTTGGCGGTATGACAATCCAAGTCGGTACAATTCAGATACTTTGTTGCAATTTCCAAAATGTTTTGCAATAATTAACTGTCTCAAACGTTGATTAAAAAGGGAAGTAACTAAAATTACTGACTACAAAGTTCAAAAAGGGACATAACAAAGAAATTATATTACCAAATCTACTTAAAAAATTCTCAAGTACAGAATGAACAATAGTATCTGTGCTGTATATGCTATTGCATGGAAGACAAACATCGACAACCGACATAGATGGAAAATGAATTTTCTTCAAGGAACTATTTCTTTCCGGCGTATATACTTAACGGGAAATCAATAACACTAATGTGCGAACTAGTGACTCACTGAAACTTTAATTCTTTTAAATACCTCTACAGGAAGAACTGTGTATGGTCTAACATGACCAGTTTTAATAACACTGGTGATATTACATTGGTTCATTAGTGCAACGGTTCCCAACCTGTGGTACGCGTACCCCTGGGGGTACGCGACAGGACGTTCATGGGTACGCGAAAAAAAATTGAGTAATGGCTGAAAAAAAGATACATATGACAACAGTGTAAAAGACAAGTCAAAAGCTGTGAAAATTATTCAACGCTATACTATACAACATGAACTGTGCGAGACAATCTCCGCCGTTTTTCTTGCGCGCCACTGGCGTGCTGTCTGCTTGGACTGGCGTGTGAAAATCTATGGCGTTTCATGTGACCACAATTCAATATTTTTACACAATAGTCTTCATTATGATGACTATGGGATTATAGTTGTGCCGTTGAATATTTCATCAAAAATATGACTTGTTTGATCTTCCACACTATCTATGAACGTCTAATGTCCCGGAAGTAATAGTGTCGATTCTTGACCCAAATTTTACAAACGTGAGACAGTGAGACAGTGTTTCTATATACAGCAGTTTTTGTCATTGTTTTAACTTAACTTAGAGTGATTAAATGTTCAATTCGTGTATTATCAGATCTAGATCAGTGGTTGAAAACCGGCACAGTAAAAAAGCTGAAACATAATGTGGAATGTGATCAATCGCCAAATACTTCTCAGGACACGTCTAAGACTTTGGTGCAGGATAGTGAAAAGACACGATCTTCAGTTTTACATAGAGCTAAAAAGAGAAAATACAGTGACGAATACATGAAGTATGGGTTTTCGTTTATAGGAGATGAGGACTGTGCTAAGCCCCCACTGTGTAGTGTGTCGGGAAGTATTATCCAATGGTAGCATGAAACCTTTGTTACTCTTGCGGCATTTACAAACAAAACAATCCAGTTATGAAAACAAGGAACGCAATTTTTTTCAGCGCCTATCGAAACAACAGAATGTGACATAGTACTTGTCGTCAGCTAACAAAGATAACGAAAATGCGGTTGAAGCCTCCTACCGTATTAGTTATCGTATTGCTAAATGTGGTAAAAATCATAGTATAGCTGAGAATTTAATTTCTCCTTGTATAAAAGATGCCGTTCTGTGCATGCTAGGAGAGGAACATGTTCGCAAAATGAACGCTATCCCTCTTTCGAACAATACAATTTCTCGAAGAATGCAGGATATGTCTAACGATGTTGAAGTGACAATAATAAGTAGAATTAAAAATAGTAAATTCTTTGCTATTCAAGTTGACGAAAGCACAGATATTGCTAATTTCGCTGTTTTGCTTTGTCGTAGATTTTAGATAGGAGAATTAAGACTTGGGTTGGTCCCTTCTGAATAGATTAGAATAGGTGAGAGTTAGAAATACAAAATAGATTTCCACGAGTGAGATGACAAAATGTGATATAGAGGCTGTCTCTGAAAGCGAAAAAGAAATTCTTCTCTCTCTCACCTATATTCTACGACAGCTTTTACAGCGTCAGACAGTCTAAACATATATATATATATATATATATATATATATATATATATATATATATATATATATATATATATATATATATATATATATATATATATATTACCTATATTTCTATCTACTCACGGGCACGCACATACACGTGACGACAGTTACACACACAGACGTGGGAAATCTATAACAATGAATATATATATTAGAACGAGCTGACCAACACGCTGATAAATTCCAAGGGAAATTTTAATTATCATTTAAAATTTCTTCACAACACATAGAAATTTACATCAAAACATATACAGATAGTCATAAAATCTCAAGAGAATGCTACAAGGATGATAGCCACGTTATGATATTAACTCTAGGTTTAGCCCACAGCCCCGTTATGAGACAGATGATGGCCCAAAGAGTCATAAATACATATGATTAGGGTCTAATATTGTCCCCCTTAGAAGGCATAGACTGACTTTGACAGCAGTATCTATTCTAAAGGAACAATTTACTTAAGCAGCAAATCTTGCCTAAGGAAGAAGCAAAGTACAACAAGTGAGTGCATTAAACAACGAACATACTTCCGTCACTTTCACTCGGTTCATTCATCAGAGTACCCTGGCACACGTGCTTACCTAAAAAAACTTGATGTTGTTCACTGTCTGGCGCAACCTTAGGACACTTCTCTACAGTGAATCTGTATTCTTTGGATAAAGCGAATCCCAGCTCTACAATTACAGGTTTCTTCCACTGTTTTTCGGGGAGCATTCACTTCACCAGTTATGTTTTTAGATTACTGTTCATGTCACTTAGATCAGTTTGGGTAAGCAAGTTTGAACGGGCACACAGAGTCAAAACACGAAGGTTTCCTTCATTTGGGAAAAGCTGACCAGTGGACAACTTCTTTTAACAGATAGTCTTGGTTCACTATACACTCTCTCAATACTTGTCGGAAATATTAATGTTATTTCTTGTAATATTCTCGCCGCCAGGCAGCATGTATATTTGAGTTTATTGTGAAGAAATAAAGTCTGGCTCAAAGGCCCAGTATGAACATTTAGTCTTTAGAAAAACCGTTAGTGGGATTGGTATTACTGTTTATCTCTGATGGCACATGCACTGTCAGACCAGTGTTACTTGAAACAACCCACGTGGTTAAAGATCGGAAATGTCTATTCTTCTCACAAGTATGTCTCTTTACTACTAAACGCCGGCAAGTTGGGTTTACCCCAGTATTCACTGAATGAAGAAAAATAACATTTAATATAATATACAGAATATGTACTCGTTATAACTTACATTTTACACGGCAAGCCTACAGCTTGACTTCTATTTAAAACTTCCCGTGAATTAAGTTATATAAAAAAATCACTCATCATGAATTAGGAATAATGGGGGTATTCCGTCACCACTCATGATGCATCTAGCATTTATAAGTTAGATTAGAAAAACTATACTCGACTGAGTAGTTAGCAGTTGAATTAAATTCATTATAGCTACATGTTTAGTAAGCTAACAATTATAATTTATTATGTATTTCCACTGCAACTCGTCGACTAGAGAATATAACAGACTTATAAATTATTCACTCTGCACAAAGAAACTAGAGAAACAAAATAAGTGATTTAACACTTGATCACTCTCAAAATTTATATATATTAGATATAATATTTTACCTCACAACAGCACTACGGAATCACAACGAAACTAAGAGATATCACTTATAAGTTTAAGTATCTAGAACGAAGTGACCACGTCTACTGCCACTGGAGAATGAGTGAAATTAAGTTTCAACCTCGGTCCCATATCTTAAAATCAGACAGAGGCCTCAACATATTTCGCAAACGAAATAATCTCCCCTCTTCGTCTTAAACACCTTACATTTTACATTACCATTCCTAGACGTCTTCCATAACTGACACTTCTGCGTTTTCACACCTCGCGCTGACCAGGTCAACAGTGGGTGTCGTGTCACGTGGGATTCCCGGACAAATGTCTCAAACTGCGCCGGGGGAGCATGGGTGTCAGATGCGGAAAACCAGACACTCAGTCTGCTCTCGCGAGCAATGTCTGCCGCGATTCACGCCTCCCCGAGCAACTCACCGAGAAGCTACGTTGTGACAGGTGAAAAATGCAGACGATATGTCGGCCCTATGTCTGAGATGGACTGAGACATAATCGCACCTCTCGTCAAACTGCGCGAATGACATCTGACGCAATAAGGTTACCAGTCAGTATGAGAAAGAAAAACGCTGATGGGAAAGAAATATATTTTTCGCAACGAACGAATGCGAAAAACACAGGAAGAAGGTAAAGAGCGACAATAATTTAGAGAACCCGGGTGAAAGAAAGGAAGAGGAAAATATAGAAAATACAATGAACATAACTCTCCGTGACATGCTTGTTATTGTGAGGTATTTGAAAAGCAATGAAGTTGAAGAAAACCTTTTGCTTTGTCATCCTCTGTCATGGCTTACAAGAGGTGAGGATATATTTCATGCTATTGATTCGTATTTCAAAGAAAAGGACATTAATTGGTCTAATTGTTGTGGACTATGCACTGACGGAGCCAAGTCTATGTCAGGTTGTTACTCCGGTCTTCGCGCTCGTGTCACGAAGGTAGCCCCCAATATAACCTGGAGCCACTGCTGCATCCACAGGCAAAACCTTGCATCTAACCGCCTCACTGGTGAATTAAAAGTCGTTCTTGATGAAGCTGTGAAAGTGGTTAATTTTATAAAGTCAAAGTCCACAAACTAGAAGCTTTTCAAAGCACTGTGTGAAGAGATGAATAGTCTTCATTCTACCTTGCTCCTTCATACACAAGTAAGGTGGCTCTCTCGTGGTAAAGTCCTTATCCGGCTGTTCGAACTTAGACATGAAGTCCAACTTTTTTTTGAAGACCATCCTTTCCAACTTACTTCAAAGTTACACGACTGTGATTGGCTTCAGAGTCTTGCATAACTTATCGGATATTTTCCTACAAATAAACAAACTAAATTTGGCACTTCAGAATAGCTCGGTAACGATCTTCAATGTTTCAGACAAAATTGAATCTATGATTAAAAAATTAGATTTTTTAGGTTGTGTATTGAAAAAGGCCAGCCTGAGGTATTTGAAACTCTGCACAATTTCCTATCTGAGAACGTGCTGCACCTCTCCCAGGAAATGAGCGAGAAAATAATTGAACACTTGAAAGGGCTAAAATCATCTTTCGAGAAGTACTTTTCGAAACCTGGAAAAGAGAACTACTGGATTGTAAATCCCTTTGAAGAAGAATATTTCCAAGCAGCCACATTATCAATCAACGAAAAAGAGAAGTTGATTGAACTTTCGACTGATACTACTTTAATAGCTGAATTCAAAGGAAAATTCCTTATTAACTTTAGGGGAGACATCAGCAGAGAATATGAACAGCTGACCGACAAGGCGCTTAAGTTTCTGTTCCCATTTACAAATACTGAGCTGGTGGAGAGGGCTTTCTTTTCTTATACCTTTATAAAAGATAAATACCGTAGTAAACTAAATGCAGGTCCAGAATTGAGACTGTATCTTACATCACTTGAACCTGATTTAAAAAAACTATGTGCCTCAAAACAAGCTCAAGGATCGCACTGAACATTTGTCGTGGTCACGTGACATTGTGTTATAAAAAGTGATTTCAACTTTTAACAATAACAACGTTTTTATTATTATTATTAATAAATTAAATGTGTTAATTTGTATTGTAACTTCTGATTTTTTAAATGTAAAAATATATGCACTGTTTGTTCACCTTTTTATTACATTGTTTTTTAATCCCGTGGTTGGCCCCTTTATTTCTGGTTATAATCTATAAATTTTGAATAACAGCAACTATATTAATTTCAAATATTTTGCTAATATTAGGGGTACAATTTATAGAAATGGGCTGCCAAGGGGTACGCAAGTGAAAAAAGGTTGGGAACCGCTGCATTAGTGTATCATTATATGAATTGAATTACAGTGGTGCTTACACTTAGTATAACCTATATCCTTCATATGTGTAGATATTAAGTAATATATCTTCATATGACATCTCATTAACATTGTCATTCACCACATGACATCGCATACATACAAATATTAATAACTATTTTGACATATTGTCACAGTCACCACATATATTTTAACTTGTCTGCCTCATATGTTCTATTCTGTCTTTGATTGCTTATTACGCATTTCATTTGATAGATAGGTAGACTTACATACCGACACGACTTAGGGCGTTTGTTGACATGGTATGCTGTGTGAGTGCCATGACTGACATATTGACTTTTCTTCACTGCCTTCTAATTAATGTAGTTACCTCACATTTGTGTCAAATGAGCGTCTGCTAACGATAATGGGTTTAGTTATGTTATTACTAAATACCACACCTTGTGTGTTAAATTGTCGATTATGGAGCACGCCTCTAGGTGCTATCATAATGATGACAGTTGAGTATTTGGATATTGTCATATGGTTTCTCCAGTGACCTTGTAAGATTGTACTATGAAAATAATGAAAAGTTCCTTTTCATTATTTTAATCCGGGGGGGGGGGGGGGGGAGAAAATGATATGAGTAAATATCATGTTTTGTATTCGATCACTTCCTGATATATATTGTTTACACACGGTATCCCGTGGTTGCAGGAAGTGACGTCCTGACTCCTGCTTTGAATTGACAGCAGACGTCAGTTTTGATTTGGGACAAGCTGGCGTCTCTAATCGGCAGTCTGCTTGTGTCGTTTGACCAGTATGCATGGAATGTGTCCAGTAGGACCTGCTTTTAAAATGTGTTAATTGCCTTTGGGCATCTTTATATTTCACCTGCAAGATCGATTACCATCACTGCCTTATGCTTTCATTAACAGTATAATGTCAGATTAGTCTTAGCAGTGTGTATGGAATTCTTGGGCACGTAAGTTGACTGTTCCATTAAAACTGAGAGTATCAGAATCAAGGACAGTAGGGACATGTGCTAGTAAAAGCTACGATGTCATACCATACTCAAGATGGAGTACTGTGTTAATAAATATATGTGAATCGTGCCAAGAAGTTAGGCCTTGTTACTGAGTACCTGAGGTGCGGGCCAGGGAGATTATGTGTGACTGGCCAAGTTTAAATATAAATATTATAATTCCTGAAAAGGAATATGCAAGGAGATCCCTGGAGGGTATTCAGCAGGCCACTGTAATAAGGAGTGTCAAGCCTGAAGTCTAATGCACTCTTACCACAGGACGTCGAGAGGACGGTTCCTGAAATAATAAACATTCTCTTAAAATTACCCGTACCACACATTCTATAAATATTTTTGTGGTGGGTAAGTTTCTTAATTTTGTCAATTCTTGTCACTGCAGCTGCAGTATGGCCTACTCTTTACGATTTTCAACTGTCGAGGGATTTTAAACGTGCGCAACTTGTGCATGGGGCCTCCTATTATTAAATTAAACGGATCCAGTAGTTCTTGAATTATTTCTTGGAACAGACGACTGGGCAAGCAAAGTAACACTAGTAGCAGCCTTTTGCAATTTTCCATTGTGAAAACGCTAAACACATGACTCAAAGGAAAAA